>JADHKM010000005.1:600000-1056433 GCA_019925495.1 Ophiostoma fasciatum | reverse complement strand
GTGTACCGCCGTAAAGGTGTTTTCCTTTGGGCTTTTTTGCTTTTTTTTTTGTTTCCGTTTCTCTCGGTGTGTTTGCCGGCGTTTGCGGTTTGCCGTTGGACCGTCTGGGGTTTGGTGGCCCCCCCCCCCCCCCCCCCCCCGTCGTAACTGCAGGGGCTATGGGCCGTGCCATCCCCGTCACAACCATGCCGCCTCGTCACAGAAAGCCCATGCCCTCCCTCCCTCCCTCCTTTTGCCTCCCTCCTCCCCACCTCTTCTCTCCCCTCCAACCTCTGGAATCGCCGCCTTCTGACGTGCACGGAACTAGGAGCCGACAGCGCCGCCGACGCCTCCAGGACCACAACTCCCACGACAACCGTGATCCCCAGCGCCTCCACCAGCGCCTCTTCTACCTCCACCCGACGACGCGCGGCCTCGTCGGCGGCCCACTTGCAAGTGCCCCCCGACAGCGGCCACGGCCACGGCCGCGGCACCCACGGCGGCGAGCACAGCGCGAGCGGTGGCGCGAGAAGCAGCAGCGGAAGCGGCGGCAGTGGAAGTGGCAGCGGTAGCGGCAGTGGCAGCGGCAGCGGCAGCGGGCGACACAACCGTGCCAGCTCCGACCTGTCCCTGCTGCGCGGCAACGCAGCCTTGGCCGCCGCGGGCGACCGAGACGGCTACTACTACCGCGGGCCGAGCGCCGTTCGGACGCCCACCACCGCTGCCGCCGCCGACATGGACAATGGGCACCGCGTCGTCTCGGCCGCGTCCGCGCGCGCCGCCGGGCAAGACTCGTCGTTTCTCGACATTGAGGAGTCCGACGCCGAGTCGCTGCGCCACGCCGACGCCGTCCCAAAGGCGGCGGCGGCGGCAGCGGCAGCGGCAGAGGCGCCAGACACCGAAACGCCGCCGGCTACGCCGGGTGCTGGCGCCCCCGCTGCCGAAACGGGAACCCCGTTCGACGAGCTGGTTGACCGCCTGCTGGCGCCCGCCATGGTGCGCGCGGACCACAACTTTGCCGACGTGTTTCTCTGCCTGTACCGCAAGTTTGCGGCACCGCACCAGCTGCTGGCCGCCATCCTGGCCCGCCTTGCCCGCACCTGGGACGGCGGCAGCGGCGGTGGCGGCTCGGCGGCCACGTCTACTGTACCCTTCCTCGAGCGCACCGCCACCCAGTTCCGCTACATCGAGGTCGTCGCCCGCTGGGTCGCCCTGTACCCCGGCGACTTTGCGCGCCCCAGCTCGCGCACCCAGCTCGAGGGCCTGGTCGCCCGCCTCGCCGACGAGCCCATCTTCGCCCTGGCCGCCTACCAGATCCGCGACCACCTCGACCACGACGTTGTCGAGGACGACGACACCGGTTGGGCCATCAGCGACCCGCCCCCGTCGCCTGTCGGGGCGGCAGCAGCAACAAGAGCAGCACCCCTTGGCGGCGGCGAAGACGGCAACGGTGATGGCGGCGGCGGCGACGAGCCCCTGCTGCAGCCCTCGGACAGCATGCGGTCGCTGACGCTACAAGACTCGCAGTCGTCGGACGTGCGGTCGAGCGACCCCGGCGCCGGCACCGGCACCGGCGCAGCGCCGCGCCGCGGCAGCATCGGGGCGGGCCGGGGCCTGACGCACTTCGAGTTCCACACGTACGAGGACTACGAGCGCGAGGCGGCGACGCTGGTGCCGATGCCGGTGCTGCCGCTCAACAAGTTCCGGTACCACGCGTTCATGGAGATGGACCCGCGCGACGTGGCGGACGAGATGACGCGCATCGACTGGGTCCTGTTCAGCAGCATCCGCATCCGCGACCTGGTGCGGCACGTGTCGCTGTCGGCGCCCGAGAAGGAGCGGTGCAGCTCGCTCAAGAACATCGACCGCATGATTGCGCACTTCAACCACGTGGCGCGCTGGGTGTCCAACATGGTGCTGATCCGCGACAAGGCCAAGCACCGCGCGCCCTGCCTGCAAAAGTTCATGGTCATCGCGCTGCGCCTGCGCCAGCTCAAGAACTACAACGGCCTGGCCGCCGTGCTGGCCGGCATCAACGGCACCGCCGTCCACCGCCTGGCGCAGACGCGCGCCCTCCTCGACCCGGACGTGCAGAAGCGCTTTGCGCGCCTGGTGCTGCTGATGAGCTCGCAGAAGAGCCACTTCACCTACCGCCTGGCCTGGGAGAACTCGCCGCTGCCGCGCATCCCCTTCATGCCGCTGCACCGCCGCGACCTCGTCAGCGCCGAGGAGGGCAGCCGCACCTTTGTCGGCGCCCGCGCCGACCGCGTCAACTGGAAAAAGTTTGAGGTCCTCGGCGAGGTCCTGCTGCCGCTCATGAAGAGCCAGGGCGCCCCCTACGCCAACCTGCGCCGCCACCCGCCCTCGCGCGAGATGATCCTCGACTGCCGCATGCCCACCGACGAGGAGGAGATCTACCAGCGCAGCATCCAGGTCGAGCCCGTCTCGGGCCCGGCCGAGCCCAAGAAGAAGTTTCCCTGGCTGACCAAGTAGGCCGGCCCTGCCGGCGGCCTGGGACGAACGGCGGACGACTTCTCACGGAGCCCCAACTTCTTCACGACGTTCATCTGTGATGATCTAACGTTTGATTTTCTATTTTTTATACCTTTTTGGATACGATAGACGCCAGCGCGGCATGGCTTTTTTTGGGGGGCTTTCTTCTTTTTGGCTTCGTTTGGATGGACTTTGTTCTCATGGCACATCTTTGGTTCCTGCGTATGCTCGGTTCGTCTTGGATGAGCATCAGGGCGAGGGAAATAAAATAAAAAAGGAGCCCTGGCTTGGCGATGCCCAGACTTTCTCTCGGTCGAGAATGCGCCTTCTCTTTTGGGGATCTCGTTGCAGAAGCTGCGACCTTTCTCGGACGGGACCCTCTCTCATGTTCAGGTCAGGGGCAGCTGCGATGCAGATGGCCTCTTTCTTTCCTGATTCGGAGCGGTCGCGCGGCACTTTCCCGCTCGGCGCCTTCCCGTGCCTTCGCGTTCGATCACGCCGACGACTGTGCCATCTTGTGAAGCTGTCCCTGGTCCTTTGCTTTTCCTTCTTGTCCTATCGTTTGAACCATCCATACGATCACCCACGCATCATGCCGCGCCGACCGTCGACAGCGCCGGCGCCCGTCCAGCCGCCGGCCCCAGTCCCGGCGCCGACCACCACCACCACCACTGTCCGCTTTCCCCGCCTGCAGTGGGCCACGCGCGACGCTCGGCTCGCCGTCGCCCTGACGGCCACGGCCGAGCTGGTGTGGCCAGCCGGACCCTTTGCGATGGGGAGCTGTGCCTCCCCCTCCTCCTCCTCCTCACCCGGCGTCTTCCGCAGCCGCGTCGTCCCCGCCGCCCGCGTCGCCCAGCTTGTCCGCGCCGGCCGTCTGTGGGTCGGCAGCGGCGGCCGCCACGTGACGCTGGCCGTGCAGCCGATGTTTGCCGGACAGCGGCGGCGGCGGCGGCGGCGGCGGCAGCAGAAGACCCAGGTCGGCGAAGCCGGCCTCCTCGCCGCCGTCCGCGAGGCCGTCCTGGCGTGGCCGTCGTGGCAGGCGCTGGGCCTGGAGGTGCGAGAGAAGGAGGAGGACGACGACAACAATGACGCATGCGACGATGAGGACAACGGCGATGGTGACAGCGTGCTGCGCTTGGCCGTCGGTCAGCCGCCCGCGCCCGACGGGCTGTACGCTGCCGGCGGCGTCCCGCAGGCGCGGCTGCACCGCGTGGCGTGCCAGCTGCACTTCCGTGTGTGCTCCGACAACTTTGTCCTACCGCTGGTGGCCGAGACAGGGGGCACGAAGAAGAAGAAGACGAAGAAGAAAGCGGTCCCACGGGCACCAGGCCGCCGGACTCCCCAAGCCGGACCGATTGCGACGGCCGCCCCCGACCCGGACACGGACCTGCTCGGCTGCGGAGCTGCCGCCCTGGCCCCGCAGACGGCAGCGCTGGTGGACGCGGCGCTGCACGCGCTCGTGGGCGTGCGGCCGCGCCGCGTGCTGGGCGCGCTGAGCGTGCGGCCGCTCGACGCTGCGTCCGCGCCGGGGTCGGGCGCACCCTCGCTGCTGGACGTTGCGCCCGCGGTCTGGAGCCACGCCTATTTCCAGGTAGGTTCGGTGCACGCCACTTTCTCTTGGACTACCACCCAGCCGCTTGTCTGACGAATGCAGGCCGTGGCCTCGCGCGCGGCCGCCGTGCCGCTGGTCCACCGGCTGTTGGCGAGCTTCGCCGAGGCCCAGTCGCCCCGGCTGCGCCACAAGGTGGAGGCGCTGGTCCGCGAGAGTCCGGCCGCGTCGGCCGACGAGGGGCTGCAGGCGCAGCTGGAGGCGCTGCTGCTCAAGGGCATATTGCAGCAGCAGCCGCCGTCGGAGCCCAAGCGCACCAGGACACGGAACGGCGTTTGCGACGGCATGCCACGCGCACGACTGCCTTCAGAAGAGAGCGCCCGGAGCATGCACCATCAGGTCACCGACGACGAAGATGGCATGCGTGCCACAAGCTGGATCCCGCTCTCGCCGCCCGTCACGAATCCATCGCCGCGCGCAGTCGGAGCACAGCCGGACGACACGTTCATGACCGAACTGGACGACGGCAGCCCATTGTACGAGATTTCTATGGAGGACTTGGAGCGAGCTTTTTCACTGTCGCCAAGCGGGGCTTTTGAGGAAAGAGAAGAAGATGAGGACGAGGACTTCGGAGAGGAGGCAGAAGAGGTGGACTGGCAAGAAATCGAGGCCTGGTCGGAGCTCCACGCTTGGCTCGAGGGAGAGGATTCCGAAATTGAGTTGCCTACACGAGAATGGGGTGATGAGGAAGAGAACGACGAAGACCCATATGCAGAATATGAGCATGACGGCGAGGCGCGGTGGGAGCCGATGGAGGGATGGCAGCTGGACACATGGCCAGCCTTGGATGCCTGTGTCGACGGCTATGGCGACAGCGGCGAGGACGAAGGCGTTGAACTGTGGCGGAACGAAGACAAGCTGGTCCAAGAGGACTGAGAAGAAAATAGGCCGAGGCCAGCAGAGACAGTTCAAACGGATAGATTCCACTGCTCCATGTCCATTGACTCTGACCGCGCTGTCCCAGCCAGACGAGTGTATCTACAAAATAAAAACACATAAAAATAAAAAGAACCGCACAAAATAATTGAAAACAAGAACGATGCCTTTCGCTCCGCTCGCTTGCTCAGTTCAAAAAAGAGATGGTCCCCGACCACGTCAACCACAGTAGCCGTATTTCATTGCCATTTGTTGCAGGAAGTGGGCCAGCCTCTGAGGCGAACCGCCGTCTGCGACAGCCCTGCCGAGGTCCGTCGGAGGCCGGCCGGCCAGCGGAACATGTGCGGCCGGCGGCGGTGGCTGGCGCTGGCTCGCTGTAGGATCGGTGCCGGTCCGGTGTGGTGCTGCCTCGTCTGCCGACCCGCTGCCGTTTTTTGATAAAGAGAGCCGACAGCGCTTTGCGTTCTCGTCTCGCCCGCCTCCCGACTACCGCTTGGCCGGCGGCTTCTTGGCGCCGGCGCCGCCGGCGCCGGCGGCGGGTGTCTTTTTCTTCATCTGCTCGGGCTTGAGCGTGGCGTGGTGGATGTACCAGATGAGGGTGATTTCGAGGGCGATGACGATGAGCACGATGATGAGGATGGTGAAGAGGATGGGCTGGTCGTTGAGGACGGCGACGGCCTCCTTGGTGGCCCCGATCTTGCTGAACCAGTCAAACTTGCCCATGGTGAAGGAAGCACAACGATCTGCTCTGCAGATGCAAGTGAAAAGGCAAAAAAGGGTGAAAAAACAAGCAAGGCAGACGAAAAAACAGGACGAAGAACGAGAGGAAAGAAGAAGAGAGGACCTCAAAGAAGAGAAAGAGAGCGGCCTCCTCGATCGTGGGCCGAAACCCAACATGTCACGGCGACCGGGGCCCAGGAGCCGTCAGGGGCAGGGTGTTGAGACAGCGACCGACGTTGGCCTACGACGCCAGAGTCTGTATTATACGGAGTACGGAGTAGTATCACAAGTACAAATAGGGAGTACTCCTGGGCGGGACGCTCTGCATGGTTCCTGAGGAGGGTTCTAGACCTCTGGGCTGTCTTTCTGGGCTGCCTTGTTCCTCCCCGAGACCACGCACCTCGCCCACAAACGCGTGGCTGGCCTTTCTATTTTTGACAGCCATCGTGGGCGAGGGCTCCTGGAAACGAGGCTGCGTTTCAGGTCTGCGGCAGAGGAGTGGACTGAAATAGGGGGGGAAGTCAAGGTCAACAGGACCCAGTTTAATTATGTAAGCCAAGTCACGGGACGGGAGGTTCTGCGACGAGGCCAGAACCGAGAGAGCATAAACACATTCGTACGGAGGATTACAACGAGCGCACGCTGCCGAAATGGCGGAATCCATCTGCTCAAAGCTTTGTCTCTTCTTCTATTGCCGTCACTCGCCTGCCAACATGCCAGCATGCCAGCATGGCTGGACGTACGAGACGAAGGCCTTCGTCGTGTAGTCACGTGACCCAGCACAACAGGCTAGGCCGTGATCCCGAGAAGAGAAAAAATTAGCTTCGCTCTCAGCTACACGCGCCCACCCCAGCGACCGCCACAACGAGCTTCCGACAGCGCGGCCCCCCATTTACAGCGACAGACATGAGCCTGGCACGGGCGGCGGTCGGCGGCGTGCTGCGGCGCCTGGCGGGCAGCGGCCCGGAGCCGAGACGGAGGGCAGCGGCGGCGGTCAACGTGGCGGTGCAGGCGTCTTTATCCGCCCTCTCTCCCCCGACAGCGAGAGCGTCCGTGTTTGCGCAGCCCAGCTTAACAATGTTCCACACGTCGGCGCGGCGGCCGGCGCGGCGGCGGCGGCGGTTCAACAGCGTGCGGGCGGCGGAGATGGGGCTGGTGGACGAGGCGGCGGTGGCGCGGTTTGCGGAGGAGCACTTCCCGGCGTACACGGCGGACGAGGAGGCGGCGGTGGCGGCAGACTACACGCCGGGGCAGCGGGCGGCGCTGGCGGCGGGCGAGGCGGCCATCGACCCGCGGGACCTGGCGGTGCAGGGGCGGCTGCGGACGGATGCGGAGCAGGCGGCGGTCAACTACGTGGACGCGGCGGACTTCCGGCAGGTGCTGCCGGTGATTGACAAGCGGGCGCGGGACCCGGCGGCGGCGGCGCGGGTGGCGACGGACGCGCGGATCATGGACGAGGACGTGTTCGCCGACGACCTGGTGGCGTGGCTGTCGTCGTTTGTGCCGCGCGACGTGAACCTGCGCGGGCTGTCGGAGGCGGACCTGCTGGCGCTGGCCGAGAAGCACGGGCCGCGCGACGCGGACCTGCTGCGGTACTGGTTCGAGCGGCCCAGCCTGGTGGGGCGCGACGGCACGACGCGCATCACCGAGGCGGAGACGGGCAACACGAGCCTGGCGCCGGCGCTGCCGGCGCAGGTGCCGACGATGGCGGGCGACAGCACGAGCCACCGCCAGCAGCAGGGCGGCCTCCTCGCGCGGGGCTGGACGTCGCCGCAGGACGCCGAGGACGACGCGCTGGACGAGACGGGGTACTACCGGGAGCTGAAGCAGCGGACGGGCCTGACGGTGGCGGAGATGATGGAGGAGGTGGTGACCAAGGTGCTGGTGGTGCGGTTCGTGCACAACCAGACGCGGCTGGGCAAGGTGCGCAGCGCGTCGGTGGTGGCGGTGGCGGGCAACGGCCGCGGGCGCCTGGGGCTGGGCATCGCCAAGTCGACCGAGTTCTCGACGGCCGTGTCCAAGGCCAAGGCCATGGCCATCCGCACCATGCGCCCGGTGCCGCGCTACGAGGACCGCACCATCTACGGCAACGTCGAGGTCAAGATCTCGGGCACCGTCGTGCAGCTGTTTGCCCGCCCCCCGGGCTTCGGCCTGCGCGTGCCGCACCGCCTCTTTGAGATGGCCCGCGCCGCCGGCATCGCCGACCTCGCCGCCCGCATCCCGCGCTCCCGCAACCCCATGAACTCGGTCAAGGCCGCCTACCAGGCCCTCCTGACCCAGCCCGACCCGGAGGCCATCGCCACCGGCCGCGGCAAGAAGCTCGTCGACGTCCGCAAGGTCTACTACGGCGGCGCTGTATACTAGAGAGGATAGTGACTGGAGGCATCGTGTATTGCAAGGGTATCTTCCCATCTTCCATCTTTCCATCTTTCCGCCTTTGCAGCGTCCCGTCTTCAAGCCTCCCCCCCGTCGATCTGGTGCTGCAGCACGATGCTGTACACGCTCGCCTTGAGCAGCGTGAACACGAGGCTCGTCTTGCGCTCCAGCTCCCGCAGCCCGTCCAGCGTCTCCGTCGCCGGCCGGCCGGCGAGCTCGTCGAGAAGGGCGGCGAGCTGGCCGCGGCTGTTAGCAGCGCACCGTCATTCCGCACCGTCATACCGCACCGCCTACGGCCCAAAAACAAAAACCCACCCGCTTCATGTTCTCGGCCAGGCGCTCGTACTCTTCGAGCACCGCCTGCTCCTTGGGCGTCAGGTCCTCGTGCGCGGCCAGGCCCGCGAGCGCCGGCGGCGGCGGCGCCAGCGGCGGCGCCGACAAAATCTCGGTCGTGTCGCCGTCCATCGTCGGTCGTGGTCGAGCGCGTCGGTGCGTGCGGTGCGAGCCAGAGGCGAGGCCCGCGACGCGTTTTGCGAGGGGTTTTGTGGAGACGCGCAAAGTATGCTTTATTTAGGCCCGAATAGTTTACAAGTACCATACTCCCATTATAACGTGCGAGGTACATTCCCTGTCCACACTAAATATCCGACTACGCCCCGTGCTGCAGCATCACCACCTCGACGGACTCGTTCTACGCCCTCCGCGGCCGGTGGTAGCCCACAATGCTCTGGAGCGCGCCGACCCAGCCCAGCTGCTGCCGCCGCCACGCCGCCGGCTGTGTCCCGTCGCGCCGCTGCTCCACGATGATGGCCGGGCAGCCCGGCGCCCCGACGTTGGCGCCTATCACCGGCCGCCCCAGCGCCGCCGGCATGCCGCTGGCCACGTTGGGCCGGCTCGTGTCGATCACCACCTCTTCAAAGGTCTCTGTCGCCGGTTCGACCTGGGGGAGGGAATACTGCTGCAGCGGAAACCGCCGCCGCCGCTGCTGCCGTGCGGCGCCGCCCATGCCAAGCAGCCGGCGCCACCGGGAGGAACCCTTGCCGGAAGCAACCGAGGCCGCGAACACCGTCGCGGCCTCCTCCAGGCTCGTGCCGGTGGCCGCCTGCTCCTGGGTGACTTTGGGCGGCTCCGAGAGGCGGTACAAGGTCGGGCTGCCCGACCGGTCCGGGCCGGGTTCGTTGGTGACGTGGACGCGCACAAAGGCTCCGTGGTGGTGGTGGTCGCCGTCGCGGCCGTCGCGGCGGCCGCCCGCCGTCCGAGTGCGGTGCCGTGCAGGACGCACCGCCATGGCCACTGGCTCGGTCGCAATGTCCGAGTCCCAGTCGCTGCCGAGCTTGTCGAGCGTCGTCTCCGCCGCGCTGGCCAGAGCCGACACCATCGCTGCCGGGAGGGCTTCCCCTTTCTGGATGGCCGCCTGCAGGCTTGCGTGGCTCATGGGCTTCCACACGTAGGCGCGGCGGATGTCGTCGGCGTAGATGACGACCAGGGTCAAGAAGGTCAGCGGAAGCGTAATGGTCCAGTACACCCAGAACTGCCCGTCGCCTGGCCCGTAGGGCTCCGACATGGACAGGATGCCGGCGACGATCGAAAAGGGTAGCAAGATGCCGCCCATGTACGTCACCCGGCTCATGGCCGTTGAATCTTCGAGCGTGAACGGAGGCGGCGCCGGGCTCACGACGACGCCGCCGCTGCCCGTGGAGCCGGCCGGTAGCGGCGAGAGCGGGAGGACGCCCGTGCTCGGCCCAACCTCCTCGCCTGCGCCGCGGGTCGTGGCCAGGCCCGCCGCATCGTGCGGTGACGGCGATGGCGATGGCGATGGCGACGCAGCCGTGAGCTTCTTGAGCGAGAGCAGCGCCACGAGCCGCTCCAGCCGGGCCAGCAGCGCGCGCCAATCATCGGGGCCAACGGGGTCGGGACCGTCGACGCCGGCAGACAGAGGCGGCGGGTCCTTCCGGCTGTCCGTGGTCGGATGTAGCAGCAGAATCTGCTGCTGCTTTCGCTCCCGCGCTCGGGCGATGGTCAGATTCTGCTCGAGCAGCTGCGCCATGTCCCAGTAGAGCTTCTTGTTGGCGTGGACGTTCCGCAGGCGGACACCACCGCTGCAGCCGCCGCGGCTGCTGCGGCTGGAGCCGAGCGTGTCGAAAAAATCAGTCCACTGGTCGTGGGCGAGCTCGGCCAGGATGCCGTGCAGCAGAGTGGCCTGCGTCGTCGGCGCTGGGCGGCCCGGGGCCGCGAGGGTGCTGGCGACGGCGGCGGCGTCCTCGAGCGCGTCCTCGAGCGCGTCTTCGAGCGTTGTCGACGACGGGCTGCGGTCCAAAAGAAGCACGTGTGCGCGCGCACCCGTCCAGAGGCTGGCCCGGCAGAACATGGCGACCGGGCAGTCGTTGTCCTTGGCGCGCGGAGGAGGCGGACCGCCACCATTGACCGCCCCGTTTGGAGCACCAGCAGGCTCATACGCAGCATCAGGCTTGTCAGGCTTGCGGCCGGCTGGTCCGTCGTCCACCCGGCGTGCCTCCTCCGGGCGTGCCTCCTCCGCCACAAGCAGGTCCAGCAGCACCTGGGGGTAGGTGTAGGCGCTCGTCGACATTGTGCTCACCACCGGCGCGCTCGACGGCTTCTCTTCACCTCGCCATGGCCGCGCCCGCGGGCGGTATCGCTGGCGCGCCGTGTGCGCCGCCAGAAAGGCCGGGTCGACGTCGAGGGCCGCGCACATGGCACGGTTGACGTGGTCGTGGCCGGCGTCCCGGAGGACAAAGAGCCGGCATGGCGTGTCTGCTACCGCCGCTGCCGCTGCCGCCGCCGCCGCGTCGCCGCCGCCGCACTGCCAGGCAGACCGGAGCGCATCCACCCCGCTGCCGCCGGCCGTGCTGCTGCCGCCGGCCATCGCCGCCTTGGCGCCCAGCAGGGGCCGCCGCGCGCACGGCATCGTGGGGCCCCATTCGAGCACGTACGCGTCGGCGTCGGCGTCGGCGTCGGCGTCGGCGACAGGGGCTGCGCGGCCAGTGTCGTCTGCAAAGCGGACGCCGCCGGCGGCCGCCATTTCCGTGCCCTGAATTAAAAAAAAACAGAGACAAGCAGAGACAAGCAGAGACCGACAAAGGAAGAAACAGGCAATCCAACCGGCCGGCCGAGACGTGACGGTGCGCGCGCGGCAGACGTGGCGAGCCGCGGCGCGCAGCGATCGTGAGATGTCGACGCCGGGGTGAGAAAAATGGAAAAAAGGAGGAGGAGGACAAGAAGACCTCTCAACGGCCCCCTTTTTGAGCACGCAAGCTGGCTGACCGTCAGCCAACTCACCGCCAAACAAAAACCAAAAGAAAAAGGCAGGGGCGGCCGACAAGGTACGGAGTAGGCGCAGCTGACAAGCTGGCAGGCACCGCCCAGGCCCAGGCTGTCCTGCTGTGCAACTCCACGGGGCCCACGGGGCAGGAGCACAAGTGCGCCTTGCCAGAACGAGAAGGCGGCGCCCTGCATCATCCATCCCATCTACCCCCCATGCTGTGCGCCTTCCGGACGAACGAATCGAAAGGTAGGAGCACAGCGCAGCGCCTCAGCCGCAAGCAAGACACAAAACCAAGCCTTGTGCGCGCCTCCTCCAACCGAGCGAGCTCCCCCCACCCACCCGGCAAAAGGGCCGCGCCTGCCGTGTGCGACAACCGCCCGCCTGACCGGGCTCACACGACCGTCGGACCGGCTGGTCACCCGACTGGTGCTCATCGCAGGCGACATCGCGTGCGTCTTTTGCGGCTGACAGGTGTTTTGCAGAGGCGAGCGGACAAACTTGGGCATCTTTCTTTAATTTTTTTTTTTGGTAAGATACGTATATGTTTTTCTTGCCTGGCAAGGACGGACATCCGTCCAGTCTCTCGATCCCATCGTGCGTCGTGCTACGCAAAAAGATAAAAAAGGTACAGAAAAACAACTGCAAGAAAAAGAAAACAAAAAACAACCAAAACAAGACGCATTGGCCGTCCCCCCCCAAAAAAACAATTCCCATAATCATATACGAAGCAATGCAGCCAAGGAGTGACCAAAGAGGGAGAGCACGAGCACCCGGTGAGACACAGGGTCAAAGACCAAGAAGGAGGGAGCAGGGCAGCCAAAAAAAAAAAAAACAAAAAGAACAGAACAGCGACACAAAGACAGCCGCATATGCACAGTACAGATCCACGCTCATCACTGCTCTCTCCCACCGGCAGGCCGGGCACCCCTCTCGTGTGCCGTTGCCCTGGCCCGCGCCCCACCTCACCGCTCGTCGTAGTCGTTGTCGTCGTCGCCGTCGTGGTGCAGGGTCACGCTGTTGAACTCCTCAAAGGGGTCGATGCCCTCGGCACCCGGCGTGGCCAGGCCGCTGTCGAGGGGCACGCCGGCGGCGGCCGCGGCGCCGCCCGAGCCCGGGAACTTGCTCATGGGCCGCGAGCCGCTGATGTCGACGCTCTCGCTCTCCTTGACGTTGCGGAAGTTGAGCGTGTCGATGCCCTTGCCCTGGTGCGGGACAATGGGCGGCTTCATGTGCCGGATCAGCGCCCACTGCGTGGTGCGGAAGAAGGGGTGCGCCTTGATGTCGGACGCGCCGGCGCGCGCGCCCAGCCGGCGGTTCTCGTCCTTGATGAGCAGCTTGCGGATGAGGGATTTGCAGAGACTGGGGGTTAGCGGTCAGATAGACAGACAGACGGACAGACAGGCAGACAGATGAGATGGGCATAGACATACTTTGAGATCTGGGGCGCGCCGGCGTGGTCCGGAAAGGGAATCTCCTCGCGCAGAATGTTGGCAAACGTCGCGTTCCGGTTCTTACCCTTGAAGGGCGTCGTGCCGTAGAGCATCTCGTAGATGAGAATGCCGAGCGTCCACCAGTCGACGGCGCTGGTGTGGCCGCTGCCCTTGATCACCTCGGGCGCAATGTACTCCTCGGTGCCGACAAACGAGTTGGTGCGGAAGTTGGCAATGCACGACTTGGTGTCGATGGTCGGCAGCGACGACGTGCTGGCGCCGTTTTTGCCAATGATCATCGTCGGTTTGCCGCCCGAGTCGGACTGCTTGGAGAGGTCAAAGTCGGACAGCATAATGTGTCCGGACTGGTGGAGAAGAATGTCTGTCGCGTGTCAGCGCTCTGTCTGCTGCCGGCCACCATCCTGGGACGGAGACTCACTCTCCGGCTTCAGATCGCGGTAGATGAAGCCCATCAGGTGCAGGTATTCGAGCGCCGCGGTGACCTCGGCGGCGTAGAAGCGCGCGTCGTCCTCGGGGATGCACTTGCCCGGGCGCGTCTGCAACGCGCGGAAGAACTCGCCGCCGCTGCAGTACTCCATGCACAGGTACAGGTAGTCTTCGGACTGGAACGAGTGGTACAGCGTCACGATAAAGGGGTGGTTGCTGGTCGCCAGGATCTCCTGCTCGGCCAGGGCCCGCTTGATCTTGTTGCGCTTGATCATTTCCTTTTTGCTGAGGACTGGGCCAGTTAGCGAAGCCCGGACACGAGAAACCTGAGAGAGAGACTCACTTTTCATCGCATACAGACGGCTGCTCTTCTTCTCACGCACGAGGTAGACCTTGCCGACGTCGCCCTTGCCGATGAGCTTGATCTTGTCGAAGCTCTGCGGGCCCACCTCGACGTTGCGGACCTTGATCGAGTTGGAGCTGTACGTCCGCCGGAACGCCAGCGGCGAGCGGCCGGGCGGAGGCAGCGCGCCCAGCTCGTCTTTTTCGACGCCGAGGCCCGTGCCGTCACCATCCGCGAGGGCGAGGCCGGTCGCGGCGCTGATGCTGCGGACGCGGCCGGGTGGGGCAAGGCCGTTGCTGGCACCGCCGCCGCCACTGGCGCCGCCGCCGGCCTTCTTGGCCTCCTTGCCGGGCTCGGCCGTGCGCGGGCGGTCGTCGCCGCCGTCGCCGTCGTCGTCGGCGCCGACGGTAAAGGCGCCGCGGCCCAGGCCGGAGCGGCCGACGTTGCCGATGCTCCCGCCGCTGCTGCCGGGGGGCACGGCGGACGAGGTGACGACGCCGCCGGCCTTGGCGAAGAGGCCCTGGGCGTTGGGCGCGCTGGCCACACGGCGCAGTTTGCGCGCCAGCTCTTCCTTGGAGGCGGCGGCGGCGCGGTCGCCGTTGGTGGCGGCGGCGGCCGCCGCCACGGCCGAGCCGGCCGTCGGGCTGCTGCTGCCGCCAGGGCCGCCGCCGGCGGCGGACGCGGCGGCCAGCGCGCTCAGGCTCGGGGTGTCGGGCGGGCTCGGCGGCTGGGAGCCCTCGTTGTGGTGGCGGATGCCGGGCTGGCCCTGGTGGGCAAAGTAGGGATTGGCGAGGGCCGTGGGGCTGAGGCTGGCTTCCTCGAGGACATTGCCCTCGCTGGCGACGGTGGTGGACCGCAGGCGGCCGACGCTGGCAAAGAACTTGTGCTGGCGGAACGAGGACTTGCCGCCTCCGCTGCCGCCGCCGCTGCCGCTGCCGTTGCCACCGCCGCTCGCAGCGTGGGCGTTGCCGCCGTCCGTGCGGAGCGAGAAGACGGTCTTGTCCGCCTTCTCGCCCTTGTCCCGCTGGTCGCCGCTCCCGCCGCTGCCGCCGCGGCCCCCCTTGTCCTTCTCGCTGCTGCTGCCGCCGTGGCCGTTGCTGCCGCCGTCGTGGAGGTGGTCGGCGGACACGGAGCTGCTGCTGTTGATGCGGAAGAAGTTCTTTAGCTTCTGAGGGAAATGGCCGCCGCCATTGCTGCTGTTCTGGTGGTGGTGGCCGGGGCTGGTGCTGTTGCTACTGCTGTGGTGGCCGCTGGTGGTGCTGCTGCTGTTGGTAATGCCGCCAATGACGGACTTGGCGCTGAGGGACGGCATGGTGCCGGTGCCGGTGGTGGTGGTGGTGGTGGTGGTCGTAGTAGTCGTGGTGGTGGGAGGGGCGGCGCCGTGCTCATAACGCCTGGGCCATGTCGTGCGCGCCAGGATTGCTGAATGTGTCGGCGAGCGCTCGGGGAGACGGGAGGGAGGGCGAGGCCCGAGACGCAAGGGCGCCGGTCGGCAAAGGGAGAGAGGAGGCGGGACGGAGGTTCGGGGGGGAGAACGGCAGAGGGATCGAAGAAGCGGCAGGCGACAGGAGAGCGGCAAATGAGGAGGTCGAGGCGAGAGGACGCACAGGCCGAGACGTCTGTGCTCGGCGGCGATCGGCCAGCACACGAAAAGAAAACGTAAAACGAGGAAAAAAGAACGTGCACACGCTCAACAGCGAGGAGGGCTAAAAAATAGCTCGGAGAGAGGGAGGGAGAGAGAGGAGGAGGAGGAGGAGGAGGAGGGCGATGACGCAGGGCTCGACGGACACGAGAGACGAGAGACAATCGGTGCGACGGGACGGCGGGTTGTGGTTCGTGGGCGCGAGGTTGGCGAGAGAAGGGGTGGGTGTGAGAGAGAGTGGGGGGGGGGGGAGAGGAGGGATGAGGAGGGAATGGCGAGATCTTGAGAGAGCGAGAGCGAGAAACAAAGAGGACAGACAGGCCAGCATAACTGGGCAGGCGCGCTGGCGGGCCGGGGCATGCTAGGGCCAGCAGCAGCACGATAGGGGGGGGGTCCGCTGGCTGGGGAGCCGTGGCGCAGTGGGCCACAGCGGTATTCGTAGGGGGCCTGCTAGCACGCTTTGGGCGACCGTGGCTGCACGTGCGGCCAGCCACAGCCTAAAGCTACGGAGGAGCACAGTATGCTTAGGGAGCATATGCAGGAGGAGGCGCTAGCGTGCCGTTTCCAGAAGGACGCCGGAGCGACCGCAGGGCTGGGTCTCTGCGCAGACGGCGGCGGGCGCCAGGGAACGAGAGCAACACGAGGAATACCGTACTTGTACAAATGCTCCGTACACGACGGGTAACCAGCCCGAACGCGCGGTCTCGACGGACGGCCGCCGGGCCAGCGGACGGACGCGCTGCTGACCGGACTGGCCACATTCCTCGGCCGGCGCGGCTCCTGTCTTAGTATGGAGGGATACTAAGCATAAGCATACAAATGCTTGTATACAAAGCATCGTGGCGACCTGTCGGCCTGCCGGGCCAGCCAATCGTGGGCGACCTCGCCCGGCCGCCAGCCGGCCAGGCGCTGCGAGACGGCGCTGCGAGCCGGCGGACGTTTATTTCCGCCGTTTTGTTCCCGCCGCGCCGCCACGCTCGCTCGATAAGAGAAGCAGCAGACGAGCTCGTGTCCGGAGGATCTCAGTGCGAGACCGGGGCGAGCGAGCCGCAATGGTGTGCTCGCACGCCGCGCGGTGGCCAAGTCCTTGGCGCTTTGCGGCCAAGGCCCGTTTTCCGACCGGAAGGGAACTCCAAACGTCGCTGACAGGCAACTACCAAGATAGTTGTACTCCGTACTTGCGTACAAAACTAAATATACCCGCTAGCAAGGTGCTGAGCCACCTTCCGCTCCTCCTCTTCCCCCCACTCGGCCGGCAGTCGGCAGCCTTCGCCTTTTGCCTACTCCGTAAATATACAACTACTCCGTACGGGTGCGGCGCGGCTTACAAATGCAAATCACGCGACACGAAGGACCACGATGGACCAAAGGGTATCAATTCATGCTGCGGGGCGCTTCTCCCCGTAGCCCCCCCTGACGTCGAGCCCCCTCATGCCGCCGGCCACAGGCTCCGGTCCGGCTGCTTCAGGCGCTGCCGCTGCTGCTGCTGGTACAGCGCCTGCAGCCGCCGCGCGTGCTCCAGCAGCGACGGCGCCGGCGCCGGCGACGACTCGAGTAGCGCGTCCCGCAGCAACGGCGTCACTTGCCGGCCCTGGTCGTCCAGCAGATAGCGCGGCGGCCGGTCCTCGACCCCGTTGCTCGCCGCGTCCCCGTCCGGGTCCCGTGCCCACAGCAGGGCCGCCGTCGCCGGCTGCGGCGGGCCCAGGTGGCTGCTGTTGGCAAACCCGTCGCCCCGATGCCATTCCATCGGCACCAGGTGGTGGTACTCCATGTGCTCCAGGAACGACTCGCCGGCGTGGGCGTCGTCGGCGTCGTCGGCGCCGGCGCCGGCGCTCCCCTCCAGCCGCAACTGCACCGGCGGCACGCGCGAGGCACACCGCCGCCACTGGCACGTCACGACCGACGACGACGCCGCCGCCGCCGCCGCTGTCTTCCGGTTGTGTCTCACTCGCCCGTGCACCACGGCCACGTGCCTGCGCAGCGTCGCCATGTTCTGCAGCTCCGCGCGGCATCCCGCCCACTCGCACACAAACGGCACAAAGCTCGCCTTGCTGCTGCGAAAGATGGCCCGCTGCAGCGCCTCAATCGACGCCAAGGGCGGGCGTCCCGGACGCTTCGCCAGGCCGTAGCTTCCGGGCGGCAGCCGGCTGCCGCCGTCCCTTCTGCCGCTGCTCGGCCCCTGCAGCTGGGGCCGGGGCCGGGGCGTGGACGATCGTTTTCGCGCGGGTAGCAGAAGCGCGGCCGCTTCGCTCGGGTCGAGGCCGAGGTTGCGCAACGCCACCTCCCGGTACGACATGCCGGGCTTCCACCCCTTGGGCCGGCCGCCTTTGAGCCGTAGTGAGCCGGGGACGACCCCGGGGACGGGGCTGGGGCTGCTGCCGCCGCTGCCGGTCCCAGTGGTAACCGCCTTGGACCGCCGGCCGACGGCCACCACGGGCGACCGTGCGGTGGCTGACGTCGTCGGCTGCGTGCTGGCGGCTGGGCTGCTCCTGTCGACACCGCCCGCTTCGCTGTCCGGCCGCAGGGAGGGTAGCGATACGGCGGACGCCGGGATGTGGATGACCGGCTGCTGCTGCTGCCGCGGCGTGGTCGCTTTGGCCGCGACAGCGGCAGCGGCGGCGCCGTTCCCCCCCACGCCGTTGGCGCGGACCTCTGGTGCGGCTCTCTGTTGTGTGGCTGGCGGCTGGGCGAAAGCACCGCGCCCGTGGGGGGGCCGGTCGAGGTCGGACATCACCAGCGGCAGCAGCTTGCCTGCCGGGCGCTCGCCGTTGCTGGCCAGCTCGTCCTTGGTGACCGGCCGCCACGGGAACGGCGCGTGGTGGTGGGGGTGGTGCGCGGCGCCCGCGGCCGGCCGTGGTGGTAGTAATAGTGGTGCCGAGGGTCGTGGCGGTCGTGGTAGGGAGAACACGGCGGACGTCGGCGTCGGCGACAGCTGCATCCGCCGCTGCAGCAGCCGCTGTGCGAGCACAGACACATCGACTTCGTCATCGTTGCCCGTTCTGCCCGTGCGCAGCTCGTCCTCCTTGTCCCTGTCGGGCGTGACCGCTGCCCGCGCCGACGCCGCGTAGCGCATCGCCGCTTCGATCTCCGGCGACAGCGGTTCCGGCGGCATCATCGTACCCCGCCGCTGTCGATGCACCGCATGCAGTAGACCCAGACGTAGCCGGCAAGACGTAGGGAGATTGGGGAGGCCAAGTGCCCCAGTTGGCCCGCCGCAGGGTTTGGAAGTTGTTGATCTTTGCCTCAAGTTCACCTCGCGTCGCTCGCACTTGACGTTGTGAGCCGCAAAATATAGATCACGTGATAGAAATAATTGAATCGGGAATAGCGCAATTGAGCGTTGAAATCAGTCAGCAGAGGACACTGGCGATCTGCCGTTGGTCTGTGGCGCTCCCCAGCTTCGACATTTTAATGGGGAATGGTGCCTTCTGGCACGCGGACCGTTTGCTTGCTAATACGCACCCCGTGCAGAAGCTACCCAGGCGAAGCCCTACATCTCTGGCGAAACGATTGTGAACAAGCCCGCGTTTATGGCAACATAATTAGTAATTGGAGGGGAAGGCGAAGAGCAGCAGCTATAAGCATATAAAGGAAGGAGCACCTGCTGGCCGAGTGTGCCGCATCTAAGCACAGTCCCCTTCAAAATAACCAGTCTTCTTCCGACCAGCCAGCCCATCGCAACCATGGCGACGACAAAGAAGGCCTTTTACGCCATCGTGGCCGGCGTCGGCGCCGGCACCGGCCGCTCGGTGGCCCTCAAGTTCGCCAAGGCGTATCCTGTGGCGCTGCTCTCGCGCAAGCCCGAGAACTACCAGGACATCGTGGCCGAGATCGAGGAGGCTGGCGGCCGCGCCATCGGCATCTCGGCGGACGTGGCGGACCCGGCGTCGGTGGAGGCCGCCTTTGCGGCCATCGACAAGGCCGACGGCTTTGCCGGCGCCGAGCTGGCCGCCGCCATCTACAACGTCGGCGGCGGCTACGGCGGCCGCAAGCCGTTCCTGGAGACGACCCTCGACGAGCTCGAAGGGTCGCTGGCCGCGAACCCGTAGGAGCTCCCCCAAGACCTCGATGCCCAGATCCATCCATGCTGACCCCCAGCCGCGGCTTCTACAACTTCGCCAAGGCCGCCCTGCCGCGGCTGCTCCGCGCCGTGCCCGACTCGCCGCACCCGCCGACGCTCATCGTCACCGGCGCCACGGCCTCGACGCGCGGCAGCGCCCGTTTCGCGCTCTTCGCCGCCGGCAAGTTCGCCAAGCGCGCGCTGGCGCAGTCGCTCGCCCGCGAGTTCCACCCCCAGGGCGTGCACGTCGCCCACGCCATCATCGACGCCGTCATCGACATCCCCCGCACCAAGCACTACAACGTCAACGACGGCGTGCCCGACGGCAAGCTCAGCCCGGACGCGGTGCGCTCTCCCCCCTTCCCCCCCCATCTCCATTGGACGGGACGCGCAAGACGTGCTAATGCCTCTCTGTTTAGATCGCCGACGAGTACTGGCACCTGCACACGCAGCACCGGTCCGGCTTCACCCAGGAGATCGACCTGCGGCCGTTTGTGGAGAAGTTCTAGACGACCCCTGCGTCTTGTCTGGAACGGGTGGGCTGGCGTACCAATGTAACCGAATGGATTCATGAGCATGGATGCTTGCTCAAAATTGTTCATATATGATGTGATGTGATGTGCTCCTGTCTGCAGGATAAGTGTTTCGTCAAAGCTTTCTGCTGTGAGAAACAGCATGTCCGTTGCGTCATGCAAACCCAGAACCCATGTCCCGGCAAGAACAGAAAATGCCAATGGACGAATGGACGAAACCAGCAATGCAAACGCCCAAGCCGACAAGAGGATCCCCGGTAGTCCCCCTCTGCAGCAATGCCCGTGGCCTTCCCGTGCATCAGCCGTTGCCAGCGGCCGTCTCCTAGTTTGGGTGTCGCCCTCGCCCCTTCGACTCGGCGTTTGGTGTGCAGGCCGCTCGGCCGTGCCGTGGCCGCGGTCGACAAGACGGTGACAGGCAAAGGAAGCAAGGTCCCGCCGTGTCGTGTCCGTCTGGACGCATCGACTCCTGCGCAACGCAACGCGGCGTCTCGGCACGCAAAAGCGTTCATCCCGGTTGGTCTGCGCTGCTACAGCCCGCTGGGCGTTCAGGTGTCGGCCGCCGCGTCGTCCGCCGCGTCGTAAGCCGGGGGATCTGATGGCGCAGCCGCCGCCGCTGCGTCGTAAGCCGGGGGGTCCGATGACGCATCCGCCGTCGCCGCCGCCGTTGCGCCGGCCAGAGCCGCCAGCCGCTCGTCCTCCTTCTTCTGCCGCAGGGCCTCGGTCTCCTGCCGCAGCTTCTCCAGGTTCCAGGCGTCGTCGTTGCCACCCGAGCCCTCGTCCTCGCTCTCTTCGTCGTCGCTCTCCATCCGCCAGTTTCCGCTCTCGAACAGCGCGCGGCCTGTCGCCTCCTTGGCCTTGCGGGCTTGCTCCTCCGCCGCCTTCTTGTCGAGCCGGTCCTTTTTCCACTTGGCAAACGTCTCGGGCGTCACGGGCGTGGACGGCCCCGTCAGCTTGTGGCGCTCCGACTCGAGGAACTCTTCCAGCGTGAGCGTCTTGAGCGGCGACTTGTCCAGCAGGGCCTTTTCGGCGGCCCGCTGTTCCTTGGTCTTGAGCACATATCTAGGCCGTGTCAGCTAGGGAGAACGTCCGGAACGAAGACGAAAACGGAAAAGAGCGACATACCCTGGCGGAAGAGCATGCTTGTACATGCACTTGTCGCCGTTGGGGCACACCCAGAACCAGCCGTATTTGCCGTCCTCGATGGCCCCGATAAAGTACTTGCACACCTTGTCCGTCGTGGTGCGCTGGTTGCCCTTTTTCGACAGCACCACCGACCGCAGCTTCTCCTCGTCCCAGTCGGCAGACGTCTCCGTCTTGCGCTTGTCCTCCTCCTCGGCCCGCGTGTCCGTGTAGAGGCTGCGCTTCTCCGTCTTGCGCTCCATCTCGAGGTCGTGCGAGAACTTGCACTTCTTGCCCTTTTCGCAGTTGCCCTTCTTGAAGAAGATGCACAGCACCGTCTTGGGGTCCACGCCAAACGGCACCTTTTGAATCTGCGCCGGCTTGTTCAGCAGCATGTCCGCCTCGCGCTTGGCTTCCTCCGCCGCCTTCTTCTCGCGCTCGCGCGCCAGCCGCTCCGCCTCCTTGCGCTTCTGCTCCGCATTGCCGCCGTTCTTGAGCTGCGACGTGAGCTGCGCAATCTGCTTCTGTGCCGCACCGCCCTTCTTGTTCTTCATGCCAAACGTCCGGTCCTCCACCAGCTTCGCCGCTGCCGGCTTCTTGCCGCCGCCCGCCTTGTCGTTCTTTTTCGGCGGCATGGTCGCTATGCAAGAAAAAGACAAGAACCGAAAGACAAAAAGGAAAGACAGACGAAAAAAAGACAAATGAGAAAAAGGGAAGCCGCTGCCAGAAGTTGGATACCTGTCCCGTGCCTGTCAAAGGTGTTTGTCGAGGGTCGGCTGCCGTCGACAAATTTGTCGTTGTGCGCTGGAAGCGTGGGGTTTGGCAGAACCATCATCGAGCGAAGAGCGGAGAAAAAAATGGAAGCCAAAAATGACTAATGACATCACGTGACTTAAAGGGAATGCCGCGCGGCGTGAAAGCTGTCCTTCCCGTGGCCGCGGAGCTGTGGTCCTGCCATGCATCACCAAGCTCCTTAGTCGACGTCTTTTGCTCCCACGAAGCGGAACGACTGAATCGTGCGTGTCTTTTGCTTGGCGGCGGCTGTCTTGGAGGTTCACCGAAGCTAACTGTTTACCTAGACTGTGCGTGCGCTGCCATTGACATCCTATCTGCCTCCCGCCGTCTCGAGTTCATTCCATCCGCCTGGCCAAGCTCTCGCGATCGCAGTCGCCAAGATGATCACCGACGACCAGCTCTACAACATTGCCATTGTTCTCGGCATTGCGGCGATGGTCCTGATTGTGGTCTACGACTTCCTCGAGATCAATGCTGTCGACGAGACCGCCGCGCCGGCCGCGCCTCTGAAGCCCGTCTCAGCCAAGAGCGCCACACCAACACACTCTGCGGGCAAGAGCGCGCCGTTACGATAGGGCCGAGCGGTGCAGGATGCATACGATTCATGCCTGAGCCACAGGGCCGCTGGGCTTTCCACGGACGGGCGTACGGGCGTGCGGTCGTCTGGGTTGCTGGGAGGAAGGGATGCTCGGGCGGCGCACAAACAGACCGGGTCGCACCGGCGGCAGGCGACAACACAGACCGATGGCCTGCCGTCCACTTCGTGTCTGATTTGCATTTGTTTGTTGGCACGCAGGCTTATGGACGGCCGCGTAAGCGAAGCGCAGCTATCTGGCCAAACATAAAACGCGTCTGCAGCACGACGGGCGGCGCCAGGAGGGACTTTCTTTTTCGTATTGTGTCTTTGTTTGATCTGTTTCATCAATATCGCGTGTCTTACATAGAAAAGAAGCGAGGTTTGGTTTGCTATCTCGTGGGCGCGTTCTGGTATGCAACGGCGAGCCGCGAGCTCCAAGCATAAAGCATGGTACGAGCCACGTGATCGCGAGGCACACGGCCTTTGAAGCTCTTGCCTTCTATTGGCTGACCTTGCTGTCCACCAGATGTGAGTCATCCCCGAAACGGGCTAGCGCAGAGTTAGGAAAGGCCAGACAGCGCCTCGTTTGCCAGCAGCTGCGCCTGCCTACTCCGTAGCATGGCACCCAACCGTCCGCCTGAGGCCGTGCGACCCGCAATCGCGCTCCCTCGCTCGCCGCATTTTTCCTCCTTATTTGCCCGCATCTCCCCTTTCTTTCCTCTTTCCTCTCCATTCTGCCATCAACCCAAGTGCCTCCAAACGCAACTTGCTTTCTACCTTTTCTTCGCTTTCTTCCACACGACTGCACCCAACTTCGCCAGTCTTCATTTAATTCTTTTCTTCTTCGTTCTGCCGACCTCTTGCCAAACAGACCTTCTTCTCTCATTCCCCTGCCGCACGCCACCCATCCGACCTCTTCGAGAGTCTCTTCGCTTTGCCTCGCGAAACCTGTCAAAAGACATCTTTGCCATCTTCTCCCGAAAGATCTTTCTTCTTCGTCACGATGTCTAGCCAGCTTGACCAGTCTCTCGACGACATTCTGTCGAGCCAGCGCAAGACCGCTGGCAACCGTCGCCGCTCGGCTCGCCGCTCCTCGGGCCCGGCCAAGCCGGCGCCTGCCGGCGGTGTTCAGAAGAACACGAAGCCCGTGCGCGGCAACGGCAACAAGTCTGCCCCGTCGAAGCCGCTTGGCATCGTCGGCGAGAGCAAGATTGTGGTCAGCAACCTGGTATGTATTCCAAGTCTGTGTGTTGGTTGGTCGCATCTTTGGCTAACCCTCTGCAGCCGAAGGATGTGTCGGAGGCCCAGATCAAGGTATGTTTCCGCTGAGGCCGTTTTCCGCCTTTGGAATTGTCGACACCTCCATCGCACCATCTCGTCAACCGGCCTCGTCGTTGTCGTTTTATCTGTCCCGTCTGAAAGATGGCGTGCGTGTTCGGTGTTGTCCGAACCAAAAAGTCCGAGATGTTCCAGGGGGCGCCTGGGGCGCCCCCGTCGCCATTTTCTGCATAAGTCCCCACGATGGGTCGTCAAGGCACCTGAAGAAGACTCCTTGTGCATCTGCGTGGTAGCACACGCGGTGTGAAGTTTGAGCAATCGGGTCCCCCCAGCTGCGCACGTTCCGTCGAGCACACTGCCATGAGGCCGCCTGGCAAGCGCGCCCATGCACAGGCTTGGTTCGTTTGGCGCTGGGTCTGTTCTGTGCACGGCCCTGGCCTGTCGCATGGATGACGATAAACCCCTTCGGATGGGCTGTGGGAGGCGGGAACACTGCCCTTGGCTGGTCACCAGGGCAAGGACTCGTTTCTGCTTCTGGCAAGCAAGACGCAGTTGAGCAACCGCAGACGGCTCCTTCTTTTTTTTTTTTTGCTTCAAGTTTTTCAACCGCGCCGTGGCTTTTGGGCCTGGCGCCGCTCAGGGCCTTTTTGAGCAACTGGTCGATGTGGAGAGCAGAGCAAACGCGCTGTTGTGTGCGACGGTGGCGGCACAAGAACGGGGACTGTTTGGTTCTCTCTCCTGGTGGTGTTCTGAACGCGAGCGTAACAGCAGCTTCGGAGGCCACACTGGACACGGGCGATTTCTTTCTTTGCAACGTTGTTCTCTCCCTGAGACATGGAAGAGGCACGGCGGGGTGCGAGAAGGCGACACTACAGTTGCGACGACAGAAGGCCCGGGACGTGCGTGCGGACGGCTGAGAGGTCTGTCTGCTTTGTTGAAAGAGGAAAAGAGCGGCTTCACTTCGGGTGTGGGTTGCGCCAAGGTTGGCTCTCTGTTCCTCGGCTTGGTTTCTGGCATGCGCCGTGGCTTTGGCTCCACCGGTCTCAGCCAGTCTTGACGATTCTTGCCGCGGTCGGCTTTGCTGGTTTTGTTCGGCGTGTGCGAATGGCGTTTTGGTGGCTCTGGCCAACGGCCTAGGTCGAAGAACAGGGGCCGCGAGGACCCGGACCACGCGGATTGATTTTGACGACAACGCACCAGACCTGGACTATGACGCGTTGACTGCCCCTTGTTCTATCGAACAAGGCGACGACTTCGGACGAGACGATGGCGATGCGAGACAACGACGATTGCTTGCTTCTTCCTCGAATAGCTGACCAACCCTCCACTTCGAACAGGATTACTTTAACCAGGCTGTTGGTCAGGTCAAGAAAGTCGAGCTGTCGTACGGACCGGGCGGTGTGAGCCGTGGTATTGCCACGGTCATCTTCCACCACGCGGATGGTGCGAGCAAGGCTTTCTCGGAGCTGAACGGTCTCCTGATTGACAACCGCCCCGTCAAGGTACGAGCGCACCTTTTTGTGTGTCAAGGTGCCGTGTCCTGTTTTGCTAACGCCCCTTCTAGGTTGAGGTTGTCGTCGCCAAGGCCGAGCTCATTCCGAAGCCCGTGCCGCTGGGTCAGCGCATCGCGCAGCCCAAGTCGCAGCCCAAGTCGGCGGCCTCGGACAAGCGTGCTGGCAACGCTGCCAAGAGTGCCGCGGGCGCCAAGGGCGGTGCCAACAACGCCGCGGGCGGCAACAACGCCAAGAAGCCCAACAACCGCCGCGCCCGCAACGCGCGCCCGGCGAAGAAGACCGCCGAGGAGCTCGACTCGGAGATGGCCGACTACTTTGTTAGCAGCAATGGGGCCTCGAACGGCACGGCGGCTCCGGCTGCGGCTACGAACGGCGCGGCCGCCCCTGCTGCGGCCCCTGCTGCCGCGGCCACTGGCGATGCCCCGATGGACGACGAGATCATGTAAGATAGGGATCACCGGGACGGGAGATCTATAAGTGTGGACGTTGCTTGGGGAGATTGGGTCTTTTTTTTCCACGCCGGAGAGGACTTTTTTTCTTGTACTTTTGCTGCGGGGTCTATCCGACCTGTTCTTATTTTCGGTTTTCATACAGCCTCTCGCTCCATAGAATGCAAGCTGTGCGTTGCTGGCTCATATACCTCCATCTGCTAGTTTATGATAAGCTCTTCATGTATCGTATTCGTAGACCCTGGAGACATACTCCATAGAACACGTCATCTCGTATTCCTTGTCTACACCGCCTCGAGGACTGGGCGCCGGTTCAGGGACAGAAGGAAGTCAAAACGCGATACGAAGCAAAGGCGGGTAATGAAGCTTTTATAAAGAGCTGGCAAAACGATGGGAGACCTGGGCCCGTTTCCTGTCCTATTTGTTGTTCCTAGTTTTTGAATCGTCACCGCATCATCCATAACATCCACAGCGGCCCTCTTCTCTTTCCGTGCCCCTGTACCCTGCCCAGCGTGGAGGGGAACTTGGTGGACGGGGGTGAGGGGGGGGTTGGGTGTCTTGCTTTATACTTGATTCACATGCCTTGTCCCCCGCCTCTGAACGAGCTCGGGTGCGTTTGCTATCCATGCCCCGGGCAGCCGACTGCCGCGGGCGCGCTCCTGTTCTGCTCTCCCCTGCGGAGAGCCGCCCGCCCGCACCCCTGGACCGCACCACACCCCGCCGCCGGCGCTGTTCCCCCCCCTCGCGGGACGCGCTTCTTACGCCTTTGCTGCGTCTGCGTCGGCCTTGGGCTCGGCCTCGGCGTCGGCCTTGGCCTCGGCGGCCTCGGCAGCCTCGGCGGCCTCGGCAGCCTCGGCGGGCTTGGCGGCGGCGTCCGCCTCGTCGTCGCCCTCGAGAGCGGGCACCTCGTCGTCGTCGTCGTCTGCGTCGTCCTCGTCGTCGCCGGCGCCAAAGTCGCCGCCGCCGCCGAGCTTGGAGAAGTCGATACCGCCAAAGTCGCCTGCTTGTCAGCCTCTTGTTTGCGGAGGAGTGAACGTGGAGCGAACGCCGGCTCGAGACCTACCTCCCATGCCGGGCATGCCGCCCATGCCGCCGAGGTCGCCCATGCCGCCGAACTGGGAAAAGTCCTCCGCGGGCGCCTCGTCCTGCTCGTCCTCGTCGACCCACTTGTCAAAGTCGGTCTTGAGGTAGTGGACCTTCTTGGCCTCCTTGAGCAGGCGGGGCCAGTAGGCGTCGTCGAGCTGCTTCTTGATGAGCTTGAGCTCGATGGAGCGCGACGTGTGGTTGATCTTGCTGGCGGCCTCGTCGATCTCGCCGTACAGGTCCAGCACGACCTGGAAGGTGCGCTTGAGCGTGTTGGAGTAGCCCTTGAAGGACACGCTGGTCGGCTTGAGCGACAGCTCGACCGATTCCGGCGGCGCGTCGGGGACCACCAGCGTCAGGTAGATGAAGTTGCGGTCGGCATCCGTCTTGGACGAGCGCTGGGCCCAGAGCACTGAGGGGAGGGAGGGGAGAGGTCAGCTTACGCAGGTCGATCGACGCACGCGTCGCGCGGTTGTCGACGGCGGCGAGCAAAAGCAAGAAGAGAAAGCTTACCTTCGGGCACGTATGTTTCGGTCGACATGGTGCGGTCGGGTGGGGGTGGGATTGTGTAGCTGGGCGGGTGATGGAGAGACGGCAGCGTACTGGTAGCTGGAGGTATCGGAAGAAGGACAAGAGCGGCAGGGCAGCGTGTTGGTTCGCAGCGCACAAAAAGAAGTGGAAGTGAGGCTGTCGTGATTTATGGGTTTTCAGCGTTTGCTATGGTGGAGCCTGGCTTTTTCGGGGGGGGAGAAGGCAGCAGAGGTCTTCGGCCGTTTGTGTGGGAAGGAAGCGGCCAGCGGGCGGGTTTGATGGAAGAGCAAGGAAGCAGAAAGATTCGTGGTCCAGCCACCGCCGCCGCCTGCTGCCAGGCTTAGCAGACACAGTGCCACAGTGCACAGAGCGCGCGCCCCGCTGCCCTTGCGCGTCGGCGGCCGCCGCCCATTGGAGAAGAAGCGACCAGAGCCCAGACTCCCCCACCTGGTGGAGTGGCCCGAAGCGCGCGCAGAACAGCCTGGAAGAGGGCAGCACAGTGCGAGGACGCCTCCGTGCCGTCCCTGGCCCGCCAGCGCCTGGTCCAGCCTTCAGGTCCCAAAGCAGTGCTATCTTGCGCCGCGTGGCCAAGGTGACTCGAGCAGGGGCACAGGAGAGGCTGGTGCCTCGAGGCAGGAAGCAAGCTCAAGAACACATCTCATGCTGAACATAAGAATTTATATTCAAATAAGCATATGCTTAAATATTATTTATAGTCGCTGGCTGTCTACGGAGTAGTCACGAGGAAGGAGAGTGCGCGTTCCCCTCTCCTCGTAGCCTAAGGGACGAAATCTTATCAGCACGTGCCCACGCCCAGCCCCACGGCGGAACGTCACCGCAAAAGGCAGCCAAACTCCCTCTCTTGTGCATCTCTCGCCATCGAAGCCGACGCCTGCGCTCCGACGCCACAGCCACGACCGCTCCGGACGGCGGAACCCCGACGAGAGACAAGCCAGGCGCGGTTGTCTTCTGCGCACCGCGAGGCCGCGACGATCCCTGCGCGGCGGCCAACGAGAGGTCCCGGCATTGCCTCGTGCCTCGTGCCTTGTGCCTCGTGCCTTTGCCTCGCGCTGCGTGCGTGGCCCGGACGGCGCCGTCGCTCTGTGCCGGACCCCGGACCCCCGACACAATGGAGAACCTACGGGCATTGTTTACAAAGCCCGACCCGCAAGCGCAGGTAGGCCACGGAGCGTCCTGTGGTGGGATGTGTCGCGCGCGCTCACACGCCTCTTCAGCTGCGAAAATGCAACGCGCTGCTGCGTGCCAACGTGCGCAAGATCGACCGCGACATTGCCAATGCGAAGCGGGTGGAGATTCAGACCAAGAACCTGATTCTGCAGGCGGACCGGCGGGCGCAGCGGGACCCGACGCGGGCGGCGCAGGCGCAGCGCGAGGTGCGCGACTTTGCGCGCGAGCTGATCCGCACGCGGCGCACGGCCAACCGGCTGGTGACGGCGCGGGCTCAGCTCAACAGCGTGCAGATGCAGGTCACCGAGGCCTTTGCCGTGCGCAAGATTGAGGGCTCCATCCGCGCGAGCGTCGGCATCATGCGCGACGTCAACCGCCTGGTGCGCCTGCCCGAGCTGGCCGGCACCATGCAGATGCTGAGCGTCGAGCTCATGAAGGCCGGCATCGTCGAGGAGATGGTCAACGAGACCCTGCCCGAGGACGGCGACCTGCTCTTTGAGGACGAGGCCGCCGAGGCCGACGCCGAGGTCGACCGCGTCCTCGGCGAGATCCTCAAGGACCGCATGGCCGCCGCCGGCCAGGTCCTGCCCTCGGCCCCCGTCGCCGCCGCCGCGGCTGCTGAGCCAGCCGTCGCCGCCAAGGCGAGCAAGCAGCCCGTGGCGCTGCCCGCTGGCGGGCCGCACGAGGAGGCCGAGGACGCCGCCGCCGCCGCGGACGAGGACGAGGAGGACACGGAGGCCATGATGGCCCAGATGCGCAACCGGCTCGAGTCGCTGCGGAGCTGAGCACGGGACGGACAATCACGAGACGGGGTCTCGCCGTGTCCTTGGACGGCACAGGCGTCCTCTGTTGGTGGACTACTGCTCTTGTGGGATGTCCGATGTCCGATGTTCTGGGATGTCTTGCTTTGTTTTCTTCTATTTGTTCTGGCCTCTCTTTTACAGACACACGGCGTTCTTTGGTCGTCATTCCATCTTCCCTTTGCATGCGCTGTGGGTCGCAGCTTGGGTTCTATAGAAACACGCAAGATGGCTGTGCACAAAACACGGAACGGCGGCGACGGCCCTCTGGCCCTCGTGGGACATCGGAGGTCGCACGGTGCGGCTGCTCGGCGGTTGCCTCGCGAACAAGGACGACTGGGACGTGCCTGCCTCTCTTGTCGTTCTCTTGCGCGGATGCCTAGTAACAGACGCGTACATGATATTTTCATGTTTTGACATTTCCTGTCCCTCTTATTTCTCCCTCGTTATATGTTGCTTTCCACCCCGACTCACACTCGCCATCGCTCTCCCTCATCGTCTGTTGCTTTCCACCCTGAATCACACTCACCATCGCTCTCCCTGTGTCATTTCCCGAGAACGACTACATAAAATCTTCTCCTCCCCGTCTCCCATCATCATGGAGATTCTGCCCATTACACCCCCCAGAAAACATACGCGTTCCGTCTCTGATTCTGCCACGCTCCCAAACAAACGCGCGCGCCACTTGGACAATCAACATTAGGACGACATACTGAGCGGTCTTGCCTAGAAGGCAGAGAGCTCTTTTTGTCTTCCGCCCAAGCAAAAAAAGAAAGTTCACCCTCCCGGAGCAAAAGAAGAAGTTCACCCTCGCAAAATGGATCCTCTCGCCATGCAAGAACCTGCGGAGGAAGAAAAAGCAGGCTACTTCTCGAGCCTGAGCAGCAGGCCACGCCTCGTCGCGCGCACAGATGCTGCCACCCGTCCTTACACGCCGCTGATACGGACGCTTTCACCCATTGTGAACGCCTCCACCATCGCGTGCTGGACCGCCTCTCTCCGAACAGCCCTCCTCGGCGTTCTGGCGAAAGAAGACTACAAGCTGGAGTGGACGACGTTTCTGCCACTTCGAATCCACGGAAAGCCGCGGGGATGGGACGAGTTTGAGCCTGAATCTGGTGACTTTCTTTTGCTTGCCGTGAGCCCTGGAACCGCCGATTGGCAGCGAGCGGGGGCGACGGCGTTTGCCTGCAAAGGAGAACTTGCTGCGCACGGTATCCACGACATGCATGTTCTCGTTGCAGAGATGGAGATTGTGCCCTTGGTCGGCGAGCCGGCGCCTCCGCAGAGCCCGACAGCAACGAGTGAAAACACGCCTCTCCCTTCTCCCCTTTCCCCTGCTCGTCTCCACACGCTCTTTGATGTGCGGCTTAGCAAGATCGACCCGTTCTTAAAGATCACACTGCCAGCCGCAATCAACGAGCAGGCGTTGCCTTTTCTGCCTCTACCTGGGCAGTGCATTCAGCAGGTGAAGACGGCTGGTACCGGCGACTCGCCTGCTGGGAGCTTGTGTTGCTATTTGCAGCTGGAGGACGAGACAGGGTCTCGGCGTGGCCCAATTTATGCTCTCACATCACGCCACGTTGCCGTGCGGGACAGGCACGACCACGATCAAGTGTATCGGTTTACGGACGACGACGACGGAGGCAGCCGCCGTATGATCCACATGGCCTGGGGTTCCGACGAGGTCTCGAGGCAGCGGATGGTCAACTTGAAAATGCTGAAACGCGTGCTGCCCCAGGCCATGCGGCACCACAAGAAGGCAGAATGCGAGGGCACACTTCCTGAGGCTTTTCTTCCCGCGCTCCGGCTTATGGAGACGTGCCAGAATTCCTACCTGGACGACATCCTGAGCGCAATAGATGCCGTCCTCTTGGAAGACAATGCTGCCTCGAGCGAACGCCACATTGGGCATGTGGCCTTTGCTGCCAAGCATGGGCTCAGCAAGGATGGATCGTGGGGCGACTGGGCGCTCATTGCGCTTGCGGACGACGAAGGAAGCAAACCCCATACGCTCTTCAACACGAATCGCGTCTCCCTTGGCATGGCGGCGGAGGAAATGCAACATGCTGCCGGACTTTACGACCCGACTCCAGTACGTGACTTGGCTCTCTGGGACGCACTGGACGAATACGGCTTCTTGCGACTGCACCCACCGCACCCACCGCAGCAGGTGCAGCAGGTGGCCACGAACGCGTCGCCGCAGTGTGTGCTGAAGCGCGGGCCTAGGAGCGACGTCACCGCAGGGTTGCTCAGTCCTATAGAGGCCGTTCTTCGTCGACCATTGCCTGGCACAGAGACCGTGTCCTGGACCTTGCCAGTGCTGAGCTTTTCGGAAGGCCTAGGCAGCAAAGCAGACAAGCGCAAATTTTCGGAGCCGGGAGATTCGGGAGCGTGCGTATTCGACTCGTGCGGCTCGATGATCGGAATGGTGGATGCTGGCCTGGGACTCAACAAGATGCCGGGGCGCACAAGGTTGGCGGGAGCTGACGATGCCAGCGCTTCCGACAGCAGCAAACAGGTCGACATCACGTTCCTGACGCCGATGCAATTCTTGTTGTCGGAGATCGAGCAAGTCACTGGCCTGGTACCTCGCATTCTATGACGATAACAAGCTCATCAACAGCCTCATCAACAACCACAGAGCGCTGCTGTGGATGCCGCGTGTTCAAGGCGCACTGACAACGTTCTCCTGCCCAATACTCCGTCTTTGCCCTATACCGAGGCATCCTGTCTTGCATTTAGGAGCGGCCTTTGTCACATGGGATCGTTGGGCGGTTTCGGACGAAAAACGAGAAGCAATGTTATGGTCACGGGATCCACAGTATATATATCCCTTTCCCTGCCAAGGCAGGCTGGTAGGCTTAGACCAGACACAAGACTATTCAGACCATCGTTCCCACGACAAGCAACCTCCTCCGGGTCGGCATGTGTCAAGTCACCCGTCAACCCAGACCGCCGGGCAAAGAAACGCCCGCGCTGCGCAAGCTGGCGAGCGGCAGCAAAGCCCACGATATAACAGAAGAGGTCATACGGAATACAATTTGAAATGGAATGCGGGGAAGAGCTGCAGGCTGGCCTGCAAATGTCTGTCTGTCCATTCCTGGGGAACCCATGACGGACGGGAACGAGCATGGGTGCGCGGTCTGGAGCCCGTCCGGCCGGTTCGCCGTTCTTTTTCTTCTCTGCAGAAGCACCCACGGACGAGAGATGCCTGTATGGGCATGGTCCGCCGGCGGAGGGTGCATTGGCTTTGACTTTCACATGCGTGCTCCGAGCCGACGAGCCCCAGCCCCCTCCCCCCACACACAGCCAGCGGCCCTGGCATCCGCAAGCAAGGACACCCGGACGCGCGTGCCGTCTGTTGCTGGGCGGCGGACCCCTGCCCTGGCTGGCTGGCCGCTCGCCTCCTTCCGTTGGCGGCCGGCCCCCAACGGTCGTCCGCCGCGTGTTTCCCCACGATCGGGGCTGCTGCTTACCTTTGTTCCCCATGGGGAAGAGCACAGACGGCAGACGGCAGACGGCAGGCGGGACTTGCCAGGCGCCGATGCGACCGTGGGGCAGGGCAGAGTTGGGCGCAGGCGCTGTTTGCGGGGTTTGACAGCGGCATGCCCAGTGGGCATTGCCCACAACGACCGGCGAAGCCGGCGTGGCTGGAAACAGGCCGGGCCAGGGTGATTTCCAGACCGCAATTGAACCACCACACCACCACCACCACCACCACCACCACCACCGGCGCGCGTCTTGATCGGTCGGGACGACCGCCGGTTGTTTTCGTGTCCGCGCGTGCACGACGAAGAAAATGGTGACATGACCAGCGTGCTGCCGCTCCCCGCACGGTCTTTTTACGTCCTTTTTTTGCTTTGCATTTTCCCGTCGTGACGGTGGCCCGGAGGAGTTTCCGGTTTCTGCTGCTCCGTTCCCCATTCATACCACGCCGGCCGACGACGTTTGTCCTCTTGACGCGGGGTTACACCGCTAGAGGAAAAGGCGTCCCCGCGAGATCGAGCCTCGCGGGAGGGGAAAGACGACCACGAGGTCCACGATGCCGATGGGGCCAGCGTGTGGCCATGTCTCAGAGCGCCTCTTGCCGGGCTGGGCGCGTGCCTCTGCCTCCCTGCCTCGGCCTTTTTTTTTTGTTTTTCTCGTCGTCGAGCAGCGACTCTCGCGTGGTCTACCCCTCTTGTCGATCGTCATCACCCACGATGTACTCTGTATAAAAAGACGCGTCTGGCGGGCCTGTGGACGCCGCTGGAATGTGTCGACACGGCCTCGTCTTGTCTCGTCTTTTTTACTTTTTTGCTCACGGCTGCTCCGTTTCCGTCTCTGCACCCGACAGCGCCGCCGCTGTCTTGAACCGCCTGGGCCCTTTTTGAATTTTTTTGGATATCACCGGCCACGATGAAGACGTCGTCTCTGGCTCTGCTGCTCGGCAGCCTGGCCGGCCTTGCCGCGGGCCTCCCTGCGACGGAGCCGCCGCAGACGCCGCCGCTGGTGCGCTCGGACACGGGCGCGGCGGCGGCGGTGAGCGTGCGGCAGGAGAGGCGCGCGGAGGTGGTGGAGGAGCGCAGCGGGGTGACGGTGACGTACCCGGAGGGCACGGTGGTGGGGGTGACGGCGCTGGGGATCGAGTCGTTCCGGGGGGTGCCGTTTGCGCAGCCGCCGGTGGGCAGCCTGCGTCTGAAGCCGCCTCTGCGGTACAACACGAGCGTGGGGACGGTGGACGGGACGGGCATCGGGCCGAGCTGCCCGCAGATGCTCATCTCGTCGGGCAGCGGGGCGACGATCACGGAGTTCGTGGGGAACCTGCTGAACATTCCGCTGCTGCAGACGGTGACGAACACGAAGGAGGACTGCCTGACGCTTAACGTGCAGCGGCCGGCGGGCACGACGGCGAGCAGCAAGCTGCCGGTGCTCTTTTGGATTTTTGGGGGGGGCTTTGAGGTGTGTTGGGGTGAAGCCCTTCTTTCATGGTTTCTTGCTCTAATCTGCAGCTCGGCTCCAATGCCATCTACGACGGGGTGAGCCTGATCTCGCACGGGATCGACATTGGCGAGCCGTTTGTGTTTGTGGCGATCAACTACCGGACGGGGGCGTTTGGGTTCCTGGGCGGCAAGGAGATCAAGGCGGACGGGGCGGCCAACCTGGGACTGCTGGACCAGCGGCTGGCACTGGAGTGGGTGGCGGACAACATCCAGGCGTTTGGGGGCGACCCGGCGCGGGTGACGATCTGGGGCGAGTCGGCGGGGTCGATCTCGGTGCTGGACCAGATGGCGCTGTACGGGGGCAACATCACGTACAAGGGCCAGGCGCTGTTCCGCGGGGCGATCATGGACTCGGGCAGCGTGGTGCCGGCGGCGCCGGTGGACGGGGTCAAGGCGCAGGCGGTGTACGACAAGGTGGTGGCGGCCGGGGGCTGCGGCGCGGCGGCGGACACGCTGGCATGCCTGCGGGGGCTGCCGTACGAGACGTTCCTGAGCGCGGCGACGTCGCTGCCGGGCATCTTCTCGTACAACGCGCTGGCGCTGTCGTATCTGCCGCGGCCGGACGGGGTGGTGCTGCCGGCGAGCCCGGACGAGCTGGTGGCGAGCAAGCAGTACGCGGCGGTGCCGATGATCATCGGGGACCAGGAGGACGAGGGCACGCTGTTTGCGCTGTTCCTGAGCAACATCACGAGCACGGCCAAGATTGTGCGGTACTTCCAGGAGCTGTACTTTTTCGACGCGACGGCGGCGCAGCTGACGGACTTTGTCAACACCTACGCGACGAGCATCACGGCCGGGTCGCCGTTCCGGACGAGCATCTTCAACGAGCTGTACTCGGGGTACAAGCGGCTGGCGGCGATCCTGGGCGACATGACGTTTACGCTGTCGCGGCGCATCTTTTTGGAGGCGGCGAGCGTGCTGAACCCGGACGTGCCGTCGTGGTCGTACCTGGGGTCGTACGACTACGGCACGCCGTTCCTGGGGACGTTCCACGCGACGGACATTCTGCAGGTGTTTTACGGGGTGCTGCCCAACTACGCGAGCGGCGCCATCCAGACGTACTACCTCAACTTTGTGACCAACGGCGACCCCAACAAGGGCGCGGCCGTGGGCACGACCTGGCCGCAGTGGAGCGCCGGCAAGAACCTGCTGCAGTTCTTCAACGACAAGTCGGCCGTGCTGGCCGACGACTTTCGCAGCGCGAGCTACGACTACTTGGCGGCCAACATTTCCATTTTCAAAATCTGACGAGAGGACGAGAGAGGGGAGTCTGTCAGGTCGGCTGCCTTCTGTCAGTCTTTTGTTTCTGCCAGTCGTCCACTTACCCCTGATGAGAGGGGTGGTATATAGTATGAATTTATGACATCTGATTTGAGCGAGTCTTGTAGCAGTTTGGTCCAGTTCGCCTCGCGTCGTGTGTATTACGCTTTGAACGTGGTGATATACGTGATATAAAGCAGGCATTGATGGTGGAGAAGACGAGCCAATAACGTCTTAGCCTTCTGACAACTATATCTGCAGCCGCTCCACGCATTCTGCCTCCCTCCGCTCCATCCTCATCGTAACTGCTGCCCTACTGTCTGTCGGCCAGCTCGGCCAACTCGGCCCGGACCTCCATCAGCGCCTCCCCCAGCAGGTTCTCCCCCCACGCCGAGCGGTCGGGCCACCGCCGCGCCGCCTCGTCGGCCGTCAGCCCGATGCCCCAGACGCGGTCGACCGACGACGCCTCCGCGAGCAGGCGGCGGCCGGTGGCCAGCAGCTTCTGGCGCAGCGGCGCGTTCTGCCCAAACTTGGCGCGGTTGCCGGCCACGACGACGCGCCGCTTGACCGCGTCCCAGCGCGCGGCGTCGAAGCCGCGCGTCAGCCGGCCCAGCCGCTTCGTCTCCCGGGCGTCGTCGCCGGCCGCCAGCACCCGCCGCTGCGTGTCGACGTCTCCGAAGCACCCGGCCTTGCAGTACATCATGAACTGCTCCGCGCTGCGGAAGCCCACCACCGCCGGCGCCCAGCCCTCGGGGTCCGCCGCGTCCACCGGCCGGCCGAGCGCCGCCGACATGTCCGCCTTGGTCACCGAGAACCGCGCCGGGTACCACTGGCAGAACTCGCCGTGCGGCTCGTCGGCCTTGAAGAAGAGGAGGGGGGCGTCGTCGTCGTCGTCGTCGTGGGCGGAGGAGGCGTGGGGGGGGTTGGCGCCCTTGGGCGGGCTCTTTGTCTTTGGCGGGCTTGTCGGGCCCGTTTTTTGTGGGCGTCCACCTCTTGTGGCCTCCTTTTGCTTTGCCATGTTCTGGGATGCGTGCGTGCGTTCTGGTTTGTGCAGAGGTTGGAGATGCAGGTCGAAAGGGGCATCCCGGGAGCCAGGACGTCACTGTGCGAACAACCCGGCCACCCGCAGCGCAGTCGTTCCTTCCCTTTTGGTTCAGACTGAACTCAAAACAGCCAGTCAAAACAAACAAACGCTGTCAGGTCGGCTGCCTTCTGTCAGTCTTTTGTTTCTGTCAGTCTTCCACTTCCATCCGTCTTCGCTTCTGTCTACCTTCCCTTCAACAATGGGACATGGCTGCATTCTCGCGCCGCTCGATGCGCAGCAGCTGCACGACCAAGGCCTGCTCCGTCCGGGTCACGACGACGGCCTCCAGCGCCTCCACAAGAGACGCCTTCACCGCTCAAGCGACGAGGAATTCCGCGACCTTCGCCTCGGCCCACCTCGCTCGGCCGCAGACGAGACAGCCCTGTTCGTGACCATCCCTGTCACGCTCATCTCCAGGGAAACCCTATGCTTCCTCGGCCTGTCGTCTCAGGCCGCAGACGATCTCTGGGCCGAATGGACCAACTGGCCGGAAGATGGACCCTGCCGCGAGACAGACGACCGTCCGGGGGCACTCGTGATGCCCTTCATTGACTTTGTCATCGGGCACGTAGCCGGCGGCGACGACGTCTACCAAGACGATGACGAGGCCTGGTCTGCGTGCCTCGCCGACTGCGGCATCGGCGCCGAGCTGGCGGCCGCCATCATGGACCCGACGTTCCGGGACGTCCGCCTGACGGAGTCCTGTGCCTACTGGATCCGAGACACGATGCTCATGCGCTACGCCGAGCTCGAGGACATCCAGGAGACGTCCCGCGAGCGCGCATCTTTGCAGACGGCGACAGCCACCGGATTCACAGCCGGGGCCTGGAGCCGCAACGCAGCAGAGGCCATGAAAGCCAATCCAGGCCACCTCGTTCTGTTCAAAGGAATGGATAGGGCACGTCTTCGCGGGTTCTTCCCACAAGGTGGCGGGGATGGCAACGGCGGTGGTGATGGCGGCGGCACCGACGTCAACGTGGAAAAGCTGCTGAGCACGCCTCCTACCCACTTCAGCGGGACGACAGCGCTCTTCTACTTCGCCGCAGACCACCGCGTCGCCGAACTCTACGCGTCCTTTGCCGCGCAGCGGGCAATCTATGGCTCGGCTGTCATTGTCTGCCTGACCATCCCACACGCCGCCCTGGACGCGCTGGAGGGGGAGGGCGAGAGCGAGGGCGGGCCCAAGGTCCTCCGCCTTCACTGGCCGTCGCCGCGATGGAAGCAGCTGGTGTGGCACTCGCGAGCCCGAAAGATGCCGCTGCCCGAGCCCTTGCGCAGATACCGCGACGCCGTCCTTCTGATCGGCACCAGCAGCAAAGGGACGCAGCGCGTATACGAAGATATGCAGACGTGGGAGGACATCGGCCACGAATGTGTGCAGCGCGTGCCGCGCGCGGGCGAGCCAGGGCCCCCGGCGGTCCAGTACGTCTTTAACAGCAGCGACGAAGGGTGGACGTTTCTCAAAGAGCACGGCCAATTTTCCGTGTTTTCTTTCCGCCGGTGACTGTTGGGGGGGTGCCAGCAGACAGAGGCAGCAAATCCTCCGTTGGCCTCGCCAGCCAGGGCGCCGTCAAGCCGCCTTTGTAGCAGGACTCTGTGCTCTAAATTCACTAAACATTTTACAAGTATCTCCGTATCTCCCGTGCTCTAAAACTACCGGTCCAAATCCTCAATTTCTTGAGCAATCGCGGCATCGACGACGCGGTCCTCCCCCCGGACGTGGGTCCAGGCGCCGGAGAGGAGGTGGGTGCCGGCGAGCTGGCCGTCGGGGTCGACGGAGAGGTGGCCGACGACCTGGCCGTCGGGCCCGACGACGGCGGCCTGGGCGCCGGGCTGGACGCCGTAGGTGAGGACCTCGACGGCGTGGGCGTAGTCGTAGACGGCGCTGCCGGGATCCTCGGCGGCGGGGCCCAGGACGAGGACGGTGTTGTCGCGGACGTAGAGGGGGAGGGAGCCGAAGCCGTGGCGCTCGCGGAACCAGCCGGGGCCGTGGCGGACGCGGCCGGTGAAGAAGGCTGTCCAGCGGCCGGCGGGGAGGTAGAACTGGACGGAGCCGTCCTCCTCGAAGACGGGGGCGGCGAGCAGGGCGTCGCCGACGAAGAACTGGCGGTCGAGGGTCCAGGCGGTGGGGTCGTCGGGGTGCTCGAGGCAGGCGGCGCGGACGCTGAGGGGGAGGCCGGCGGGGACGGCGGCGGCGGCCTGGGCGAGCAGGTAGGGCAGCAGGCGGCGCTTGAGGGCGGCCCAGCGGGCGAGGGTGGCGGCGGCGCCGGCGGGGGAGCGGTCGTCGGCGTCGACGGTCCAGGGCACGCGGTACGAGTGGCTGCCGTGGAGGCGGCTGTGGCTGCAGAGCAGGCCGAAGGCGACCCAGCGCTTGTAGAGCCAGGGCGGGGGCGAGCCCTCGAAGCCGCCAATGTCGACGGACCAGAAGGCGAAGCCGGACAGGCCGAGCGAGAGGCCGCCGCGCAGCGACTCGGCCATGGCGACGGGGGTGCTCTCGCAGTCGCCGCCCCAGTGCAGGGGGAACTGCTGGCAGCCGGCGGTGGCGGAGCGGGCAAAGAGCACGGCGCGGCCGGGGCCGAAGCGGGCGGCGAGGGTGTCGTAGACGACGCGGTTGTAGAGGAAGGCGTAGTAGTTGTGCATGCGCTGGGGGTCGACCGAGGCGTCGTGCCAGCAGACGTCGGCGACGGGCACGCGCTCGCCAAAGTCCGTCTTGAAGGCGTCGACGCCGAGGTCGAGCAGGGCGTTGAGCTGCTGCGAGAACCAGGCGCAGGCGGCCGGGTTGGTGAAGTCGACGAGGCCCATGCCGGCCTGCCAGAGGTCCCACTGCCAGACGTCGGCGCCGTTGGCGCGGCGGACGAGGTAGCCGCGGGCGGCGGCGTGGGCAAAGGCGGCGCCGTTCTGCGCAATGTAGGGGTTGATCCAGACGCAGACCTTGCGGCAGAGCCCGGCGGCCTTGAGGCGGGCGATCTGGCCGGCCGGGTCGGGGAAGCGGGCCGGGTCGAAGAGGAAGTCGGTCCAGGCAAAGGCGCGCATCCAGAAGCAGTCGTAGTGGAAGACGTCGACGGGGGCGCCGCGCTCGCGCATGCCGGCCAGGAAGCGCGCCACCGTGGCCTCGTCGTAGTCGGTGGTGAAGCTGGTGCTCAGCCACAGGCCGTAGCTCCACGGCGGCAGCGGCCGCGGGCGGCCCGCCAGCGCCGCGTAGCGCGCCAGCACGTCGCGCGGCGCCGGCCCGCCCAGCAGCAGCCAGCGCAGGCGCTGCCCGCGCACCAGCGCCTCCACGCGCGAGCAGCGCGCGCTGCCGACCTCGAGCTCGACGCGCGCCGGCGTGTCCACAAAGACGCCGTAGCCGCGCGAGCTGAGCCAGAACGGCACGTTCTTGTACGCCTGCTCGCTGCTCGTGCCCCCGTCCGCGTTCCACAGCACCACCTGCTGCCCGACCTTGTTGAACGCCCCGAACCGCTCGCCCAGCCCGTGCACCGACTCGCCCACGCCCAGGTCCGTCTGCGAGAAGACGTAGTGGTCCGTCGCCCGCAGGTCGCCCGTCTGCTGCGGGTTCGTCGGCGCCGGGCTCAGCGCGAAGCCCACGCTGCGCGGGCCCAGCGCCGTGAGCGTGCGCCCGGGGTCGGCCGCCGGGTGGAAGCGCACGCCAAACGTCCTCTCGCCGGAGGCGGCATCCGTCTCCGCGACCGTGGCCGCCAGCCAGCCGGCCGCCACCGTGGTCGTCCCGGCGCTCTTGTTCTTCTGCACGCTGGCCGCCACCGCCGGCGGCTGCCCCTCGGGATACAGGGCAAAGTCGGGCCCCCGCCGCTGCTCCCCGGCCCAGTGCACCACCTCGACGGACAGCACGCCGTCGGCGACGGCCTCGATGGTCAGCGTCAGCGTCGGCTGGTTCAGCGTGTCGCCGCGCGAGCGGATGCGCGCCGTCGGGCACAGCAGCCGCACGCCGCGCCCGTCCGCCGTCGCCGTGCTCTCGTACACCTCCTCGGCGTACTTGACCTGCAGGCCCTCGGCCGTGTGCCACATGCCATCGCGGAGCTTCATGGTGCCTTGGTGGCAGGGCTGGCAGGGGTGGCAGGGGTTGGAGGGGGGTTGGAGAGGGGTTGGAGGGGGGTTGGAGGCGTGATGTTGGAGACGTGCCCTGGCGTGACGGGGCCTGCTATAAAGCTGGCAGCAGGCCACCGGAGCCGATCCGGCTATATGCCGGCGATGCGTGCGGAGACCGGAGTCGAGGGCCGGCCGGCCGTTGTGCCTAAATGGCCTGTCCCTGGTTGGACGCTAGGATATGCTTATTTCTGCTTCTGGTCACGCTTGTTTCTCCAAGTCGTCATACGACTATACGGCCAGCGTCCGCCGCACCCACACGGTTAAACCGGCTAAAGCTGGCTCGGCGTCGGGGGTGCACGCGGAGGCGTGCCGAGTGGAGCGACGAGGTGCCGTGCAGTGGGACGACGAGGTGCCGTGCAGTGGGGCGATGAGGTGCTGCGCAGTGGAGCGGACAGGTGCCGTGCAGCGGCCGCCGGGCCGGGATTCCTGGCGCATCTGCACTCCGCAATTCCCCACGGGGTGGTCTAGACTGGGTCCAGACTAGGCTGTCGGCGCGACCATGTTATAAAGTGTTGTCGGGTTGTCGTCGTGATGGCATGGTCGTTGTCGTCGTCGTCCTCAACTTCTTCGACATCAACTCGACTGCCTGCCCGCCATGGACATCGAACCCGGCACGCAGGCCACCCTGAACCTGCAGGACAAGCTCGGCACGACGTCGGTGCTGGACGCCAAGAAGGCGTCCGACGCCGAGCACGAGGAGACGGCGTGGCAGGCGCTCAAGGCCAACCGCAAGGCCGTCTTCTGGTCCGTCGTCGTGTCCATGTCCGTCGTCATGGAGGGCTACGACACCATCCTCATCGGCAACTTCTTCGGCTACCCGCGCTTCACCGAAAAGTACGGCACCTACTACGGCCCGGACGTCGGCTACCAGATCACCACGCCCTGGCAGCAGGGGCTGGGGATGGGGAGCACGGTGGGGGCGATTTTTGGTACTCTTCTCCTTCTCCTCCTTTACCCATCTCTTCCTGCCACTAATGGTAGGCGGCATCCTCAACGGCCAGCTCTGCGCCCGCTTCGGCTACCGCCGCGTCATGATCGTGTCGCTCTTCTTCATGGCGGCCTTTGTGTTCATCGTCTTCTTCGCCTCCTCGCTGCCCGTCCTGCTCGTCGGCCAGATCCTCTGCGGCTTCTCCTGGGGCGTCTTCGCCACCGTCGGCCCGGCCTACGCCTCCGAGGTGTGCCCGACCAACCTGCGCGCCTACCTGACCACCTACGTCAACCTGTGCTGGGCCATTGGCCAGTTCATCGCCGCCGGCGTGCTCGACTCGCTCATCCACCGCCCCGACGAGTGGTCCTACCGCATCCCCTTTGCCATCCAGTGGATCTGGCCCCTGCCCCTCATGCTCGCCTGCTACCTCATGCCCGAGAGCCCCTGGTACCTCGTCGGCCGCGACCGCCTCGAGGACGCCAAGCACACCCTGCGCCGCCTGCGCTCCGACCGCTCCGACGCCGAGCTCGCCGGCCAGCTCGCCATGATGGTCCACACCGTCCAGATCGAGCGCGAGATCGCCGCCGGCGCCACCTACGTCGAGTGCTTCCGCGGCCCGGACCTGCGCCGCACCGAGATTGCCTGCCTGGCCTTTGCCGGCCAGATTCTGTCGGGGAGCACGTTTGCCTATGTGGGTAGTCTGTCCTCGTCGTTTGTTTATATGCCCCTGACCATCACACCCCTGACCATCCAGTCCCCCACCTACTTCTTCGAAAACGCCGGTCTCAGCGCCGACGACGCCTACAAGCTCAACCTCGGCACCACGGCCATCGCCTTCTGCGGCACGCTGCTCTCGTGGTGGCTGATCGCCTACCTGGGCCGCCGCACCATCTACGTCGCCGGCCAGCTCATCACGCTGGTGCTGCTGCTGCTCATCGGCATCGTCAGCGTCGCCTCCCACACCAAGGGCGCCCTCTGGGCCCAGGCCGCGCTGTGCATCCTCTGGGTCCTGACCTACTCCATGACCCTCGGCCCCATCGCCTACTCCCTGATCGGCGAGATCTCCTCCACCCGCCTGCGCTCCCTCACCGTCTGCCTCGCCCGCACCTGCTACCAGCTCGTCAACATCTTCTCCCAGGTCGTCGAGCCCCAGTTCATGAACCCCACCGCCCTCAACGCCAAGGGCAAGACCGCCTTCTTCTGGTCCGGCACCGGCGCCATCATGCTCGTCTGGGCCTACTTCCGCCTCCCCGAGCCCCGCGGCCGCACCTACGAGGAGCTCGACATCCTCTTCCAGCGCAAGGTCCCCGCCCGCCAGTTTGCCGCCGCCACCGTCGACGCCTACCAGGACGTCGCCGAGGACCTCAAGCAGCCGGTGGAGCACAAGGAGTAGGAGGAGTATCAGGAGGAGCAGGAGAATGGAAATAGCAAAAGATACCTTATACCCCTACTCGCTGACACTACGCTGACATCCTACACCCTGTAATTCCCCACGGCCTCCGTCATAAAGACGTCGTCGTTCATGCCGTGGTGCCGCCACCAGAAGACGACGGTCTGGACCGCGAGGGCGATGGCCGGGGCGGCCTAGGCCTCCACACAAGCCACCCAAGTGACGCGCCATTCTTAGCGGGAATGAGCTGTGTGCTGTTTGTTCTCTCCACGCCGCAGTCGCCATCTCCTCGCACACCTCACCCAACCCTTCTGAGGAATCACGTCTCGAAACGAAGTCAGCCTTTTGTCCTCTATCCTCAAAGCTGCCCGGACGAGCTGCCCGATGATGGATCACCTGACTGCCGGCCACTTGACCGGCTTGACTACGTGAGGTGCGGGATGAGCCTATCTCGTGTTCTACATGTCCGCGGAGATGCACAAGTTTGTACTGGCTCCTATTGTATTGGAGCCTTGTATTTATACTTCAAATAGGTTCTATATCAACACAGTAGATTGTACTGTGTAATGTGCGCATCTACACAGTGCACAACCTTTGAGCACCGTGGCAGCCTGACTTACACGATGATCTCGTCGCATGCAGGCCACAGACACCGCGCGTGTGCATTTCGGTGTAGTCGGGTGAATTGCAATTAAGTTCAAAAGAAACCCGCTCTGTCCGCCTTTCTTCTTGTTGCCTTGCCACCTTGCTACAGCCATGCCGCAGCTTCCTCTTCGGACGGCCGTCTTCCGCTCCTTCACTCCTTCACAATGCGTCCCCAGCATCCTCATTTCTTGCTCCCACACAGCAACCATCCATCTACGACATGGCATCGCAAGCATCCTCTCATCGGAAGCGCCGCTTTGTCTCGACGGCGCCGCCGCGCATCTGCCGGACCACGCGCATCGTGGCGGCGATGCACCCGACGCGGCTGGAGGCCGCGCCCGATGTCGACGGCTGGTTCGTCTCCGACTTTTACGCCTTCAACTATCTGCTGCATGGCCTCGGAGCGGAGCAGACGTGGCTGTCGCTCATGGTGCGTCGTCTTTCAGGATAGCGTCGTGTCTGTCCACCACCGCTGACAGACGGACAGACCCCCGCAGATCTCCTCGACAGCTACGGCCCCGTCGTGCACGGCAGCCCGTTTGGCGACCAAAAGGTCGTCCTCAGCCAGGCGCTGCTGCGCGAGCGGCAGCTCACCCCCGTCACGGTGGTCGAGCCGGCCCAGCTCGTCGACCGCTTCCTCCGCGAGGTCCGGCGCGCCACCGAGGCCGCGGCCGCCAGCCAAGACGAGGAGGGCTCGTCCGTGCTGCTCCTGCTGTTCTGCCGCGGCGTCGACCAGGACCACCTGGCGCTCGACAGCACGGGCCGGACGCCGCTGTCCATCGTCGCCCTGAAGCGCGCGCTCGCGCCGCACGTGCCCGTCACCCTCCTCACGACGGCCTGCTACTCGTCCGCGGCGACGGAGACGGCAGAGAAGGAGAGGCGCGCGTGCGCGGCGTCTGTGCGTGCGCTCGTGGGCTCAGTTCTCGTGCGCTGGGTTGTCCAGCCTTTGACGGCCGGCGGCAGCGCTTTTGTCTCGGGCCCGGCGGAAGACGACGGCGGTCCGTGTGAACAGGGCGCGCACCGGTGGTGGGACGGCGACTCGCTCACTGTCACGGCGCTCGAGCAGAGACTACAGTCCTCTTTGTTCTCTTCGTCTCCATCGGAGCGGTCCCTCGCCGGCTTCCAGGCCCGGTGGGCGGAGCTGCCGACGCTGTCCTGCTACGGACCCTTCCGCGGCCTGCGTCCGCCTGCTGCCCCCGGCCGGTCTGGCGGCAGTGGCGGCTTCGACGGGCCGGAGAAGTTGAACCCGTACCAGAATCGGGTCGCGGAGCTGACGAGCCTCTGGAGCAAAACATACCTCGGCGACGGAGCCCGAGGCCGCGCTCCGTTCTCGTGTGGCTTCATGTACGACTACGGGCAGTCAGAAGGAACGTCTGGAGGGACACAGCACCATCCAAGGGCTGGGCTTGGGCGAAGCTTGAGAGGAAGGCCAATGTGACTCCGCAGTCACGGTAAAGGAGAAGCTTTAGAAACCAACAAGAACTAGGCATGCAGCGGTATTCCAAAGTTGCTAGAAACGATCGTGTGCTTGTGGCGAATAGAAATTGAAAGCCCGCCTGGTAGAAAAGAGCTAGCCAAAGGTCCGGAAGATGGTCATGCAAACACAGGATGCTGCTCAGAGATGGTTTAGGTATTAAGGGCTTTCTTAAGCCTGTTTTCCGAGCCCTCACACCATCTTTGTTTGTTTGGCCAGTTGTTCAGACACAACGCCAGGGAGACCCTCGATGCACAGACATTGGTATGCTCTATAGACTATGCAATTCCGACTATACATAAAAAACTACCAGTCAAAGCTCTCGTAGTGCAGCTCGATGCTGGGTCCGTCGGGCCGGATGCTGGCGGCGGTGGCGCGGCGGACGTCCTCGATGAGGCCGGCCGGCCCGCAGGCGGCGATGAGGACGCGCTGGTCGGGGGCGATGCCGGCGACGATGGTCTGGACGGTGTCGGCGGCGCGCAGCTTCTCGTAGCGGATGTTCTGGAGGCCGCAGAGGTCGGCGGGGGAGGGGGAGGAGGGAGAGGGCGGCATGTCTTTTGCGGCCGCCGCCTTCTCGTCGTCGGAGAGGTTGTGGGACGAGGTCTGGCTGCTGTTGACGGCGGTGGCCGGCGCCGTGCCCTTCTCCGTCGGGCTGGCCAGCGACTGCTCGCTGTCGACGGGCGACAGCAGGGGCCCCTCGGCGGTGACGTGGACGGTGGTGGAGATGTGGGTGTCGTGGCGGAGGACGGTGTCGAGGTGCTGGCGGAACCAGGCGAGGCGCTCGTGCTTGCGCACGGCCCAGACAAAGTCGAGCTTCTGCTGGGAGCCGGGCTGCAGGTTCTCGACGAGGTGCGTGGCCAGGCCAAAGGTGAAGGTGGCGCCGCTGCCGCCGGCGACGAGCACGATGCGGTCGTAGCTGTGGACGTCGGGGAAGGTGCCGTAGGGCCCGTCGGCGGAGGCGCGGACGGTCACGGACCCGGCGGGCCCGGCGGCGAGCGCGTGCCGGTAGAGGGCGTCGGTGAAGCCGGCGCGCTTGTTGGCGACGAGCTCGAGGCCGCCCGGCCCGTTGGCCACAATGGTAAAGGGGTGCGTCTCCAGGGCGCGCACGGCGGGCACCCACAGGTAGCAGTGCTGGCCGGGGCGGGCGCCGCGCAGGGGCTTGCGCAGGACGACGCGCGTGGCGTCGCCGGGGACGGCGGTCAGGGTGGCCGAGTTGTTGAGGGCGTAGAAGGCGAGGCGGCCGGCGCGGGCGATGCGGTCGAGGAACCACATGCAGACGGCAAAGATGCAGGCCGAGGGCAAGGCCTTGGCCCACGTGGGGCGGTGGCGGCCGAGCGTGGCGACGGCGAGCAGGAAGAGGAAGACGTGGGTGACGTAGAAGAGCTCGTAGCGGCGGCGGCGCAGCGCAAAGTTGAGCAGCAGCATCACAAACATGGCGCAGCCCGACACGATGCCCATGACCATGTTGAGCGTCTTGAGCTTCTTCAGCTCGCCGCTGCGCTTCCAGGCCACGCAGTACAGGATCACGTGCAGCAGCATCTGGAAGATGGTCGTGTAGCCCGCCGTGCGGTGCAGCACCTGCAGCCGCTCGTACGTGTAGCCCGTCACGTAGCCGATCAGGTTGTTCTTCATGGCCAGCACCACCAGGAGGACGGTGTTGCCCGTGCAGATCCAGCCCACCCGCTTACCCCAGGCCTCGGCGTCGTGGCGGTCGTACCGCACCACGAGCGCCACCAGGTTGACCCCGAAGTACAGCGCCAGCGTCACCAGGTGGCCCGCCGACGGGTAGAAGGGCACCGGGCGGAGCAGCTGGCGGCGAGCGCGTCTGCTGGTCAGCCGTCTGCGCCGGGACATCTGGCTGTGTCTGTGTTGCTGCTTGCTGGCTGGGCTCTTACCTGGTCAGGCCGACAAAGGGCGCGAGGACGCGGGACTGGCGGCCCCATTTCTTGTAGGCGGCCCGGGTCCAGTGCAGCACGACAAAGATGGCGATGATGCCGCACAGGCCCGCGGCGTAGTACTGGGCCAGCTTGATGTTCCAGTCGGGCTTCTTCTTCTTGGCCGCCCGCGACCCGAGCAGCTGGAGCGTTTCCCACATGTCTGACATTTTTGCCCGACAGAAGAAGGGAAAAAGAAAAAAAGAAGAATAAAAAAAGAGTGACGGGACGGCGGGAAGACGGAACGTGCGTGCAGTGCAGATCCGAGCTGGGTGCAGGGCAGCGGAGAGGCCGTTATATAGGCCGGTCCCGCCGCTCGGCGCGGCCTCTCCCACTTTTTGCTCTGCCCAACTCTTCAATCTGGGCTCCTGGATTAGTCTGGGCTCTCGTCCAGGCCGCCCGAGCAGCGAGCCGCTGATCCACTTGGACCGCGTGGTCGTGGACTCTCGTCGTGAGCTCGCCCATGTGCACTGCCTGGTTTTTTTCGTGCCAACCCACTTTGTCTTGGCAAGACGCGGCAGGTTTTGTACAAGTACTTGTGCAGACGCGCTGCAGGGATCGACAGAGGACGAGGACGAGCGGAGGGCTACAGAGGGCTACGGAGGGTTGCAAAGGGCTACGGAGGACAACGGAGGACAACAGAAGAGCATGCAGACGTGCAGACGTGCCGGGAGCGGCTTGCCGGACGAGTCTCTGCAAGATACGCATTTTCGAGACAGCAGAGCCAGGAACACGAGAATACGACCTGCCATCTGGATGTACCATACAGGACAATCGTACGACCCGAGCCAACCGGTCAACGTCCCGCGGAAACGGGCGAAATTATCAATCGGATCAGATAACTCTGTGCCCACGGCCTAGTGCGAACGCGGCGCGGGCGGCGCTCCTTTGGCCTCCTTTATCTCGACGATCCTTTCCGATCAGGGACTAGTGGCTGGTCAACAGTTCCGGCAGTCGTGTGCCTCGTTACTCGATTTTTTCAGAGGAACTGGGCCGTTCCCGCTGTCGTCTCGCGGCCATGTTTGATTTTCAAAGGCCTGTCTCTGGATCTGCCGGTCTCGAAGTCTGTCTGTCTCTTGATCCTGCTGTCTCTGGACTGTCTGCCTCTGATGGTCTTGTCTCTAGACACATCTCTTGCTTCCGTCCGTCGATGCAAGCTTCTTCTGAGCCGCCAGCCCGTGTTCTCGTCCCTACGCAACCCTAGCCTCTTTCGTCAAAGCGAGCGCACGAACCTGGTCCCTCCGAAGCTTGGCACGCGACTCTTCGGCGGACAGAGGCACCAAATGAGGCCGTTAGCTCAAAACGAGGTGGGGGGACAAGGGAGGGAAAAAAATCTGATAACTAAAAGCCGCATTGCTACGGGTCGTCAAACAACCGGCTTCGGATTTGGCTGCACGTTCGGAGGTCCGAGGAGGGGCCATAGTCAACAACAGGACAGAGAGCGGGTGCTTGCTGCGGAATGCCAAGACGAACAGGCCACCGAGCAGCACACGAAGCCAGCACACGCCGCGAACCAGACGCGCGAGATAACAAAGGCTTGGCGAGCGAAGCTTTCGAAGCTTTCTTGGCAGCGATCGGAGTCCGCACACGCGCCCAGCCGCCCGTGCCAAGCACCTCGACTGCAAGGACACATGCACGGCATGAGCGAGGCCGGAGAGACCGAGCACGCAAGAGCAGACTTTGGCGGCGCCTGTGAGCATTGTCAGGGCGACGTACAAGTATGCTTCCTTGTACACGGAATCCAAATACGAGCCTTCTGTCCGACCTCGGTGGTCCACCACCTGTAGCGCGGGTGGAGTAGAAAAAGGACCCCGAGCCTCCTCCCGGCGGAGTCGATCACTTGCGAGCGGCGTCTCCATGCATTATTATCAATCTGACAAGAACGATCGGCCAGAGAATTTTTCCTCCCCCTTTCTTCCCTGGTGGAGGTGCAAACTTTTCCTGCCCTCGTCTACGGAGTATATCCGTGGTCGAGGCACATGTACTTGTAGCTGTACCGCCGACTGTACAAGCACAAAACCGAGCTGGGGGACGGCTGTCCGAGCTGCCTGCCTGCACCTGGCATCGCGGCTTGGCAGTGGAGAGCGGCCGGTCTTGCAAAATGCCGGACCGTGCTGGCCTGCGCTGGCTGCGCTTCCTCCCCTGCTCTCTGGCCTGCGCCGCGCTCCGGTTCCGTGCCGGGTCCGCAGGCCGCTCGTCCGCGCAGCGCTGCCGCTGCAGCCAGCCAGCCACCGCCTGCGGGCCGTGGTGGCTGCGCCGCACACGACTGGCTGCCCGACTGGCTTGCCCGACTGGCTGTCCGGAGGACGCCTATTCCCGGTGTTCTCTGTGGATGGACTGACTGGACACCGCTCTTGCTGCCTGACGCCCGTGGCTGCATCGGGCCAGACGACAGGTCACCCCAGCCCCAGCGTTTGCCGAGGTACGAGTGGCTCCGGACCTATCCTGGTCAGGCAGGCAGCAGCAGCTGCATGCATCCATTTGTACACATGTCAGCGGTCCTGTTTTCCGGCGGAGTCGTTTCCGCGCGGACGTGAAAAAGCCGCTGGGCGCCGCTTCCGGCGCGTCTCGGACGAGGCCGACGCAGACGATGTGCGCTCGTACCGAACCTGTTTGGTCCGTTCTGCAGAGCAGATTCTGCAGCCCGATACCGCGATCATGCATGGTGGCACGTTTCTGCAGCGCCATACTCTGTTGGTTTTCCTTTCGGCCTTCGTATTTGGCCGGCCACGCGGAAAGCGATGTCGGACAAGTGGCTCCCCGTGCGCCGCATGTTCCGCCCTTGCTCCTCGTCCGCGACGCGCACACGGGCCATGCCGTGGTGGCATGCGGGCGCCGCGGCTGTGCTGTCTTCTGTGCGCTGGCCCGTCTTGCTGGCCGGCCGCCCATTGTCTTCCATGCCATTCGCTGAGCCAGTCCCGACACCGGCTCCGGCTGACGTCTGGCGTCCGCAGCGGCCAGCTCCGCCACAGGTTCTGGGCCGTATTTGGCTCGATGGGCCAGTGTGGGCCTTATTTGTCTGTCCATCCACATCGCACAGGCCAGTCGTCCTGTTGTGCATGCGTGACGTACATGCCTGTCTTTGCCGTCCTACTGGATGGATCGTCCGAACCAGCCTCTCGGGTTGCTGTTGGGCGGGCCGCCAGCCTGTCGGTGCTCACAATCAATCGCGGTGTGTTCTGTGGGTTCTTGAGGCTTACCAGGTGCGCTGGTGAGAGAAATGCTCTTTTGCCAGCCAGTTGGTCTGATATCAGCGCATTGGCGCCGGACAGAGGCGTCGGCCCGTTTCGTTGGAAGACAGAGACGTACGCCCATCCCGTTGTCCAAGACAGAAGGGCTGCTTTGTGTCCAACAAAGGGACAGACACAAAGGGATGCGGCCGTTGCACTGCGTGCGGAATATAGTCCCGGGCCTACACCGAGAGACAGCCAGACGGCCCAGAACCCAGGGGCAGCTGCAGCTAACAAACTCGGACGTCCCGTGTGGACAAGGAGCCGCTGTGCTCATCCAGCCACGATGCGGAGAGCAGCGCGCGTTGCACCGCCTTTGATCGTCCCCATGCCGGTTCCCCGCGTCTCCGCGTCTCGCTTCTCCGCGTCTCCGCCGCTGCCGGCACCCAACCACGTCCCGTCGAGGCAAGCCGCGGACTGGATGAACCAGTGCAGCGAGCCGCCCAGCTGGGCGGTGTCTGCTCTCTTTCTTCCTTGCTTCCGGACGACCGCCCATAAGGGGCTGCCGATCACGTGCCGATCAACGCACGTGGCGCTGCCGTCTTCCGCCGGCCCAGCTCCATCCGCCCTGGTCAGGCCGCCCTCGCCTGGCTATGCCGTCTCGTTTTGGAAAGCCGGGTGGTCTGGCCAGGCCAGGCCGTCCGCAATGCTACCGGGCCCGAGCGGCCGTCGTGGGCCGCTCCGGGGAGGAGTGTGTCCCTGGATCACGGCAACGATGCGACAACGACGCGGACGACGACGGCACGCAGCGGCCGAGAGCTGCCTATTCTGGCTAACCGGCGGGCGCACTTCTGGGAACACGGGGAGCATCCATCTGTCTATCACCCGTACAACGAGAAGCTGCTGGCTGACTCGCCGCTGTTGAAAGGCTGACAGACTGGCCGCGCCACCTCGTTGGCGCCAACTGCAACCCCGGAAAACGACCCCAGGAAATTGGCGCTCCCGCCCGCGTCACGTGACACCCCGACGGCCCACGGCCCCCGGCCGGCGTCCTTTTGCGACGGGTTGCCGCATCGGGCAATCCGGGTCGGGCGGCCGCCTGGCTCTCCGCGTCCCTTGGCGGTCTTTGCGGGGATGGTCCTCTGTTCTTTGCCCCGGGGGGGGGGGGGGCTGCGCCCCGGGTGACGTCAAGCGCCGGCTGTGGGGACACAGCAGGCTCACCTCCACGGCAGTCTGGTCTGCATCGCGGCTCGACCGCGGCTCGAAATGACCTGACACGCGCGCGGTTCCTGGCCGAGAGGAACCCCCCTGTCTCTGGCTTTCGGACCGTCTCTTTCAGTCTGTTGTGCCGAGCAGAAACAGGGCAGGCAGCGCGGAGAGTGGAGGAGAAAGGGGGGGGGGGGGGGGGGGGTTGTGAAAGAGTGGACTCGACGTGTCGATCAGAGGCGAGGGGACAAAAGTACATATAGAGACAATGCCCGCGCCCCGGACAGTGGCCGAGCAGAACCGACAGAGCAAACGCAGACACGCGCAGACGCAAAGACGCAAAGACACGAAGACACGCAGACATGAAGAAACCGTACCTCGGGCTGCGCGGGCAGTCGCTCAACTATGCCGTGGGCATCATTGCGGGCTGCGACTTTCTGCTCTTTGGCTACGGTGGGTGGCTTTCGGCGCCGGCGAGGGTGACGGTCGACTGACAGGCCGCGCAGACCAGGGCGTCATGGGCGGGATCCTGACGCTGCCGACGTTCCTGAACCAGTTCCCCATCATCAACCCGGACTCGGTGGGCGGCGCGGAGGCGTCGCGGCGGTCGACGTACCAGGGCATCGCGGTGGCGTCGTACAACCTGGGGTGCTTCCTGGGGTCGATCATCGGCATCTTCATCAGCAACCCGCTGGGGCGCAAGCGCATGATCATGCTGGGGACGGCGGTGATGGTCGTGGGGGCGGCGCTGCAGTCGTCGGCCTTTACCATTGAGCACTTTATCATCGGGCGCATCATCACGGGGCTGGGCAACGGCGGCAACACGTCGACGGTGCCGACGTGGCAGTCGGAGATCTCGCACTCGCACAAGCGCGGCAAGCTGGTCATGATCGAGGGCGCGCTCATCACCTGCGGCATCATGATCTCGTACTGGATCGACCTGGGGCTGTCGTTTGCGCCGGGGTCGGTGTCGTGGCGCTTCCCGCTGGCCTTTCAGATTGTCTTTTGCGTCTTCATCCTGGTCTTTATCCCCTTTCTGCCCGAGTCGCCGCGCTGGCTCATCCTCAAGGGCCGCGAGGACGAGGCGCGCGAGGTGCTGGCGGCGCTGGCGGACCGCGACGTCGGCGACCGCTTCGTGCAGAACGAGTTTGCCGAGATCAAGGAGACGGTGCTCGAGATGTCGCGCGGCACGTTTGCCGACCTGTTTGACGCGCGCGGCAAGGACCGCAACATGCACCGCACCGTGCTGGCCTACACGAACCAGGTCTTCCAGCAGATCTCGGGCATCAACCTCATCACCTACTACGCCGCCGTCATCTACTCGAACCTGGGCATGGGCGCCTTCCTGTCGCGCCTGCTGGCCGCCCTCAACGGCACCGAGTACTTCTTGGCCTCGTGGCCGGCCGTCTTCCTGGTCGAGCGCGTCGGCCGCCGCAAGCTGATGCTGTTCGGCGCCGCCGGCCAGGCGCTCACCATGGCCGTCCTGGCGGGCGTCAACGCGCACACGGGCATCGACCCGGCGCACCCGCACGTCGTGGGCAACAAGGGCGCGGCCATTGCGGGCGTGGTCTTTCTGTTCGTCTTCAACACCGTCTTCGCCGTCGGCTGGCTCGGCATGACCTGGCTGTACCCGGCCGAGATCGTGCCGCTGCGGATCCGCGCGCCCGCCAACGCGCTCTCGACGTCGGCCAACTGGATCTTCAACTTTATGGTGGTCATGATCACGCCCGTGTCCTTTACCAACATTGGCTACCGCACCTACATCATCTTTGCCGTCATCAACGCCTTCATGTTCCCCTGCGTCTACCTCTTCTACCCCGAGACCGCCTACCGCTCGCTCGAGGAGATGGACGCCATCTTCCACAAGGTCTCGGGCTGGGCCGGCGTCTTCTCCGTCGTCCGCGTCGCCCGCGAGGAGCCGCGCCGCTACGGCAAGCACGGCGAGCTGCTCATCGAGTACGAGCAGACCCAGGAGCACCGCGACCGCCTGCGCATGCTGCAGGCCGACAAGCCGGAGGAGGAGAGGGCGGCGTAGGGAGGGAGATACAGTCCGTACAATGAAAATGAAGCCTGTCGACAGATACCTGCTACTACTCCACCAGCCGCCACTGCGCCTCGAGCTGCCCCACGAGGAGAATCTTGCCGCCGCCGATCTGCGACGTGAGCTGCTGCGCCTCGATGCCGTAGCGCGCGCCCTCGAGCTGGTTCATGTTGTCGAAGCCGGAGCCCACGCCCGCCTGGCTGTACGTGTGCGTGCTGTGCTCGGTGACGGACTGCAGGTTGCCCATGCCCGTGTAGGCCACGGCCTGGAAGCCGGCCATGGCCGCCCGCTGCGCCAGCAGCACCTCCTGCGCCAGCATGTTGCGCACCACGGGCATGGTCTGCGACCAGACCTGGCGCCGCCGCGCCGCGTGCGCAAACAGCGCGTCCGTGGCGTCCGCGGCCGGCGCGCGCGCGCAGGCCTCGCGGTACATCTGGCGCATGCGCGGGCTGTACATCTCGCAGATGCGGGAGGCCGGCAGCACGGCGCCGGCGCGCAGCGGCATGGCCGCGGGCGTGTCGAGGGCGGTGCCGGCGGCAAAGTCGAGGTAGCACTCGGCGCAGATGACGCAGGCGTCCCAGCCGTGCCAGGTGCGGTTCTGGAACGCGTTGTCGCGCGGGCACACGGGCACGGCGCCGTACCGGGCCGCGTAGGCCGCGAGCGCGCCGCTGCTGCCCGTGAACCAGGTCTCGAGCAGCTTCGCCATGTAGGCGGCGAAGCGCGGCGCCTTGACGTTGAAGCTGCAGTAGAGCGGCGCGTCCGGCGCCAGCCCGGGCTCGGCGTTCTTGGGCACAAAGTGGCCCGCCAGCCCCAGCGGCTCCACGAGGCCCGCGAAGCAGGCGCCGCACACGGCGAAGCCCGCGGGCTGCGCCGGCAGCGTGAACCAGCGCGCGCCGACCACGCCCTTGACGGCGTCGCACGGCGGCTCGCGCAGGATGGCCGGCAGCGCGCGCCAGAACCGCGACCAGTCCTTGTGCTCGGCGGCGGCGTCGAGCGCGGCCAGCACCGGGAAGCGCGCGGTGCAGCACGAGCGCAGGCCCTCGGGAATCAGGGCGTCGTAGCCCTGGGCCACCCACAGGTGCTCCTGGCCCGAGTGCAGGACGTGGTCGCAGTAGCAGCCCAGGCACATGACCACGCCGGGGAAGCCCTGCGCCGGCCGGTACCAGTTCTGGCGCACCGTCATGATGGGCCCGTCCTTGGGGCAGGCCAGCATGGCCAGCCGCGCCGCCGCCTCCTTGCAGAAGCGCGCCCAGTCGCCCAGCCGGCTGCTGGCCTCGAGCTCGCGCCGCACGTAGGGCACGGCCAGGTCGCAGGACCACTGGTCGCCCGCGCCCTGGCCCGTCGCCGGCTCAAAGTGGTAGGCAAAGGGCGTGATGCACACGCGGTCCTGGAAGCACGCCTCGCACACCACCAGCCCCGGCACCGCGTTGTTCTTGGGCCGGAACCACTGGATGCCCGCGTCGCCCTTGGCCCCGCCAACCCCCCGGCAGTCCGCGATCTGCGCCCGCTGCGCCAGGAACGCCACCAGCGCCGCGCTCGTCCCCCGCCGCACCGCGTCCGGCAGCAGCTGGTCCGTCACCCGCGGCACCTTGAACCGGCACCGCCGCGCCACCCCGTCCGACCTCGCCGTGCCCACAAACTCGTCCCGCAGCGCCGTCGGCCACAGGTAGTCCACGTAGCACCGCGAGCACACCACCGCGTCCGGCGCCCCGCTGTGCGCGTACCACGTCGTGGCAAAGTTCGTCGCGCTGTCGAGGCAGTGCACCACGGCGGCCGGCGGGGAGTGGCTGTGGCTGCGCGGCTGCGTGGGGGGGGAGGCGGCAGGGGGGGCGGCAACAGGGGGAGCGGCGGCAGGAGGTGCGGCGGCAGGGGAGGCGGCAGGAGGTGCATACTCGCGCGTCTGCGGCTGGGGTGCCGGCGTCTGGGCTGGTGCCGGGGCAGCCGCCGCCTGGGCTGGTGCCGGGGCAGCCGCCGCCTGGCCAGCACGGTCTGCATTGGTCTGTCCGTCCCGCATGGGCGGCATGTCCCCTGGCGAGGTTAGCGGCGTGCTTCACCTTCACGGCATCCGGCTGGTGGTGCTCACCGCTTAGCTCGGCAATGTGCATCGACTGCAGCATGCTGTCGACTTGCTGCAGCCCGTCGCCGGCCGCCGGCGCGGCGGGCGGAGCCTGCTGGGCGGTCTGGGCAGTTTCCTGGCCTGCCTGCTGGGCGACCTGCGGCGTGGCTGGCTGCTGGGGGGCCGGCGCCGGCGGCGTTGCCACCTGGCTCGGCGAGGGCTGCGGAGGCTGCGGCGACTGCGGCGACGGCGCGTACGGCACGGCCGGCGACGGGCCGGCCGTCGGCGGCGCACTGCCGTCTGCTGCAGGCGGCGGCGGACCAAAGTAGCCTGGCTGGGCGGTCGTCGGCGGTGGCGGCGGCACGCCGGTCTGGGGCGTTGCGGCCGCGTACTGCGTCTGAGGCGTCTGTCCGGGCGTCTGTCCGGGCGTCTGTCCAGGCATCTGTCCAGGCGTCTGTCCGGCCGGGCTGTAGGCGGGCGGTCCATATCCGGGGTGCAGGTGCTGCTGCTGCTGCGGCTGCTGCTGCTGCTGCGGCCGCGGAGGAAGCTCGGGCGGCCGGTTGGGGCTACGGGGCGGCGGCGGAAAGTTCATGTTCGTGCGGGCAAGGAACGGCCCGGCGCCGCCTGGCGGCCGCGGCGGCAGCGTGGGCGGCAGGCCGCCGGGTGCATAGGTCGAAGGCGGCGGTGGCGGCGGCTGGTAGGGCTGGGGGTCCTGCTGGTTGGCCTGCGGCTGCTGGGGGGGCTGCTGGTATGCCTGTGGCTGCTGAGGGGGTGGCTGCTGGTAGACCTGAGGTGGCTGCTGCTGGGGCTGCTGCGGATACGGCTGTTGAGGCTGTTGAGGCTGTTGAGGCTGCTGAGGCTGCTGAGGCTGCTGATACGGCGGCTGAGGTTGCTGGTAGGCCTGAGGCTGCTGCTGCGGATACGGCTGATACGGCTGCTGCGGATACGACTGCTGCGGCTGCTGAGACTGTTGATACGGCTGCTGCTGCTGATACGGCTGCTGCTGCTGGTACGGCTGCTGCTGCTGGTACGGCTGCTGCTGATACGGCTGCTGTTGATACGGCTGCTGGTAGTTCTGCGGAGGCTGTCCCGGAGGCCCGCCCGCCTGGCCGGGGACCGGCCGCCGGGAGATGGCCGACTTGGCGGCCGACAGGTACTGCTGGAAGGACATGGTCCGGATGGGCGAAATTGCGGTGTGTCTAGAGCAGAATGCAGGCAAAAGGCAGGCAGAAGGCAGCGGGGAAGAGGGGATGAGGTCTAGGCTGACTGGGGCGGCGATATCGCGCCCCGAAACGCCTTGGGCACCATCACGTGATCACGAGCCTCGAGTCCGCGCGCCCATCGTAGAGCAGACATGGAGCAGACCCGCTCTGGCGTCGTCCGCTCATCTGTCTCCCTCTCTTCTTCCAGCTGTCTCTCCGTGACGGCCGGACCGCCATGCCGTGCAACGCGATGCACGCCCCTGGCTGGCCAGATCTCGATGCCGCCGGTGCATTCGCCGAGAACGCCCCGTGAATCGTCCAATCACGTGACATAGTGCGGATCCGTCCGTCGGATGAGTTGCACCACCAGGCCCCACTCTTTTCATCCCCAGTCAGCCACGATCGCTGTCCCACGCTTCCGGCTGTCTTACGCCGTACTTACTCTGAGCCTTCTTTCTCCCCTCTCGTCCCGCTCGTCCGGCCTCTCTCTTTCAGCACACATCCTTTCTTCTTTCTGCTTCCTTTCTCCGATTGACGGCTTCTGGCTTCTGCTGTGCCGCCGTCTTGTCCCCTCTCCTCCAATGCCCTCCCTTGTCCCCGACTTCATCATCAACCCCGTCCTTCGACAAGCCCGCCGCCTCTCGTCCAACTTTGCCGCCGAGCCGCCCCTCGACAAGACGGCTGCCGCCCCCCTCGACCATTCGGCCGTCGCCGGCGATGGCTCCGTGCCATCCCCCGTTCAGGCATCGCCGTCGCCGCGGCCACGGACGCTGCCGATGCGGAGCGGCCCGACCGCCGCCGAAACCGTAACACGGCTGGCTGGCAGCAGCAACAGCAGCAGCACAGCGAAACCGGATGCCGCTGCTCCCTCTCCAGCGGTCGCTGTCGCTGCCACCCCGCGTGATGTGCCGTTCCGCGGACCCATGGCTCGGCACGCCCGCACGACGTCGCTGCAAGAGCAGCCCGCGCCTCGTCCGTCCGACGTCGGGCGCCTCGTCTCCGGCCGCACCCCGACGGCCACGGCCGACCCAGCCGCAGCAGTCCTGTCGTCATCGGCGCCGAGCCAAGGCCAAGCGCACCGGGTGGCTGCGCTGCGCGCGAGCGACGGCCCAGATGAGGCGGCGGCTACGGCGGATGCGGACCACGGGCGACGTGGCGACGCCGCGGACGCCCCGGACAGAACGGGCAGCGGCAGCGAAAGCACGGCTGGTCCCCTGCCGGTCGGGTTCTACGGAAACACGGAGCTGCCTGAGGACGACGGCATGAGCAGCCTGCGGCGGCGCATCCTGGACGTGCAGGCGCGCCCCATTTCCGCCGCCGACAAGGCCCGCCTGATGCACGGCCTGCTGATGGAGGGCTACAACATGCGCGCGCGCAAGACGGCGGCGACGGCGACGGCGACAGCGACGGCGCGGCCGGCGCGGCCGCCGACGCCGGCGAGCCCGACAGCCGCCGCACCGCCATCACCACGACCACCACGACCGCCACCGCAATCTGAGGCGGAGTCGTCGCCTCTGAGCGCGCTGGAGTCGCTCAAGTTCTGGCATGCCTCCTCGCACGCGCGGGCGACGCCGACGCCGATTGCCCTGACCGACGACGACCTGCGGCCGACGTACGTGCCGGGGTCGGGACCGGGCCGCGACGACGGCGACAACGGCAACAACGACAACGACGACGACGACGACGACGACGCCGGTTGCAGAACGCCGCTGCTCGGGTGCGAGCACTACCGGCGGAACGTCAAGATGCAGTGCGCGACGTGCGAGCGGTGGTACACGTGCCGGCTGTGCCACAACGACGCCGAGGACCACACGCTGCCGCGGCGCGAGACCAAGAACATGCTGTGCATGCTGTGCGGCCACGCGCAGCGCGCCAGCGACGTGTGCGCCAAGTGCGGCGAGGCGGCCGCCCGCTACTACTGCGGCATCTGCAAGCTGTGGAACGACGACCCGGACAAGAGCATCTACCACTGCGGCGACTGCGGCATCTGCCGCGTCGGCGAGGGGCTCGGCAAGGACTTTTTTCACTGCAAGGTGAGCCCCCGTTCCCCCCTTTTTGGCTTTTTCGATCTCTGCTGACGACCAGAAATGCGGCTCGTGCATCGCCATCAACCAGGAGGAGTCGCACCGGTGCCGCGAGGGCGTCATGGACTGCGACTGTCCCATCTGCAGCGAGTACATCTTCACGACGCACAAGAAGGTGGTGACCATGAAGTGCGGCCACATGATCCACGACGACTGCCGCGCCGAGTACATCAAGCGCTCCTACAAGTGCCCCATCTGCAACAAGAGCGTCGAGAACATGGAGAGCATGTTCCGCCGCCTCGACAAGCACCTCGAGGAGCAGCCCATGCCCGACGAGTACCAGGCCACCCGCGCCGTCATCCTCTGCAACGACTGCGAGGCCAAGACCTCCACCAAGTACCACTGGGGCGGCCTGCGCTGCGAGATCTGCCTCTCCTACAACACCGTCGAGCTGCTGCTCCTCAACGCCCCGCCCTCGCACCACGGCCGGGACGCCGTGACCGCCGCGGCGTCGTCCTCGGCGTCGGCGTCGTCGGCGGCTTCTGCTGCAGCGCCGACCACCACCTCCTCCTCCTACCTGTCGCCGCCCTCGCCCCCGCTCTCCGCGAGCAGCCCGCAGTCGGACGCCAGCAGACAGCAGCCGCCGCCGTCGTCGGCCCTCCTCTCCCGCTCGCCGCCGCCGACCATGTCGTTCCGGTCGGCGTCGCCCGCCTTTATGGTGTCGCCTGCGCGCGCGCCCGTCCTCGCTACCGCCCCGCCCGGCTACAGCGAGGAGGGCTTCGCGCTTGCCGGCGACGAGGACGACTACCAGCAGTCGTCCGACATGGAAGACGCCGACATCCTCGGCCTCTTTGACCGCCGCGCGCTCTCCTGGGGGCGCCGCAAGGTCAGCCCCTACTTTGGCGGCGGCAAGTCAGATGGCGGGGACGATGAGGACGAGGAGGAGGAGGACGAGGAGGACGACGACGAGGACGACGAAGAGGACGACGACGAAGATGAAGAGGACGACGACGACGACGACGAAGAGGAAATCCAGCTCTTTGGACATCCGTGAATCAACACACCCCCTCACGACCAAGGCTACACGCACGGGCCCCCGGGGCCTTTCTGCTTCATTCGGCGCACAATGCATGAAGGGCTGTTTGCATGACGACGTCGGCGCCGCCGCGTTGCCTGCATTTCTGATTTACGCACGCATATATACACACGCATCACGAGGACACACTTGGGTTGATTTTCTGGCACGCAGCGAGTTTGGACACTGGGTTACACTGCACGGGCGTTTGGGGCGGTTTTGATGTTTTTTTTTCTTGGCCCATCTCTCTTCTGTATGGCCAGACGCTCGTGGCCATGTGCTAGACAATAGAGCTTTCTTCTGCCCGTCTTTCTCCGGCCCGTCCGCGGCGCTGTTGTATCGGGCGTCTCGGGGCATCGTCCTTTGAGCCCTGTCTGGCGTCGTCCGGGGTGTTGGCAGCCTCGTCGTGGCTCCGCGAGATCGCCTGCGGCCCGCCGGAGGCGTCTCGCCCACGGCACACCGCACGCTGGCCGCTACCGCTTCTGCGTCGCCATCTGCCTCTGGACCTCCTGGCCGGTCTCGCGCAGCTTCGTCACCGCTTGCTAGAGACAAGGTCAGCCGCCAAAGCACCGGAGCACCAAAGCACCAACGCTGCAACCATGGGCACCAAACGCACCGCCAAGGCGACGGGGCTGACGCCGTTCTCGATCAGAGAGATGCAGATGGACAGCGTGCGCCGGTCGAGGTGGCAGTTCTAGATGGAGGTCAGAGCCCGAACAATAAAGAACAGCCGAAGCGAGGCTCACGAGAATGGTCGACATCTCGTGGAGGATGTCGACGGCGGCCTGCGCCGCCGCCTGCTTCTCGGCGTGGTCGGGCGCCATTCGGGTGTCAGGACAGACGGGCGTCGTCGTTGGTTTGGGCAAACGTCGCCGCGAGTGGCGCGTTGCGGGGCGCGCGACTCGAGCGGCGCGTCGATGCCGATATGCAACTGGCGGGGCGATCCACCCCGCTACAAGGATGCAGCGGCTGGTCGAGCAACGCGGAGGACGATATGCTTCACGCCGTTCTCTTTTGCCAAGGCATTGCTCATTATATTCAAGAAACAAGAAGCAAAATCGACCGCCGGGATATCAAACACAACCGTAAACGCCTCTTCCTGTCCGGACCCGTGAGCATGTGCCGCCAGATGCCGCCAGAGACGGCTTGTTCCAGACGCACACCTCCCCGACTGCCACACCCTCCCTCAGCCCGACTTGATCGCCTCCACAAAGAGCTCCCGCATGCCCTTGAGGAGCACGACGAGCTCGCGGGACTCGTTGACGCGCTCGAGCAGGCGGTCGACCTTGTCGCGCTCGAGCTTGGGCCGGCAGTGGCGCACGGCGTAGTCGCGCTGCGCCGTGTCCAGCTCGAACCACGCCTCGCGCGCCCAGTCCTGGTCGTCGAGGTGCGTGTACACAAACCGCAGCCGGTCGTCGTTGCCCGCGCCCTCCATGCTCAGGCACAGGTTCGTCACCCAAAAGTCCAGCTCCGGCACGTTGAACCGCGCCTGCGCCTCGCGCTGCCGCGCCCGCGCCTGCTGCGCCGCGAGCTTCGCGTCGATGGCGCGCTGCGTGTCGGCCACCCGCTGCGCCAGCGCATCCCGCTCGGCCTCCTGCCGGTCGCGCTGGCTGGCCAGCGCCGCGATGGCCGCCTGCATCTCCTCCTTCTCCTGCCGCTCCTTGGCCATCGTCTGCTGCAGGCTGTTCGCCTTGACCTGCATAATCTCAATGTCCCGCTTGCGCATGCGCTCGTCCTCTGCTCGTGGTGAGCCCATGTCTCTCTCCTGCAAGCCCTGCAAGCCCTGCAAGCCCTGCAAGCCCTGCAAGCCCGCCGCCGCTCCTCGCCCACTCACCTTGCAGCTCGGCGACGTTCATCCGGAACTGGTTGCGCTCCTCGAGCACCCGCTTGCGGCCTTGCTCGATAAAGGTGTCAAACCGCACGGTGAACCGGGCCATGCGCTCGCGCAGCGCCTCGAAGCCAAAGTCGATGCTGGGCAGCTGGTCCGCCATCGACGGCCCCATCGCCGACGCGCTCTGCCCCCGCGCCGACATGGAGGGCTCAAAGACCGTTGCCATCGCGGTTAATCGCTCTTTTTCTTCGTTCTGCGTTCTTCGTTCTTCTTCCCGTGATCGACGCCGTGGATGGTGTGCGCAAGCGGTGCGGGAGACTCCTGTAAATGTGCGGTTCGATTCGGGCGTTGCGAGTCGCGCGTATCGTGAAATTCCATCGCGGCGTTGTTTATCTTGCGCCTTCTCTTTCGGACTAGCGCCGGTCGCTGGGGTGATTGGCGGCACGTGTCACGGGATTTCGTTCTTCCTCCCGCGTTGACGATGCGCAGGCTCCACTTTATTTTCAAGCTCTTGGGAACTTCACACGACGATTTTCGCAGCGCCGACGCCGTTTGACAGCGGGACAGAGGCGCTTCTTGCTCTCTTGCTATGCATCTTGTTTTCGAGGTAGCTGTATGTCTGTTTGGCTTCCCACGTCGCATCGGCAAACCATGAGACCATGAGATTGGTTTGGCTGCCGCTGGAGAAAGCACAGCTGCGCCCAAATGGATGAGCTACGCCGCGCCGAGCTGCCCGTGAGCAGCAGAAAGCCGCGTGTTCTCGGTCTTGTGCGCGACCACCGGGCCACCGATGTTCTGTTCGGCCACGTCGGTCGCGTGACCTACGTGCCGTCCGACCAGGGCGGCATCGACGACGGCGACGACGACGACGGCCATGGCCTGGGCCGGTTGTCGACCAACCGCATCATTGAAAGACGTGGGTTGGGACATGGTGGCTTGCTTGCTTGCTTACTTGCTTGCCGCTCTGCAGAGGAGCTGACCAGCATACAGCCCGCACGTTTCAGCAAGTGACGCCCTTTGAGACATGGTATCCGCCGACCACTGCCGTGGAGCTGCCGAGCGGCGCCACGCGGACCGGGATGTACCTCAACTGGCTGATGGCGGCGGCGCCCGAGGCCACGGCCGGGCTGGCGGGCCCCGCGTTCCCGGCGTTTCTCGCCGACGTGCAAAAGTCCGAGGCCGCGCGGCCGCCCCAGACGCGGCTGCCGCTGCTCTCGTACGGCGAGATTGCAGACCTCCGCGCCCGCGAGCCGTCCGCCTGCGCGGCCCTGGCCATGGCGGCGGGCTCTTCGGGCCACGTCCTGCGCATCGTCCGCGTCCGCTACGAGGATTGGGGCTGGTCCGCGGCCACGGACGCGGCCGCGGCCGGCGCCGGCGTCTCCTTTGGTCTGGCGAGCGTCGACACCGCGGACGAGGGCCGCTGGTGCAGCGGCGCGGCCGCCATCAACCAGGTCAAATTCGTGAGCAGCAGCGGCAGCATCAGCAACCGTGGGGGGGAACCGACGGTCCGATGGCTCCTGGTCCAGACGGCCGCCGAGACACTTGTGTTTGAGCCGGCCCTGCACCGCCTGCCCGTGCCGAGCGGGCGGCGCTGCGGCTCGGCCTGCGGCCAGGCAGCCGGCCTGGGCTCCGGCCCGGCGTACATCTCGGTCGAGCCCGCGCTGCGCATCCACGTGCGGGACACCGGTGGGCGGCCGCACTGCGACGTGGCCTTCCGCCCGGGCACCGAGAGCCAGGCGCCGCAGCTGGCGATTGTGGACGACGCGGGCCACTGGTCGGTTTGGGACGTGGACGGGAGCCGGCGGCCTCCTCAGAACCGCCGCCTGCGGGCGCGCCTGGTGTTCCGCGGGAACGTCCTGGACGGCGTCGCACGCGACCCGGCGGCCGCCGCCGCCCGCGGACTCGGCCATCTGCACCGGGTGGCCTGGCTGCCGACGAGGTGTGCCGCCACGGCCGACGGAGCCGCGCACGCGCTGCTGCTCGCCAGCGCCACGGCGGTGCACGTCGTGCTGCCCGGTGAGACGAACGAGCTGCTGTGCACGCTCCACGTCACGCACAACAACGGCGTCGACGTCGTTGTCGACATACAGAGATCGCCCCTCCATGCGTCCCACGTGTTTGTGCTCACGACGACGGCGCTCTTCTGGCTCGACCTCGCGCGGCTCGACGGGCCCCCCGCGCGGCCCAGCGATGCGGCAGCGGCCTCGCACGCGCGCCCGTCGCTGGTTCGTCTCTCGTGCCCCCACCTCCTGGATCCCCAGGACCGGACGATGAAGCTCTGTCTGGCGCCGTCCATGTCCGACGCCGGCGGGCGCATGGCCACGGCCTTTGTCTACTCGATGAAGTACCCGGAGGTCGCCGTGTTTTGGTTTTCCGAGGCCGCCGCCGCGGGCGCCGGTGGCGAGCCGACGTGCCAGCGCCAGGTCTTTCGCGTCGTCACCTCCGGTTCCAGCGAGGAGGACAAGGAGGACGCGGCGGCGGCGGTGGCAGCGGCGGCGGCGGTGCGCGACGGGCAACACGAGCACGCGCCCGAGCTGGCCGGCCAGCAGACCATGCTTATGCTTCCCAAGCACATCAGCATGGCGGCCGACGGCTGGCCGGGCGAGGGCGAGGACGAGGAAGCGGGAGAGGATCCGGGCCGCGCCTACGTGGAGGCCGGGGTTCGGCTGTTCCAGGCTATCACGCTGGGCGCCGACCTCCGTCTCCAGTCGGCCCTCTGCACAAGCGCGCCCAGCTCGCCCTCGGTGCCCGTCGCGCCGCCGGGCCCCGTCGATAGGGACGGCAAGGGTCGGCGGCGGTACGACCGGAGGAAGCGCAAGGACGTCGCCCACTACTTGGACGGCCGTTTTGTCGTCTCCGACGACATGGCCGACCACCTGGCACTACTGGAGGCCCAGAGCGACGACACGCCGGCATCCCGCGCCGCCCAGGGGCTGCCGCGCTCCTCGCAGGACGGCCCGTCCAAGCAGATCGAGGTGTACGACATGGGCAAGGTGGCGCGGCTTCTGCGTAAGGGCATGAAGCAGGCGGCCAAGACGGCCAACCAGGCAGCAGAGGTCGTGCGCGGCTTCCAGAACCCGTCAGCCGCGGACATCCTGCGCCAGATTCTGGACGCGGGAGACGAACACGGCAGCTTTGCCTTTACCACCTTGTGAGCATCCCTTCCTGTTGGTGGACGCATGCGTGCATGTGTATCCATGCTGACTATGCTTTCCTCTCTGGCAGACTCGACGCAGCCAGCCCAGACTTTGTGCGGGACTACGGCGCCGACCTGACCGACTTTGCCTGGGCACGACCGCTGGCCGAGCTCGATCTCGGCGCCCTGGCCGGCCGCGTGTCCGTCTTCGACCAGACGTGGCGGCCGCCGCGCAGCCTCGGCCACGCGGCAACCCTGTACGAGGCCATGGCGCGGCTCTGCGCCGTGGACCTGGCGGGCAGCGGCCGGCCGGAGAAGAAGAAGCGAAGCCGGGATGCCGTGCGGCGGCAGGGCCTGGTCGCCTACGCGGCCGTGCAGCTGTTCCTGTCGCAGATCAGCGTCGTGGTCCTGCCGCGTCCGGCTGTTGTCCGGGCGATGCCCGAGCTGGGCGGCGGCGACGGGCTGGGCGGCGGTGACGTGCTGAGCGCGTTCTCGACGCCGTCCGCGGCGGCGGCGGCGGCGGCGCACAGAGGGCTGTCGTCTTCGCCGGCCCCGTCCAGCGGCATGCCAGCCTGGCTGCTGGCGTCGTCGCAGGCGGACTTGGGCAGGGGTCCCGGCGACAGCGACGGCGACGGCAACGGAAGCGGCGTCGCCGCCAGCGCGGTTCCAGCTGCCGAGGGCCCGGCCGTCGTCCCGCCGGACGAGGCCGAGGAGGAGGACCCGGTGATTGCGCGGCTGCGGCAGTATGCGCGGAGCATCAAGTCGGAGCCGCCGCGCACGGACGGCGAGCTGCGGCTGCTGGCGCACTGGCCGCTGGGGGCGGACCCGGCGCAGTTCGACTGGGTGCCGCTGGGGGCGGCGGGCGAGGCCGAGGAGGAGATGCGGCGGCAGGCCCGCGAGGAGCAGGAGCGGCGTCTGCAGCAGCGCAGCGAGAAGCGGGCGGCGCGGGACCGGGTGCGGATGCAGATGCTGAGCACCGGCTTCGGCGGGATGGGCGGCATCGGCGGCATCGGCGGCCTCGGCGGGCCGGTGTCGTCGCCGGCGGTCCCGCGCATCTTGCCCAGCAGCCAGGTGCTGCCGAGCCAGGCCTTTGCGAGCCCGGTCCCGGCGAGCAGCCAGGTGTTCTCGAGCCAGGTGCTGCCGTCGTCGCAGCCCATGATCCTGTCGGGGCCGCTGGGCGTGCGGCCGAAGAAGAAGAAGAAGAAGCCGGTGGCCCGGGGGTTCAAGTAGAAGGACAGCCAGGTAGCAATTGTCACGTGATTATGCGCATAAAACGACTGACGTCGTTAGCGCCCATCGCCACAGCTCGATCACGACGTCTCTCCAAGCAACCGTTCGCCATGTCGCACCACTGCCACGACGAGCACGCTGGCCACGGGGGCCACGGCCAAAGCCACGGCCACGGCCACGGCCATGGGCACGACCACGACCACAACCACAGCGACGACGTGACGCCGGCGCTGCAGCACTCGCTGTACGGGCACATTGACTTTGGGCGGGTGGTGACGCTCAACGAGGCGCGGGCGGGCAGCGGGCGGGCGGTGGTGGAGAAGACGTGGGCGGAGCGGCTGGCGGCGGAGCCGGAGCTGGCGAGCGACGTGGACGCGCAGCTGCTGATGGTGGTGCCGTTTACGGGGCAGGTGAAGCTGCACGCGATCCTGCTGCGGACGTCGGCGTCGGCGTCGGCGCCGCGGACGCTGCACGTGTTCCAGAACCGCGACGACCTGGACTTTGGCAGCGCGGAGGAGGCGGCGGCGGCGGGCGGCGCGGCGCAGACGTTTGAGCTGGCGCAGACGTCCGAGGTGCAGGAGCTGGCGGTGAAGCGGGCCGTGTTTGCGCAGGTGCGGCAGCTGACGCTGTTTTTCGAGGACAACTTTGGGGGCACCAACGGCGACGGCGACGGCGAGGAGGAGGTGACGCGGCTGAGCTACGTCGGCTTCCGCGGCGAGTGGATGGCGCTGGGCCGCGCGCCCGTCAACATCCTCTACGAGGCGGCGGCCAACCCGGCGGACCACGCGCTCAAGGGCACCGCCGTCAACAAGATGGGCAGCAGCATGGGCGGCGGGCGGAAGAGGTAGCAAAAAGGCTCGTATGCAAAAAAGGGCCCTACATAAAATCGTCCTCCCAGTTCTCGTCCCGGTTCTGGTTGCTCGTGACCTCCATGTTCTCCTCGGTGAACAGGTCGTCGTACGCGTGCTCCTTGCGGTACTTGAGCTCCTGCCGCTCGCGGGCGATGCGGGCCTCTTCTTTTCTCTGGGAGGGAGGGGTCAGCAGCGGCTTGGAGTATTCAAGGTGGAGGATACGGAACGCACCCGCGCCAGCTGGGCGGCCTGGTCGAGCTTGCGCAGCTCGCGCTGGCGGTCGTCCTTCTCCTGCTTGAGGTCGGGATGCTTCTCGACCTTGGTCTTGTTGAGCCGGTTGACAATGGCGTTCTCTCTCTGCGCGACCAGCACGCGTTTGACCTGTCGTCCGTCGTCGTCAGGGCCTGCCGGGTTCACGCCGGGGCCGAAGGGGCACCACCCACCTTGCGCGGGTCCTTGAAGCTGACTTGGCCCACAGCCATGCTGCCGTCCTTTTTGAGGTTCGACCACGGCGTGTAGATGACCGTGACGTTGTCCTTTTTGTTGCCTGCGGTCGGTCAGACGAGGAACGAGCAGAGAAAAGGGAGAGGCACGGAGACACCCACCCTCGATCGAGTTCGCCTTGGTGAGCTGCGCCAGATCGGTGACCAGGTCGGGGTCGATGTTGTCCCACGTGCCGCCCTCGGGCAGCCGCAGGTAGATGTGGGCGCTGGACAGCTTGTCGACGTGGAACTGCACGCGTGTGAGAACGGACGAGGCCAAAGGCCCGACTGGGGGGCACTCAACGTACCCTAGAGTGTCAGCGCGCGCGCGCGCCGCCAGCAAGCCACACCACATGCCACCTACCACACATCCTCTTCCCAGCCAAACTTGATGAGGTCCTCGTCTGGTGGTCAGCCGGAACCAGAGAGACAAGGAGACGGGAAGACGGGATCTCGGCCGCCGAGCTCGTACTCTCAAACTTGTCCTTGCCGACGTAGATGAACGCCGGCGGGTCCACGACCGTCGAGGTGAAGTAGTAGACCATGGTCGCCTGCTGTGCCTGCTGCGCAGGCGCTCCCGTCCGTCAGGTGCGTCTGTCTGGCTGCAAAACGGTTGTCGGCCGCCGCTGTCGCGATTTGCGTCGTCGTTCCAGTTATGCACGTAGGCGGGATTGCGCCGATGTTCTTTTACCTGCATATTGGGTTGGGCGGGCACTAGTCCGCAAACGAGATTTTCCGGAGCATCCCCATTGCTCCGTTTTGACCACGACCAGAGCTGCTTGACGAGCGTCCCCTTCTCGATCTCAGCGACAATTGCCATGGCCCCCAGGCTGCTGCCGCAGTGGTGCTGGGCCGGCCTGCAGCGGGCGGCGGCCGGCGCGACGGCGACGACGACGGCGACGACGATGACGACGACCACCACAAGAGCTGTGCTGCCGCCGCTCAGCGGCCGGGCAGCGGAAGGCCGGCGGGGGATCAAGTACGGGTGGAGCACGCAGGCGCGGCGGACGGCGAAGCCGACGCGGTTCAACCAGCGGACGGCGGGGCTGCCGGCGCCGACGACGGGCCCGGCGGCGGCGCTGGCGCGGCGGGCGAACACGGTGCCTCTGCGGACGGGCCTGCTGGCGACGAAGCGGGGGATGACGGCGTTCTACAGCAAGAGCGGGACGCGGATCCCGTGCACGGTGCTGCAGCTGGACGCGGTGCAGGTGGTGGCGAACCGGACGCGGGCGGCCAACGGGTACTGGGCGGTGCAGGTGGGCAGCGGGGCGCGGCGGCCGGGGACGGTGGCGGCGCCGCAGCTGGGGTACTACGAGGCCAAGGGGCTGGCGCCGAAGCGGCACCTGGCCGAGTTCCGGGTGCGCGACGAGGCGGGCCTGCTGCCGCCGGGGCTGGCGCTGCAGGCGGACTGGTTCCACGTGGGCCAGTGGGTGGACGTGCGGTCGCACACGCGCGGCTTCGGCTTCGCGGGGGCCATGAAGCGGCACGGCTTCAAGGGCCAGGGCAAGAGCCACGGCAACTCGCTCAACCACCGCACCATGGGCACCACGGGCCCGTCGCAGGGCAGCGGCAGCCGCGTGCTGCCGGGCAAGAAGATGCCCGGCCGCATGGGCAACGAGCAGGTCACGGTGCAGAACCTCAACGTGCTGCAGGTCGACACCGACCTCGGCATCGTCGTCGTCAAGGGCGCCGTCGGCGGGCCCAAGGGCGCCCTCGTCAAGATCCAGGACGCCGTCAAGAAGCCCCGCCCCAGCCCGGACTTTGTCGCCCAGGCCCGCGCCCGCGCCGAGGCCCGCACCCCCGGCGCCGCCGAGCACCTCGCCGCCGCCCGCGCCCGCCACCTCGAGCTCAAGCAGGCCCGCCGCGAGGGCCGCATCGCCGAGCTGCTGGCCGCCGGCATCCACGGGCCCGTGCTGGAGACGCCGAGCGCGGGCGCCGCAGACGCCTGGGAGGCCCCCCTGCCCGAGGCCATCTTTGAGACGCCGGCGCCGGCCGAGAGAGCATAGAGAAGGAGGGGAAATCTGAGAGCATTTCTGTACCATAGCACCGACAAGGGCCATAACTGTTTGCATCCGTTCCAGCTAGTGTACAGCTCGTGTAATGCCGGGTCTCCCTTCCAGCCACTGCATCGCTGTCCGTCCTCCCGCTGTCCTACTTCCGGAAGCCGCGCGTTTCCCGGGCCGGCTCGCCGACCACGGGCTTGCCGGCGGCGAGGGCGTCGGCGTCGACGACGGCGGCACCGTGCTCGCCGCGGGGCCCGCCGGGGGGGTGGGGGACGCCAAAGTCGGCCTCGAGGTCCTGGAGGAGGGCGTCGGGGACGATCTGGACGCCGCGCAGGGGGTCGGGCCCGGCGGCGGAGTCGGCGTCGTGGAGGAGGTCGATCTTGCGGCCGTCGGCGGTCTCGAGGCTCCACTCGATGGTCTCAAAGACGCCGCGCGGCGTGGGCCGCTGGCTGGTGAAGCGCATGCGCGCGGCGTTGCGCGTGCCCTGCACCATAAAGTGCACGTCGATGCGGCCGCGCACCTGGTTCATCTCGCCGCCGATCCAGGGGATGCGCTGCTGGAAGTAGATCTCGTCGCCCAGGTACGCGCGCGCGCGCGGCGACGTGCGCAGCGCGTACAGCGTCGACGCCACCACGGGGCTCGACGCCTTCTGGTAGTTGAAGATGGCCACGCTCGCCCCCGCCACGATCAGCACAAACCACGGCATCGTCCGCGACCACCGGAACCGCCCCCGCACCACGTCCGGCAGCTCCCGGTCTGCCCGCCGCTCCATCAGCGGACCGTCGCCAGGGCGCGGGGCCGACACGTAGCCGCGGCAGACCAGCGACGCACGAGCACCGGCCGCTGCTCCCAGGCCCGCGAGGCAGAGGGGGGGGTGCCGCGGCCGCAGGGGGCCGGCGGCGGCCAGGACTCGCCGGCCGGCGGCTGCGGAAAGCATAGGACGGTTGGTCGGGCTTTGTCGGAGAGGGGGTTGTCGAGAAAGGGGAGCCGTGCGCGGCTCGGGCGCTGGACGATGGAGAGAACGAGCTTTGGGAGTCGTCTGTCGTCGGTGGGATGATGAAAAACGTATCGCGATAAAGTTGGGTAACTGCATGTCGAGTGTTGGTTTATTGCATATACGAAAAGTGCTTAATTAACTGTAGGATTACTTTGTGCACTGGTTAGCCTGTGAAACACGCACAACGCGATGGACGGCCACGGCAGAATGGACTCGATGCGGCTGCGGCGCGCCTTTCGGTACGCGGACGACGAGCCGTCGGACGAGCCCGAGGTGCTCGACGAGCAGGGTAGGCTTCCACTGAGACGACCGACCGACCGACCGACCGACCGACTGACAGCTGACCGACCGCCAGAACAAGACGCGCTCATCCAGACGCTGGCGGCGCAGAACGCGCGGCGCAACGAGCAGTTCCGCCAGCTGCTGCTGGTGCTGCCGGTGCTGGCGGTGGTGCCATTTTTGCTGGCGGCGGCGGCGGCGGCGGCAGCGGCGGCGGCGCCCGGATCCACGGCGGCGGCGTCCGGGTCCCGCGCGGTCGTCGTGCCGCTGCTGGGCGTGACGTCGCTGGCGGCCACGGCGTTCCTCGTGCACCGGCTGCCGGCCACGCGGACGGGCCTGCGCGCGCTGGACGCGTGGGCGGCGGGGCGAACCGACGTGGTGGGCGGCACGCGGGCGGCGGTCGGCATCGCCTCCGCTTCCCCCCTCGAGCAGCACCTGCCGCTGCTCAACCTGGCCCTGTGCGCGGTGCTGCTGCTCTCGCTGGTGCTGGCGCCGGCCGCGTCGCCGTCGCCGCCGCTGCTGCTGCTCCTGGGCAGCCTGCTGCCGGCGGCCGTGTACGGCGTGGTGCTGGCGGCCAAGGCGACGATGGCGGGCGTGGACCCGGAGCAGGCGCTGGCCCAGCTGCGGTACGCGTACAAGGGGGCGTGAGGGCGCGGAGTGGCTGTCCCAGCCTCTCCCAGTCTCTCCCAGCTTCTCCCAGCGCCTCGCCGCCATCTTGCGCCATCTCGCTACACCGTGTCACTCTGGGCGCCAGCCTCTGCGTCGGACAGCGCTCGCTTTCGGTGTTGCTGCTGCCCGTCCTTCTCCTGGTTCGCCAGCTGCTGCCCGTCCTCCCGATTGGCCCGCTGCTGCATGCCGTGCGACTCGGGTGCCTTCCGGCGACCTGCTGCTGCTGCTGCTGCTGCGAGGGGTCGAGTGCGGCACCCGAAACGACCGGGTCAGACGAGAGGCGGCTGGCGCGGCGTCGGTGGCACCGAGCCCAGCCATCTGCGAAACGCGCGGGCGGCGTCGCATCTCGCAGGAGCGCGGCAGCGTCGCATCTCTGGGACGAGCCAGCATCCAGCAGTCAGCAGCCTGCAGTCAGCAGCCAGAATCGCAGCCAGCAGGGCGCCCACATGCCTTGTCGACGCGGGACAGTCACAAGGCACCTTTCTCTTTTGGTCGTGCGTCGCACGCACGAAACTACAACTAGTGCTGGTGCGCCCTGCCGCGGCGGCAGGCGGTGGCACGCAGACGCAGGGGCATGGGACGAACGTGACGAGCGGGACGAACGGGGGCCACTGGGTCAGCACGTGTGCGAGCCCAGACGGAGGAGGAGCTCTACGGAGTATACAGCCCTTGGCATGTCGTATCGTGAGCACCATAGCCTGCCATGCGATATGGGGTACAGGCCTTGCTGGCTTCTAGCGTCCTATCTTACACATTCTTATCTCTCCGCCTTCTTCTCTTGGACTGCTTCTGTCCACATGCTGCCTCTTGGCATTGTGATCGTTGTCCACATCTGTCCAGGCCCTGGATGTAGACGTAGGGGTAGTTGTAGACCGATGCGTCGTGGAGGTGGGTCCGCGCAGACAAAATACAACACATGATTGGCCCAGTCGGGCGTTTGCAAACTCAAACCGTGGCCTCGGACGGCCTGGTACAACTAGATGGGCGACGGGACCACCTGTTTGTCCGAGGTGCCGTCTCCATTCCGAGCGGTGCTGTCCATGTTTGAAACGCGGGCCAGAGGACGGACCGCCGAGGATGCGTGGTCGCGACAATGCACAGATGCTCCTGTCTGCTCTCACGGCTCGTGCACATCTCTCTCGGCGACGCCGGTGCACGCGTCAACGCAGGAGACGAAGAGGCGGCTGGTCCGCGGGATCTCTCTCTCTGGGACGGTTTCAGGAGCCCTCCGATGCGGCCGGCGTGGCCCACCCGACGCAGGAGACCATGGGACGAACGGCGACGAACGCGACGAACGGCGACGAACGGGCCGCGGGACAACGGGACAACGGGCGGCCACATGTTCCGTACGTGCATGTCGCGTGCAGCTGCAGGAGAGAGGAGCTAGCTGCAGGAGAGAGCAGCTGCAGGAGAGCTGCAGCTGCGGCAGGCTGCGTGCAGGGATACTGCAGGTGGATGCAGGGATGTGGGCTGCATGCAGGGAGGCCCGCCGCGGCTCGCGTGTTCCGAAGCCCAAGACACGGGACAGACGACAGGAAAAGAAAGGAGGCGGCGCAGAGGACGTGTGGGCGGCTCCGATGTGTCATACGAGGATCGGGGGACTCCGTCTAGGAATCGAAGCATATGCTTGAGCAGATGCACGGGACGGTGGGAGAGCTGGAGCTGCCACATGGCACCCCGTTTTTTTGTTGTTTTTTGCTGGTGTTTTATCTATCTGTTTTGTCTGATTTTTCCGCCATCGTCCTCGCCGTTTCGTCTTCAACGATTCTTTGTCGTCCTTCTTCGCCTCGTCGCGCATTTAAGCATATGCTTAAGCATCTTGTGCTCGACTTTACTCCGTCAATTCCCTCAAGCTATTTTTATCCCCCTGTCCCTGCGTGGAGCCCCTTTTCACCCCTGTCGCCCATGCCCACTCTTCCTCGTCTGCTGTCGTCCCCTGCATTGTCACGTCCCTCTGTGCCGCCTCGATCCTTCGCTCGTCCTCGTTCGTCCTCGTCCGTCCTCGCCCGTCCTCGCCCGTCCTCGCCCGCCTCGCCCGCGTCACTCGCCTCGCCCCGTCCTCGTCCGTCCTCGTCCGTCGTCCCCCTCGCGTCCGTGAACCCGCCCTCTAGCCGCCAGCCTCCCCGTTTGGGCATATCCCCCTCTCCCTCTCCGGACTAGACTCTCTGCCGTCACCGTTTCACCCGCGGTATCCTGTGGGGGGAGCGGCTGGCCTGTTTCCGTGGCTCCGCTCGTGCTGCTTCTCACGCCCGTACGACGGCCAGCGACCGCGGTTCCACGGCATCGTCTCTCGGCCGTACTCTTGTCATCCTGTGCTCGTAGCTGCCTGTCGTCGTCGTCTGTAGCCCCCTGCCATCGCTGCGGCCCTGCTGCCCCTGCCCATCGCCGCTGCCCATCGCTGCTGCCCCTGCTGCCCCTGCTGCCCCTGCCGTCCTGCAGTCCTGCCACCCGCCCCTGCCGCCTCCAGCCGGCTCCTCTCTGGCGGCCACGTTTTTGCGTGGCTTCTGCTCGTCTCGCCCAGTCGTCAGCCTTCTGCGATCTGGCCTGGCTGAAGACGGCCGTCCACGCGCTGAACTCTGTAAGCTGCTCCGTACAGTACGGAGTCGGAGTCGGAGTCGGAGTACAAATACAAGCACGGGCGACGTCGCGATCCCCTGTCGCGATCGACGCCGCAATTTCCATTTCTGTTCTCGACTTTCCCACTTCTCTCCTATTCTACGCCGCCGCCCCAACCAATCTCGAGTCTTTCTTTGCCCGTCTCTCTCTCTCTCTCACCAGCCCTCCCTCTCTTCCGCTGGTCCGCGTCTGTTCACACACAATGGCGGCCGAACGACGATCGCCGCCGGGCCACCGCCTCGTCGCGCTCGAGGGCCTGTCCGAAGACGGCCTCGAGACCCAGCTGCGCCTGCTGCCGGCGTCGTCGCAGATCCTCGTCCTGCCAAGCCTGCAGCAGTATCTCGCCGAGGACCCGGACGACCGAGACGAGCTGGGCGAGACCAGCAACATCCGCCGCTCTCTCTGCCGCTACATCCGCCGCGTGCATGACGCCGCCGCCGCCCGCCGCGATGTGGCCCTGGCCTTTCTGCGGGACGGCAGCGGCTCCCGGCACACCCGGCGGAAACCTGCTGCCACCACCGCCGCCGCCGCCGCCGCCGCCGCCGCTACCGGCCACAAGATGGTCTTTTTCAACGGCGGCACGGCCGCCGCCCGCGCGCTGTGCATCGAGGCCATCCAGCAGCACCACCCGGCGGCCGGCGGCCGGCTCGAGCGCGCCGCCCGGCTGTACGACCGGCTGACCGCCGGCGGCGTGGGGGGTCTGAGGGACAGCGGAGACGAGGAGGACGAGGAGGAGGAGGACGAGGACGAGGAGGAGGACGACGACGACGACGAGGACTCCCTGCTCATCGACGCCCCCGACGACGACAGCCCCGTGGCCAAGGCCATGCGCGCGGCCGACGCGCTAGACCGCCGCACGGCGGCGCTGCAGCCGAGCACGCACGTCCTCGACCTGACGACGGCGGGACGGTGGCGGCCGCCGTCGCTGCGGCCGCGCAGCCTCAGCCTGCCCATCCACGGGGGGGACCTGCTGGACCTGCTGGACGCCTCCACCATGACCGGCGGCGGCGGCGGCTGCGAGACCCCGCCGCCGCTGCGGGCCTCGCCCACGTCCACCATCTTCCCCCTGTCCATGCGCCTCGACGCCCTGGCCGCGCAGCAGCCGCCGCCGCTGCCGTCGTCGTCGTCGTCGACGCCGCGGCCCCGGTCTGCCGCGCAGACGGCCCGCATGGCGTCGCCGCGCACCGTGCTGCTGGGCCCGGCGCCGCGCGGCCGGTCCCGGCTCCGGTCGGCGGCGGCGGCGGCGGCGGCGGCGGCCCCGTCCCACGAGCGGCGGGCGTCGTCCATCGGCGCGCTGAGTGCGAGCAGCAGCAGCATCTTTGGCGGGTTCCACGCGTTTGGCGGGTACGGCGGGTACGGCGGGTACGGCGGGTATGGCGGATATGGCGGGTATGGCGGCTACAGCGGCCACAGCGCGGCCGCTGCCGCCTTTGGCAGCGGCACCCACCTGCTGCTCAGCAGCAGCGGCCCCAGCAGCCGCGCGCCGTCGGCGTCGGCCTCTGTCTCGGCGTCGTCGCGGGCGCGGCGGCCGTCGACTGCCAGCGCCAGCGCCAGCGCCCACTCCGGCCCCCTCGAGGCCATCACCGCTCCCGACGTGCCCCTGCTGCCGCCCGTCGAGGTGCTCGAGCAGATGGCCCGCGAGCGCCTGGCCCGGCAGCAGCGGGAGCTGCAAGAACAGCAGCAGCAGCAGCAGCAGCAGCAGCAGCAGCAGCCCGACAGCCCGCCGCCAGCATCGCCGCGGACGCTCATAACGGCCAAGAGCACCCGGACGTCTCCCCGGACCTCCCGTCGGACCTCCCGTCGGGCCTCCCGTCGGGCCTCCCGCCGGCGGCCGTCGCCCGCGCCGCCCGCTGCAGACCCCGTCCTGCCGCTGATCGAGGACCTGATCGTGCGCTTCGACGACGGCACGCCCGGCCGCCCGGCGCTCGCCCTGGCTCTGCAGCGCTGCGAGGGGGGCCAGGGGGACGTGGAGAAGGAGGCCGATTCGGGGGAGGATGACGACGACAGCGACACCTCCTCGTTGTCGTCGTCGTCGACCTCCGCCTCCCTCCACGAGCAGCGGGCGCTGATGTCGGCCTTCCCGGCGACGCCTCGGTCGACGGACGCGCACTACGCGGCAGCTGCAGCGGCAGCGGCAGCGGCGGCGTCGGCGGCGGCGGCATCAGCGTCAGCGTCGGCGTCGGCAGCCTCGACATCGGCCCGGTCGCTGGCCAGCGCCGACGACTACGACCCCTTTGCGCCGCACGCGTACGACCCGACGCCGCCCAAGCTTTCCACGGCCACCCTGGCGCCGTCGGTGCGGTCGCGCACCACTGACAGCACCGTGTCGGCGTCGGCCGTGCTGCCGCTGCCCACACCGGCGCACACGCCGCCGCCAGCAGACGTGCCAGCGCACGTGCCAGCGCACGTGCCATCGTCCCCTCAGGAGGACGCCAGCCGCCCGCGCGTCCACGTCCTGCCGACCGCCGGCTACCCGACCGCCGTGGCCCTGCACAACGCACTGCGGGTGGTCCTCGGCCGCTATGCACCGCCGGCCGCCGGTCGCGCTGCCGCCGCCGCCGCCGCCGCCGCCGCCGCCGATGACCTGTCCAGCCGCCTGCTCTTGGCCTGCCTGCCGGGCATGGAGGGCAGCCACCTGTGGGCGCCGCTGCTCGGGCACGCCGGCGCCTCCGGCGACGCAAACGCCAACGCCTCCGACGACAGCCGGCGCATCGACCTCGTCCTGGCCGTCGGCGTGCAGCGCGGCGCGCCGCCGGACTGGCTGGCCCGCACCATGGGCCAGCTCGACGCGCTCGGCGTGCAGCCCGCCACGGGGCTCGTCCGCAGCGGCCGTCTGGACATTCGGTATGTTGGGCCGACCTGGCTGGCCTGGCGCTTTCTTTCTTTCTCCCTCCCGCTGCTTCTTTCTCCCTCCCGCTAACCCCCAGCTACCTCGTCGCCAACGCGCTGCAGACGCTGGCGGCGCAGCAGGCGCGCAGCCGCGCGGGCGGCGCCGGCGACCTGCTGGCGGCGGCGACGTCGTCGGGCCGCGCCGCCCACGTGCTGGCGACGCTCGTCCTGGCCCAGCTCGACCTCTACCTGCGCACCTACCCGGCCGTGCGCTTCGTCCTGCTCGACTACCCGCTCGCCCTGCGCGCCGTCGTCCGCGCCCTGCAGCGCCTCGTCGGCGCCGACGTCCTCCAACTGGCCACCATCACGTCGGCCAGGCGCCAGTCATCGACGTCCTCGGCGTCGTTGACGTCGTCGTTGTCGTCGTCGTTTTCCTCCTCCTCTTCCTCCTCCTCCTCCTCCTCCTTGTCCTCCTCCGCCCGCCGCACCGATCTTGTCCTCCCCGCCGGCGCCGCCGACGCCGACGTCGCCGCCTTTGTGGCCGCCGTGCGCGCGCGCCTCGTCGCCCGCTCGCCTGCCGACTACGGTGCGGCGGCGGCGGCGGCGGCGGCGGCGGTGGTGTCCGACCGCGGCGTGTGGCTGCAGCCCCCGGCGTCGTCCTCCGCAGACGCGCGCCACAGCCTCGCCGCCACCGCGCCGGTGCCCGTCTCCGCCCTGCGCGGCCGCCTCGTGGCCAAGACCATTGACGTGCGGCCGCGGCCGGGCAGCGAGCGGCGGGTGGAGAAAGGAGGAGGGGACGAGACGACGGAGAAGGTGGACAAGGCGGAGAGCTTTGACGAGAAGGCGGCGGCCTTCCAGGACGCCTACGACACCGACACCGGCTCCGGGGACTACTTCACAGAAGACGCCGGCGCCGACTCGGACGACAACGACGACGACGACGACGACGACGACGATGACGACATGCGCCGCCTCATGCCGCTGTTCCTGCGCGACCGCGCCGCCCTGTTAGCCGCCAAGGACGCCGCCGGCGCCCGCGGCGTGCCCCGGCCCCTGCTGTCGGCGGCGGCGCCCATTGCGCCCGCCGGCCCTCCTGCCGGCCCTTCTGCCGGCCCTCCCGCCGCCTCTGCCGCCCTCGCCGTCCCCGCCGCCGCCCCCATGGCCAGCCGGAACAAGGCCAGCCGGCTTACGGGCTCGACGCTGGCCACCACCACCAGCCCGCCCGGCCTGCTGGGCCCCTACGGCAAGTCCCCCCCGGCCGGCCCCGGCCCGTCGTCGGCCCTCCTCGCCAACGACTACGACGACGACCGCGCCTTTGACCACCGTGCCTACGACCGGCCGCGGACCAGCACCGACAGCAAAAAGGCCCTCAAGTGGCTGGGACTCGTCTGAGCTGTCTTTTGTGTTTCTTTGTCTTCTTTTTTTTTTCTTATTTCTTTCTTATTTGTCCTTGTTTCTTTTGCAGGCGCACGGTAGACGGGATGTACAGATTGAGCGTAATGATAGATCGATTGACACACGACACCTGACGTAGCCAGCGCAAGTCTAGGAGTCCGGACCCCCTCCCCCCAAAGGAGACGGATCCGGCGAGACCATATGAAACAAAAAGGGGGCCTGGCAGACGAACGAGGGTGGAAAACGTCCAACACGAGAAACAAGGAACAGAAAAAGAGAGAGAAAAGAAAAACAGCAAAACATACAAGGATTCCCGTAGCAAACAAAAAATCAAAAGCCCATTAGGTGTCCTCCCCCCCTACCCCTACCCCTCCCCCCCCCCCCCTTCCTGCCAGCCGGTGCAGCGCCGCTCGGCCGAGCTCCGGTGTCGACGGTCCGGCTTCGCGTCCGGCCTGGCCCCTCTCGTCCATGGTGAGAAGCTGGAGAAGCCGGAGAAAGCCAGATGCCAAGCCAGACGCGAAACGTGGCTGAGCCAGGCTCGGCGACGATCGGCGCGCGGGCGAGGCGGCAAGCAGCAGGTAGCAGGCAGCAGGCAGCAGGCAGCAGGCGGCAGGCAGCAGGCGGTAGGCGGCAGGCGGCAGGCGGCGCGCGCCGCTTAGCAGCAGCCGCCGCCCTGGTTGTTGGACACGCCGTGCCCGGCGCCGACCTGCACGCTCGGCTTGGTGTTGTTGGTGGCCGTGGTGCCCATCCGCTCCTTGATCTGGCGGGCCATGGTCAAAAAGGCCTGCTCGACGTTGCTGGCGTTCTTGGCCGACGTCTCGAGGAACGGGATGCCCAGGCTGTCGGCGAATTCCTGCGTCGTCAGTCTGTGTCTCCCGTCTCTTCCTTTTTCTCTTTTTCTTTGTTCTCCCTTCCCTTCTTACCTTGGCCACCTGGTAGTCGACCACCTTCTTCTCCGACATGTCGCTCTTGTTGCCGACGAGCAGCTTGTTGACGCCCTCGGTGGCGTACCGGTCAATCTCCTGCAGCCACTGCTTGACGTTGTTGAACGAGTCCATGTCCGTCACGTCGTAGACGACGCAGATGCCGTGCGCGCCGCGGTAGTACGACGACGTGATCGTGCGGAAGCGCTCCTGGCCCGCCGTGTCCCACTGGTCTGTCAGCACGGGCGCAAAGAGGGCCTCCGTCCAACTTTCCTGCCCCTGTCACCACCTACAATCTGCAGCTTGACCGTCTTGCCGTCCAGCTCAATGGTCCGGATTTTCTGGCCTCGTGTTAGCCGGGGCGAACGAGCAAACGCAACGCGGCAGGCCCGAGACCCGACATACAAAGTCGACGCCGATCGTCGAGATGTAGGACTCGGTGTACGTGTCGTCGGCAAACCGGAGCAGCAGGCAAGACTTGCCGACACCGGAGTCGCCGATGAGCAGCAGCTTGAAGAGGTAGTCGTATCTGGCCGTTAGCACGCACCGCGTCGCGTCGCCCTGGCTCCGACACATCGAACATCGAGACAGATCGCGTCCCCACGTCACAAAAACACTCTAGATATCGTTAGCAGGCACAGGCAGGACGAGTCGCCGACAGCCGATCGCACGCACCACTCGGGATTCATGATGACGGCGACGGCGGCGGTGAGGCAGCAGCGGCGACAGAGCGGAACGTCCGAAAAGGCGAGCGGTGGCAAGCGGAGGGCGAAGACGACGCAGCAGACGATGCAGCGAGCGGTGCGGCGATGGAAGCGCGTTCAACGAAGGGCGAAAGGTGGCGGTGGTGGTGGTCGTGGTGGTGGTGGTGGTGGTTGGAAGCGGAAGCGGAAGCGTTGCAGCAGTTTCCAGAAAGGAGATCCCCCCCAAGGGGGAAGAGGCCACCCGCACCCACGGGCGCACCGGCCCCCCGCGGCACGTGCGTCTTCATGTGATTTTGTCATTTATCACGTGACTCTTATCAGCCTGCGCGCGCCCGCGCGCGCGGGAAAGCCTGAGTGGGACCACTCTGCCTTGACATCACCAAACGGCGTGCATCCTTCGGTTCGCTTCCACGACGGGGCTCTTTTTCTCTTGGCTGCCCACGGGGAACTGCCACATGGCCGCCGCTTCGCGCCTGTCCTTTTTCTCGCCGTCGATGGCCGCCGACGCCGCCGGCAGCGCCGTTCTTCGGCCGCTGTCGGCGGCCGCGGCGTCGTCGTTGTCGTCGTTGTCGTCGTTGTCGTCGTTGTCGTCGTTGTCGTCGTTGTCGTCTTTGTCGTCTTCGTCGTCTTCGTTGTCGTCGTCGCAGCTGGCCGGAACGGCTGTGGGTGTGCTGCAGTCGCCGCCACGGCCGCGTCGTTGCCGTCCGCTGCCCAGCCGGCCCACCGTGTGGTTTGGCGCGACGGCGCCGGCGCGGTCGGTCGGCGCGGGCGGCCAGCCGGACGGCCAGCCGGACGGCCAGCGGCCACCCGACGAGCGGACGGTGAAGCTGGGACGGAGTGAGTTGTGTCTTTCCCAAGACGCGATGACCCTGTGCTGACATCCCTCAGCCCTGCGCATCCTCCAAGAGCGGCTGCCGACGCTGCTGCAGTCCCCGCTGCCGTCGGACATTTTGTCGCCCAACATCTCGCTGCACCTGTTCCCGTCGACGCACCCGCACCTGCCGGTGGTGTCGGGCCGCGTGGCCTACATTGCGGCGCTGTGGACGTCGCCGCTGGCGTGGAACCGCGTGCCCCTGGTCGGCAACGTCAAGCTGGAGATCCTGTCCGAGCGCATGACCCGCCAGCCCCTGCTGCACGCGTCCGCGCCGCGCCGCGCCGGCGCCGGCGACGAGCAGCTCGTCGTGCGCTGGCGGACGGTGGGCAAGGGGCTCTCGTTTCCGATTCTGGCGTCGCCGTCGTCGTCGTCCCCTTCCTCCTCCTCTTCCTCCTCCCCCTCCCCCGTCGGCAACGCCCAGGCCGTCGACGACCCCCAAGAGTTCACGGGCCTGTTCATCTTCGAGTTCGACAGCGAGGGCCGCATCCTCAGCCACACGATCGAGCACGTCGCCGAGGGCGGCGACTGGGAGCGCAGCGTGGGCGCGCGCTTCGTCGGCCTCACCGACTGGCTGCTCGGCGGCATCAAGGGCGGCGGCAGCGGCGGCGGCAGCGGCAGCCGCGGCGACAACACGCCCCTGCCGGCCTTTGAGATGCAGGACCCCCATAAGATGCGGTAAGACGGGCCCCTGCGTGCGAGCGGCAGGCGTGGCCATCTGGTGTGTTACGATAGGCGATGGACGGTGGGCGGACGGCGGACGGCGGACGGCGGACGGCGGACGGACGGCAAACGGCTCTCTTCTCCATACCCGGCGTTGGCGGAATCCATACTGGCTTGCATACTGCATGGTACATAGCTACAAATACAGGAAATTGAACACAAAAGTCAGGGCGACCGCCGACGGCTGGCATCGTCACCGCCGCTAAAAGTACACGCCCACGGCAGAGTTCAGCTCTTCGTTTCCGCCTATGTGGACTTGGCTCACTCTCAGCGGGCTGCCTCGGAGGGGGGTCTGCTTGCTCTGGCTGCAGCGCCCTCGCTCTTCTCACCGGACGCGGCCCTCTTCGGCGGTGTGCGCTTGCCGGCCGCGCCGTCGCCGCTGCAGGGCCACGAGGTAGACGCCCCGGTCGACGTGGTGGGTGTTGCTGTCTTCGTCGCTGCCCTGGCCCTCATCCCCCCGCCGCGCAATGTGGACGTTGCCCAGGAACAGGGCGGCCACGACGCACTGCACAGTCAGCATCTGCGGGTGTCGAGAATCTCGGGATCAGCAACCTACCAATGCCATCAGCGGGGTGATGGCCACGTAGGCCCAGACGATGCCCATCTGCCGTCAGTCGGGCTGATGCGATGAGGGAAGAGGGGAGGAGGGGAGGACAAGACGAACCTTGGCGCGGTAGACGACGGCGGCACGGACGTCTGGGGGCAGCTGGGCGAGGGCGGCGACGCTGCGCAGGGGCGAGGCGGAGGCGATGCCGGAGACGTTGTTGAAGACGGCGGCCATGACGGTGAGGGCGAGGGTGCCGCCGAGGGGCAGGGCGGCTGCCATGAAGGCGACGACGGCGGCGACGCGGCGCGGGAACAGGCCGACGGCGTGCAGCGAGGCGGGCATCAGGCGCAGGCCGGTGCCGGCGCCCGTCAGCGCCATGAGCCCGAACACGGCCGCCGCCCGCTCGCGCCACAGCGCCCAGCCCAGCACGCCCACGCCGGCGGCCTCGACCACAGACCCCAGCGCCAGCGGCCAGAACGTCGCGCGCGGCCACGCGTTGAGGAAGCACATGGAGAGGTAGACGCCGGCTGTCATTAGCGGACGGCAGGCGACAGACGAAAGACAAAAGACAAAAGACAAAAGCGGGCTGGCGGGAACCACGCACCTCCCAGCCCCGGCGTGTAGTAGAGCAGCTGCGTGCCGGCGTACGTCGGGCCCTCGAGCTGGACGGTCAGCAGGGACCCGATGCGGCGGCGGCGGCGCGGCGGCGGCGGCGGCGGACCGACCTACCTTGACCATGGTGAAGTAGAGGTTGCAAAAGTAGAGGACCTTGGAGTCAGCCTTGGAGATCAATCATAAGCGAGAGGCTTGCTGGGGCACGCACCGAGTACATGGCGGCGCCGGTGGCCAGGTTGATGATGAACAAGAGCCCAATGTCCTTGCTGGCGAGCAGCGGCCACGGCAGCATGGGCCGCTGGTGGGCCCGCCAGCGGGCGGCGGCGGCGGCGAGGCGGCGGCGACGGCTGTCGTGGTGGTGGTGGTCGTCGTCGGACGCACCGCCCAGGAGACGCTCGTAGGCGACAAAAGCGGCGAGGAGGACGAGCCCGGCGCACAGCGGCACGAGCACGGCGGCCGAGCGCCAGGCGTAGGTGGCGCCGGCCCACGTCAGGGCGAGGATAAGCAGGCCGAGGCCGGCCAGGAGGAGGAGCTGGCCGGCGACGTCAAAGGAAGAGGAGGAGGAAGAGGAGAAGCATCTTGTGGTCGTGGTCTCCGGTTGAGACGGTCGAGTGATCTGCGGCCCCAGCAGCTCCGCGCGCAGGACGGCGTGGACGAGGACGAGGCCGGCGACGGCGAGGGGCAGGTTGATGGCGAAGCACCAGCGCCAGCTGGCGCGGGTGAGGGCGCCGCCGAGGACGGGCCCGACGCCGTAGCTGAGGCCGGCGGTCAGGGAGAAGACGGACCAGTTCTTGGCGTTCTCGCGCAGCGACACGCGGTCCAGCAGCACCACGCGCACGCCGACGTTGAGCCCCGCGCAGCCGAGCCCCTGCACGCCGCGGCCCAGCAGCAGCACGGCAAACGCCGCCGTCGGCGCCGCCGTGCACAGCGCGCTGCCCGCCAGCACCAGCACCAGCGCCGCCTGCACGGCCGCGTACCGCCCAAACACGTCCGCCGCCTGGCCCCAGAAGGGGATGAAGGCTGCTGACGTCAGGTTGAACGCCGAGAGGATCCAGTTGAGCTGGGGGACCTGGTCTGGTCTGTCAGGGGGGGGGAGGAAGAGGAAAGAGAGAGAGCGGGCAGCTGTCCAGGGGGAAAGGGCCGTCACCTACCAAAGTCCATCGCAATCCACGGCAGGGCGCTCGCGATGCTGCTGGTCAGCGAGGAGCCGGCGAGGGCAAACGAGGCCGACCAAAGACCAAAGACGCACATGGTCACGTCCAGCGCCTGCAGGACAAACGGAAAGATCAGCCCCGTGATCAGCTTCCACCGGTACTGCCGCGCCGCCCGCTTGGCCTGCCGGCACGGCACACACCGGCCCTTGCTGTCGACCAGGCCGTCGACCAGGGCGGCGTTGTCGCCGCGCGTCTCGTCCCCCGGCGGCGGCGGCGAACCAACCGGGTCTGCCAAGACCGGGTCCACCTTGCTGGCGGCGCTCGGGGCCACGGGGTCGAGCTCGGTCGACGTGGACGGCGAAGCTGAGCGGGCGAGCGAGGCCAGTGCGAGGCCGGGGCCGGGCTCGGCATCAGGGGTGGCGGCGGCGGCGGGCCGAGCTGGGGTCTCTGGGCGCGGGCGGTGGTGCAGCCGGCAAGGCTTTGGTGGCGGAGAGGTGGCGACGAGCCGCCGTCCGCGCAGGAGGACAAGCATCGTCGGCAGAAGGCGGGAGATGGACATCACCAGCAGCAGCAAGGCCATGCGACGATGCTGTGGCTTGCATGGTGGATACGGAGAGAGAGGAGGGGGGGCATGCGGCGACGGCGGCGGCGACCGAGGCGCCCGCGGGCTATAAGAACGACCGTTGAAGAAGGGGACGACGCAGCCGGCATCACAGCGTCTCGACGGGGGGGCATGAGACGTATTATAGAGACCTGACAAAGCAGCAGAACGAACGCAGAAAACATCTGAGACAGGAGGCGAGGACGAGGGCGAGAGCAGAGGAGAGGACAGAGCACACGAGAGACGGGCGGACAAGAGACCCCGACACAGCATCAAGACGCGTGATCGGACAAAGCCCGTCGAAACGGACGGCCAAGACAGGAGACGTCGGCGTGGATAGCACGATCTGGGCCGGAGAAAGCAGCGGACAGGGGGCCCTGCTGTGCAAGGCGAGCAAGGAGAACAAGGAAAGCCATATGCCTGTCTCTTCCGTCCTCCTCTTGGCCCAGGAGCCATCGAGGGAACGACCCAGAACAGGCCTTGTTCCCCCGTGTGGTCGCCGACTGGTGCAACGGGCGTCCGGCGACGCCGCCAGGGGGGACAGAAACCAGCCACCGTGCCGGGACGATCCTGGACCTGGACGACCTGGCCTGGGCGACGATGACCTGGCGATCTGACGACCTGGCAATCTGGACGACCTGGGCAGATGGGCGCACCGGCCGGATCGGCACCCGCCGACGCCACGAGAGGACGCCCGTCTTGTGGGCGTGCGATCGTCGAAGCCCGCCGGCACCTGTACGCACTCCTCGCTCAGAGGATCGAGGGAAGACTCAAGGAGGATCGAGGAGGACCCAGGAGGACCCAGGAGGACCCAGGAGGACCCAGGAGGACCCATGAGGACTGAGAACTCCAGGCGAGAGCCGACGGCTCCTGTTGGTTGAGGACCGAAGGCTGAGAGACCTGCAGGACTCGCATATGCGGTGCGCGCGCAGGCGAGACAGAGGTCGGGGCGGACGGGAGGACGGGAGGGGCGGTGGACGAGAATCGACCGTCTGCCGTGCCGAGGACGCCTGCACGACGGTCTGCATCTGGAGCCGAGAGGCAGGCAGGGCCAGGCCGGTTACCCAAAGCCCCGCCGCCTGCGTCTGCAGTCTCCGTGGCGCCTTCCTTTCTCCGTGCTCCGACGCGTGGCGCGCGCCTGCTTCTTCTGGGCGGAACCGCGGCGGATGTCTGACAAAGGCAGTCTGACCAAGGCGGTCTGACCAAGGCACCAAGGCAGCAGCAGCCGTTTGCGCGACCTGGGAGCTGCGCATCGGCCGTGAGCCGCCATCGTCGCGCAACACGAGCTTCACGGGGAGGGGGTTGGGAAGGGGGGGGGTTGAGTGGGCGACGGGCAGTGCAGACGAGCGCGGCATGACGAATGCAACCCAACCACACGCAACGTTGTCCCCAGGATCCAAAAATACAAAAATACGACTACAAAAGCAGAGGGCCAAAACATGGGCCGCAAAAGACGAGCGGCGATGTGGCCTGACGACATCCCCTCGTCCGGCGTCTGTCCCTTTGGCCCGCCTCTGTCCCTTGGCCCGCCGCGTGCGACCGGCCAGAGGCGCAGGCGCCACGTCGCCCGGGCCAGCGACACAGCCTGGCGCGCGCCCTCACACGGCACGGCTGGCTGGCTGCTGGATGGCTGCTGGATGGCTGGCCAGACGACCACCCATCCGTTCTGCTGCACGGGCCCTGTGGTGTTGCGACCCCCGGGCAGCCAGGGCCCTCATTGGCCTCCTCCGTCCGACCCCTCTGGCGAAGCGGCACGGGACCCAAACCGAGGCCGCATCGCGTTGGCCTCCCGCGTGCGACACGCTGCGTTCGCGTGGCCTGTGGCAGAAGCGACAGAGGCCAGAGACGAGGGCCAGCTGCTCTTGTCCGCGGGTACGGATGATACGGATGGACAGACAGCGTGCTTCTCAGGTGGGTGATAGACATTGACACAAGGTACGTATCTGCTGCCTCCGCCGCCTGCGTCCGCCCGTCTTCTCCGCCGGGACCAGCAGTTCGTTCCAGCCAGCTGCTCCCGCTGGCGAGACCACCCGTTGGCACGCCCTTCCGTCCCAGTTGCCTCAGGATCGGCTGCCTGTCCACAGACGGGACCACCATCCGCAGGTCCGGCCCCCCCCCCCACGGCCGGACATGGCCTTGTGCTGTCCCTCTCTTCTCTTTTATCATGGCCCGTCTCTTTTCCGCACGAACCTTCTCTTCTTCACCGGGCCTCAACTGCTTGCCTGCATACTGACAGACGATGGCCCAAGTCTCCCCTCGTGGAAGCACCCGCATCCGGCCGAGCTCCATGGCGAGCCACGCGGCCGACCCGTCCCCGGCAATCGGCAGCGGCGGCGGCGTCACCTTTGCCCACCAGGACCAGCTGCCCAAGCTGCCCATCCCGGACCTCGAGCACACGTGCCAGACGTACCTCGACGCCCTGCGGCCGCTGCAGTCGAGCCGCGAGCACGCCGAGACCAAGCAGGCCGTGGCCGCCTTCCTGCGCCACGACGGGCCCGCCCTGCAGGAGAAGCTCAAGGCCTACGCCGAGGGGCAGACCAGCTACATTGAGCAGTTTTGTGTGTTTCCTCGTCCACGCTGCATACCGGCTCTCGAACCACGCCGTTTAAGCCGCTCTAACCATGCCACTCCCCAACAGGGTACGACTCGTATCTCAACTACGACAGCCCCGTCGTGCTCAACCTCAACCCCTTCTTCCTCCTCGAAGACGACCCCACGCCCGCGCGCAACGACCAGGTGACGCGTGCCGCCTCGCTCATCGTGTCGGCGCTCATGTTTGTGCGCGCCGTCCGCAAGGAGGAGCTGCCGCCCGACACGGCCCGCGGCGGCACCCCCCTGGACATGTACCAGTACGCGCGCCTGTTTGGCACCGCGCGCGTGCCCACCGAGCACGGCTGCCAGATCGAGCAGGACCCGGACTCGCAGCACATTGTCGTGCTGTGCCACGGCCAGTTCTACTGGTTCGACGTGCTCGACGCCCGCTCCGACCTCATCATGACCGAGCGCGACCTGGCCGTCAACCTGCAAACCATCCTCGACGACGCCGCCCAGACGCCCGTCCCGGAGGCCGCCAGGAGCGCCCTGGGCGTGCTCAGCACCGAGAACCGCAAGGTGTGGTCCGGCCTGCGCGACGTGCTGACCCGCGAGCCGGGCTCCAACAACGCCGACTGCCTGCAGATTGTCGACAGCGCCCTGTTTGTCGTGTGTCTGGACACGGCGGCGGCCGACGCTGGCGGCGTCCCCCCCACGTCGGACGCCGCGCTGTGCCAGAACATGCTGTGCGGCACGAGCGTGGTCGAGCGGGGCGTGCAGACGGGCACCTGCACGAACCGCTGGTACGACAAGCTGCAGATCATCGTGAGCCCCAACGGCAGCGCGGGCATCAACTTTGAGCACACGGGCGTGGACGGGCACACGGTGCTGCGGTTTGCCAGCGACGTGTACACGGACACGATCCTGCGCTTTGCGCGGTCCATCAACGGGCAGGCGCCGTCGCTGTGGACGTCGACGAGCCCGGACCCGGCGCGGCGCGACCCGGCCAGCTTTGGCGACGTGGACGCGACGCCGCGCAAGCTGGCGTGGGACATGCAGCCGGAGCTGCGCGTCGCCGTGCGCTTTGCCGAGTCGCGGCTGGCGGACCTGATCGGGCAGCACGAGTTTGCCTGCCTCGAGTTTGGCGCCTACGGCCGCAACCTGGTCACGGCCCTGGGCTTCTCGCCCGACGCCTTTGTGCAGATGGCCCTGCAGGCCGCCTACTACGGGCTCTACGGCCGCGTCGAGTGCACGTACGAGCCGGCCATGACCAAGCGCTTCCTGCACGGCCGCACCGAGGCCATCCGCAGCGTGTCCGACGAGTCCGTCCGCTTCGTGCAGGCCTTCTGGGCCGACCACCCGCCCGAGCACAAGGTCGACGCCCTGCGCCGCGCCTGCCAGCGCCACGTCGCCACCACGCGCGCCAGCGCCCAGGCCCGGGGCTGCGACCGCCACCTGTTTGCCCTGTTTTGTCTGTGGCAGCGCCTGGCCGAGCGGGGGGAGGGGGAAGAGGTGGTGGAGGGGGGCAGCAGCAGCAGCAGCAGCGGCAACAGCAGCGGCAACAGCAGCGGCACCCCGCTGGCCCTGCCGGCGCTGTTTGCGGATGCGGGCTGGGACCGGCTCAACAACACGATCCTGTCGACGTCCAACTGCGGCAACCCGTCGCTGCGGCAGTTCGGGTTCGGGCCCGTGTCGGCCGACGGCTTCGGCATCGGCTACATCATCAAGGACGACGGCATCAGCGTCTGCGTCTCCAGCAAGCACCGCCAGACCCGCCGCTTCGTCGACACCCTCGAGAGCTACCTGCTCGAGATCCGCCGCATTCTGCGCGTGACCGCGGGCGGGCAGGGCGGCCTGGTCGGCCGCTTCTTGGGCAGCAAGCACTCGCGCGCGCGCGAGATTCGCCAAGAGCCGGCTGCACCCACGCCCACGCCTATGCCGGCGGCGGCGGCGGCGGCGGGACCACGCCCGGGCGCGCCCGGCCGCATCAAGTCGCGCGGGCGGCGGATCACGGGCGCGGGCTCGGCCTCGTCCAGGGCCGACAGCCTCGACCTGAGCGAGGACGAGCTGGGAGGGTGTACGTTTTTATTTATGTTTTATGTTTCCGGTTCCCTTCGTCCTTGGCTAACCAGCAGACGGCTTCTTCGACGCGGGCATGCTTCTGCAGGCGCTCAAGGGCAGCGCGGGCGCCGACGCGGACGCCGACGCGGACGACAGCGCGCCGGCAGAGCTGGCGTCGCGGCGGCGGGACGTGGGCAAGAAGCTGCGGCTGGTGGAGTACTAGGTACGGAGTACTCCGTACAAGTTGTTGTGCTTGCTCCGTACGGAGTATATGCCTGCTCTGTAGTTTGCATACGGCTCTGAACGACGCCTGGAACGCATGACGGCGCCTCCTGGATCTGGGCTGCGGTGGCGCCGCGGTCGCTTTATGCCGGACTGGTGGTGCCTCGTGAAACACCTGCTCCCGGCCCGCCGGGCGGCGGTCTGGTCTGTTTGCACGACCAAGAGGGGCGGTGATTGGACACGCCGTCCGAAATAGGGGCCAGCCAGGCCAGCCCTCCTCCTCCTCCTCCCCGTCCTGCCGGCACCCAGGCTGCGGCCAGGCCTGGTTGGACGGGTTTGACTGGCCGCCCGGCGCCTGCGCCGAAACCGTAACCGTGCCCTGTCTGGTCACAGCGACGGACGTCCAATTTGCCTGCGTATTACCGTCGCATCGTTTGCTACTCCGTCCTCCGTACTCCGTACTCCGTAGGCTGCCTCCTCCGGGCTTTCCCTCACCCCTTGCATCGTTGTCGGTGTGCGTGCCCCTGCGGGCTGCATGGCTGCATGGCTGCATGCGGTTGTGTTTCTTTTTGCATATTACTCCACACGAGGGCTCACCGATCCGCACGAGGCAGGCAGGCAGCTATACTTGTACAACTACTCCGTAGGCCAGGCCCAGCCAGCCGGCGAGCCATCCCGTCCAGCGGCCGCCGTCGGACGCCGTTTCAGGTTCGGACGTGCCTTGCCGCCCGTCCAGACTGCCTCTGCCAGCACGGAGGACATGCGTTTCAGCCCACAGAACGCGTCTGTACGGAGTATAAGCATACAAAATATCTACGACGGACTGCACGTCGGGACGCTCGGTGGCCTCTGCCGAACGCGTGGCCAAGACATGAACGCCACGTCGCATACGATGGCAGGACGTCCGGCGAGGTACGGAGTACTTAAATACATTCTTACTGGTACAAATACAGATGCTTAAGAGAACGCCTACCCAAAACAGGAAAGGGCGTCTTTTTAATTAATACCGTTCTGGGCTCGTATTCCGGGCCTCTGGCCCCCCTGCTCCCAAACAGGAAAACAGGAGGCGAGGTTTCCGTTTCGTGGGAGCGCGTCTGGGCGGCCGTCCGACGCATTCCAGGTGCTGTACGGAGTACGAATAGGGTGCGTTTCCCACCGTATTTGTGAAATCACTATATTTATACGGGAGTATATGTACTCCGTACTCCGTACAAATACAACTACGGAGTACGTCCTCGTACGGTCGCACCAGAAAGGCTAGCGAGATTGCCACGCCCAATTTCTGGCCCCTTTTCCGGACCTTTGCCCTCCGTCGCCTCCTGTCCGCCCCTGCTGCCCTAGTTCATGCTAAGGACGGGGCCAATTTCGTTGCCGCTCGTCGCAATGGATGGACAGGATGGACAGACACGGAGACCTTGCAAGATTGTGCTCATCCTCGCTTGGTCCTGCGACGCTCGTAATCTGGACAGCGCGGCCGGCCGTACGGAGTAAATATACGGAGTACGGAGTCCCCCGTACGCCACTCGGATGTACTTCGGGGAGCAGATGTGCACGGAGAACAGGAGGAGCTTTCCTCCATTGTGCTCACCGTCTTTCTAGCTATACCGCCAGACGCCTGACCGCCGCCAGACGCTGACCGCCACCAGACGCTGACCGCCGCACGTCCGCCGCACGCCCGCCTGACCGCTGCCCACTAGCCGGGCGCTAATGCGGTGCCTGGCGTCCGTTTGGAAACGGTGCTCGCTCCCCCGGGTCGCTGGTTGTACCGTGTAAATACAGTGTGCAAACGGTATACACTAGCGCGCTGGGATCCCCGCAGGCCTTCTCGCCCGTCTCCTGCTTGTTGCCCCATTTGTCTTGGGGCCCTGGGACCGTTTTCACCGTCTCGTGGTGCGCGGTGCGAGCGAGGGAAGGGACGGCCCTCCGCGGCGCGCGCAGCTAACGTTTGGCAGGCGCTGCTTGCTTGCTTGCATGCTCCTCCTTCCGTACGGAGTAGCTTGTCGTGGGACGGGCCTGCTCCACGGGCGGTGCCTGCTTTTTCCACGCGCAGTCCCCTAATGCGCCCATCCATCCCCACGAGCCCCTTTCTCGCTCGCCTCCTGCCCTGTTCCTGCCCGTTCCTGCTGTTCCTGCTGTTCCTGGCTTGCTCTCTTGCTCTCTTGCTCTCTTGCTCTCTTGCTCTGCTTTCTGCTTTTGCTTTCTCTCTCTCGCCGCTCCTGCTTATCTCTCGTTCGTTCCTTCTTGCCCTCTTCCCCCTTCCTCTTCACGCTCGCTCTTGCCTGTTCTGCTGTCTTCGTGCTCTGCCGCCTTCGTGCTCTTCCTCTTTTCTCGCGTCGTGTCTTCTCGTTCGCTTCTTCTTTCTTTTTTTTCTTTTCTTTTTCCATCTCGCATCCTCAGCATCTGGCATCGCAGCGGCCAACTGCACGTCCACCCTCTCCGGTCGTCTCCTCATTCTCGTCCTCGCTCGCATGACCACCTGCCGCCGCCCGTGACAACCGCCGCGGAGGCCAGCGAGACCGCTCACGCGCCCTTCCGCTTTATCGCCAGGACCGCCGCCCGCTTTCCCGTCGTCAGGACCTTGCTCGCCCATCGACGCGTCCGCCGCCCGTGCGGCCTGCCTGTCCCCTCTGGTTGTCGCCTGCCGCGTCCGGTCGCACGTCCTCGCACGAAATCCGCCTGGATGTGCCCGACACCGCAAGCTTGCTCTTCTCGCCCAAGAGCTTCTTCCAACTCGGGGATCTAGTGAGTCGACGTCCCAGCGTCACCATCCGTCCACCTCCGTTGCTGACCGGGAGATCGAGATCCACGTTTGACAGACCCCAGCGTTTTGCCACGCCTCTTCGACCTCCTCCTCCTCACCATCACCCAACGCCCGCCGCAGCCATGGCCGTCACCCACGACCTCACGCACCGCAGCTCCTCGAGCCACGCCAACAACGTCGCGCTCGAGGAGCGCTTCGAGGTGCTCAAGGAAATCGGCGACGGCAGCTTCGGCAGCGTCGTACTGGCGCGCGTGCGCGGCGCCGGCTCGCACGTCGCCCGCCGTGGCACCGTCATCGCCATCAAGACCATGAAGAAGACGTTTCCCTCCTTTGCGCCCTGCCTCGAGCTGCGCGAGGTCGTCTTCTTGCGGACGCTGCCCCCGCACCAGCACCTCGTGCCCGCCCTCGATATCTTCCTCGACCCCTTCACCAAGAAGCTGCACATCTGCATGGAGTACATGGAGGGCAACCTCTACCAGCTCATGAAGGCCCGCGACCACAAGTGTCTCGACAACGCCAGCGTCAAGAGCATCCTCTTCCAAATCATGCACGGCCTCGAGCACATCCACGCCCACGGCTTCTTCCACCGCGACATCAAGCCCGAGAACATCCTCGTCTCCTCCTCCGCCCACCACGAGTCCGCCACCTCCTTCCGCCGCTACTCCGCCCTCGTCACCCCGCCCTCCACCCCGCCCGCCTACACCGTCAAGATCGCCGACTTTGGCCTCGCCCGCGAAACCCACTCCAAGCTGCCCTACACCACCTACGTCTCCACCCGCTGGTACCGCGCTCCCGAGGTCCTCCTGCGCGCCGGCGAGTACTCCGCCCCCGTCGACATCTGGGCCGTCGGCGCCATGGCCGTCGAGGTCGCCACCCTTAAGCCCCTCTTCCCCGGCGTCAACGAGGTCGACCAGCTCTGGCGCGTCTGCGAGATCATGGGCAGCCCCGGCAACTGGTACAGCAAGACCGGCCACCGCGTCGGCGGCGGTGAGTGGCGCGAGGGCGCCCGCCTCGCCGGCAAGCTCGGCTTCTCCTTCCCCAAGATGGCACCCCACGCCATCGACACCATCCTGCAGGCGCCTCAGTGGCCCGCCGCGCTCAGCCACTTCGTCACCTGGTGTCTCATGTGGGATCCCAAGGCCCGGCCCACCTCCACCCAGGCCCTCGCCCACGAGTACTTTGCCGATGCCGTCGACCCCCTGCGGCCCAAGTCCTCCGCCTCCCGCATCCTCGGCCGCAAGCAGTCCGACCTCGGCCGCAGCGCTGCCGCCGCCGCCAAGGACGCCGCCTCCCCGACGCCCTCCGCCACCAAGCAGTCCTGGTTCCGCAAGTCCCTCATCGGCCGTGCGGAGCCGGTGACCACGCCTGAGCAGCAGCAGCAGCCGGTCGGCAACGAGCCCGCTGCCGCTGCCGCCAGCAGCGGCGCGCCGCCGCCCAACCTGGCACCCCTCTCGGCCATGGTGTCACCGCCTGCGGCCGCGTCTCCGGCTCCAGCTCCACTGCCGGCCCATGCACATGCTCCCTCGCGGATACCGGCGCGGGTACCTGTGCCAGATGCAGTTGCCGCGTCGTCGGGCCACGCACACGCGTCCGCACAGGCCCCGCGCCCCGCGCAGGCGCAGGCGCAGGTGCAGGCGCACCACGCATCATCCGAGGCCGCCGTCGCCGCCGCCGCTACTCAGCCCAAGGCGCGCGCGGCCGCGAGCAAGCGGACCACGTGGAACAACGGGCCGTCCAATGTTGCGCCCATGCTCATCCTGCCGACCATCCGGCCCATCTCGCCGCTGTCGGACGCGGTGACGGCCCAGGCCAGCAGCCGGACACCCATGTACCACGACGGGTATGCCGACAGCAGCAACAACACGCCCAAGAAGATCGGGCGGCAGCTGTCGGTGGCGTCGAGCACCAACCACTACGCCGACCTGCACCGGCAGCAGGCCGAGCAGGCCCTCAACGGCCACACCGGGCTCGTGTCGCCGCCGAGCGCTCACAAAGAGAGCTTCTTCTCGCACCTGCGCAAACGGGCGCGACGGTTCTCTGGCCGGCACCAGGCGCCCATGTCGCCGACGCCGGCCTACGACGACATGGAGGCGCAAGCGGGCTGCGGCCCATGGGCCAGCAACCGGTCGTCGATGGTGCTGGACCCGCAGCAGCAGCAGCAGCAGCATCACCCGCAGGCCTACATGCCCATGGCGGTGCCGGTGCCGGCACCGCTGCCCAGGGACAGCACGTATGAGTCGCTGAACCGGACGCTGTGGGAAAGCAACGGCGCCGGCGCCGGCAGCGACGCCGTCAGCTACCTGCCGACGATTCCGGCACACAGCTCGTCGACGGTCAACTTGACGTCGTCGATGGCCACGGCCAGCTCGGGCAACCTGAAGCGGCACCACTCGCTGCCGCACCACCACCCGCGGTCGGTGGACAACCTGCTGGTGGCGGCGCGCAACGGCGGCGGCGGCGGTGGCGGCCCGATCTCGAGCCGGACGCGGCGGCAGCAGGCGACGCAGGGCATGCACCAGTACGACGCACCGGACGAGGAGGACGAGCTGCTGGACGAGGTGCTCAACTCGACGCACCGGGCGATGAAGCGGCTGGAGAAGGATGGCAAGCCGGCGCTGCGGCAGTCGGTGAGCAACGTGGCCATTTCGAATCCGTACCCGACGCCGTCGCCGTCGGCCAGCGGTCAGAACGTGCTGTTTGGCGACGCCCACGAGGCGGTGACGCCGAAGCCGCTCGACCTGCACAAGAAGGCGGCGGCAGACTACAAGTGGCCGACGCCGCCGTACGACGAGGGCGACTGGGCGGCGTCGGCGTCGGCCAGCATCTGGGCGGCGAGCAACCGCGTTTAGACGGCGCGCGCGCTGCCTGGGCCTTCCCTTTCTTCTTTCCTTTGTCAGTTTTCTCGACTTGCCGTCAACGCCACGCGGAGGTTTTCCCAAGTCTGCAAAAGTTGTCGTTCGCATTTCTTTGCCATCTACCCGGTCATCTGGTGTTTGCGGTTTTTTATTTCCCTTTTCCATTCTTCTTTCTTGTCCGTGTCTCCCATTCGTTGGACACGGCCGTTCTTGATAGACTGCCGGGTTGCCCTTTCATTTCGCTCATTGCACATACCCTCCGCCACGTTTGTGTCGCTGTCCCAATTCCAGCATGGCGGTCTCCTTTGTTTGCGTGTTTGTGTTTCTGCCGCTCCGCGGGAGCCCAACGAGATGGGCTTTTTTCCAATACCCCCCTCCTGCCCAGCGTTGCATCTTCGCTCTGTCGTGCCGCTATATATCTCCATCTCTTCATACATATGCGTTAGATTGCCCCCGCTCCCTGCGCTGGCCACGACCGGACCGGTCCTGGCTGTCTGTCTCTCCTCTGTCCTTGTCTGCACGCGGTCGTTTTCAGTCTGTATCTCTCCTTGTATTACGCATCGCCGGGCCGGACGAGCGTGGATGTCGCCGTCGGCTGTCGCTGGGATGCATTCTTCTTTCTGACTCTGGAGGCTGGCCGCCGGTTCTTGTTCACAGACGAGCTGTCGGTTTGTGGTGTCAATATATGCAGCCCTGCGCTGTGCTGTTCTGTTCTGTATATGCTTATTTGTGCATGCATGAAGTCTGGTAGCATCGCAGCTGAGGTCCAGGCAGCAAGCAAAGCCGGCGCCGCCCCTCCAGGCGCTAGCGCCCGGCTGCGTCGCTGGCGTATCCGTCTTCTTATATGGGTGCCTGCTGAGCTCGTCCTTCTCATTTCGACTTTCGTCTTTCGCCTTTGGTCTTTCGTTCCTTGTGGTGGTTTTTCGTGTTGTTCTGTGCCCGTGTTCTCGTGTATTCTTGCTGTCTTGTTCTGGTTCCCGTGCTCGTCTCGTTTCTTGCTCGTCTTTTTCCTTCTCCCCGCGCTCAGCCTCAGCCCCGCCGCCAGCCTCGACCAAGGCCGCCCGACACGTTTCCACCACCACCACACACACTTCGGCCGGTGCCATGAACAACGCGGCCTCCCCCGGTGCGCCGCGGGCCATCCGCGGCGGCTCTTTGTCAGCCCTGGGCACGCCGCTGACGGGGCCCTCGCTGGGTGCATCTGGGCCGCCTGGGCCGATTTGGCCGTCTGGGCCGACTGGGCCGACTGGGCCGACTGGGCCGTCTGGGCCGTCTGGGCCGTCTGGGCCGTCTGGGCCGTCTGGAGCATCCGGGGGCCCGCCGCCGCCTGCCGCCGAGGCCATGCACGGTCCCGTACGGGCGGCGGCAGCGGAGGGCTCGGCGGGGACGACAGACCGGCTGATTGTGGGGGTGGACTTTGGCACGACGTTCTCGGGGGTAGCGGCGGTGTACACGCCGATGCCGGACGACATTGAGATCATCCGGACGTGGCCGGGGGGCAACGGGATCACGTCGGACAAGGTGCCGACGGAGCTGGCGTACGGGCCGCCGGCTGGGGGGGCGGACGGGCCGCCGACGGTGCGGTGGGGCTTCCAGTTCAAGCCGGAGGAGGCGCGGCTGCGGTGCATCAAGCTGTTTCTGGACCGGACGCAGAAGCTGCCGTTCTACGTGAGCCCGCTGGAGACGGCGGCGCAGCTGAGCCGGCACGGAAAGACGGTGGCGGACGCGGTGGCGGACTACCTGACGCAGCTGCACCGACACACGATGGCGACGCTGGCGCGGCGGTACGGCACGGCCTTTCTGGCATCGACGCGCGTCGACTTTGTGCTGACGTGCCCGGCCGTGTGGTCGGACGCGGCCAAGCACGCGACGCTGCGGGCGGCGGAGCGGGCGGGCATGGGCGGCGGCGGCAGTGGCCCAGAAGGGGGGGAAACGAGTGACATCCCCAGGGGCCTCCCTGGCACGGTGCAGATGATCAGCGAGCCGGAGGCGGCGGCGGTGTACACGCTCAAGGCGCTGCAGCCGAGCCATCTGCGGGTGGGCGACCACGTGGTGGTGTGCGACGGGGGCGGGGGGACGGTGGACCTGATCGCGTACGCGGTGCGGTCGCTGCAGCCGCTGCGGGTGGAGGAGTCGGCGGTGGGCACGGGGGGGCTGTGCGGCAGCGCCTTTCTCAACTACCGGTTCGAGGAGCACGTGCGGCGGCGGCTGGGGGCGAGCCGGTTCGACGACATGAAGGCCAAGAAGAGCAAGACGTGGCAGATGGGGCTGCGCTACTTTGAGGAGTTTGTCAAGCGCAGCTTCCACGAGGACGAGCACCAGGAGGTGAACATTCCGTGGGTCCTTCCCCCCCTCTTGGGCATCTCTGTGTCTGTATGCGCTGACGACAGAACAGACTGCCCGGCCTCGCCGACGACGAGGCAGCCGGGCTGGAGGCGGGCTTCCTGGTGATGACGGCGGAGCAGGTGCAGGAGATCTTTGAGCCGATTGTGCGCGACGTGTGCGACCTGGTCCAGGGCCAGGTGGACCGGCTGCGGGCGCAGGGCGGCGTCGTGGCCGGCATCATCCTGGTGGGCGGCTTCGGCCAGAGCGACTACCTCTACCGGCGACTCAAGGGCCACTTTGGCGGTGGAGGGGCCTCAGCGGCAGCGGCAGCGGCAGCGGCAGCACAAGAGGGGGGGAGCAGCAGTGCGCCGCCGCCGCTGCCGCCGCCGCCGTACAGCGAGCGGCCGACGCACGCGGCGGCGGCGGCGCTGGACCTGGACCTGGCGCGGCTGGCGGTGGACGCGCCGGGCGCGCCGGCGCCGGCGGCGGGGGGGCCGATCGAGGTGATGCAGCCGGTGTACGCGTGGACGGCGGTGGTGCGGGGGGCGGTGCTGCGGGGGCTGGAGGGCAGCATGGTGCTGTCGCGGCGGGCGCGGTGGCACTACGGCACGTCGTACGCGACGGTGTACGACGCGGCGCGGCACGCGGTGCGGGAGCGGTACTGGTCGCCGCTGTGGGAGCGGTGGATGGTGTCGGACCGGATGCAGTGGCACATTGCCAAGGGCGACGCGCTGTCGCCGCACGTGCCGGTGGCCTTCCACTACACGCGCAACTTCCGGCCGGGCCAGTCGCTGGTGGTGACGGACGACCTGCTGGCCTGCGCGGCGGACGAGCCGCCGGACTCGTACGACCGGAGCAGCAACTCGGGGGACGACGCCGGCATCGTCCACGTCTGCACGCTGACGACGGACCTCGGCGCGGTGCCGCGCAGCCTCTTCACGCGGCTGACGACGACGCGCGGCGTCGAGTTTGACAACCTCGACTTTACGCTGGAGATGGTGGTCGACAGCGCCGGCCTCGGCTTCGAGCTCAAGGTCGACGGCGTGCGCTACGGTCGCGTCGAGGCCGAGTTTCACTAGTCAAGGGGGGGGCGGCCGTGGCTCCTGTGAACGCGGCGTGTATTGGTCCACAAGAGGTACGTGGGGGGGGGAAGAAGCAGAGGTACAGGAGGAGAAAGAGGACAAGGAAAGGTCATCATCATGGTTGCCAAAGGCAAAAGGGCAAAGTAGCAAAGAACGACAACGGACGTGATCAGACGCGGCGTGAAAGATGTGACTGCAAAGACGTGACTGAAGCCAGGACGGGGACGTAAAACGAGAGGCAGACGGGAACGGGAAAATGGACGCAGGCAGGAAGCATGCAAATCAAAAAAGACGACGTAAAAGGGGACAGACAGATAAAAGAAGACAGTAAGCAACGTAAAAGGGGGCAGACAGATAGAAGACAACAAGCAACGTAAAGGGGAAACAGACAAACGTTAGTTGGACACAAGACACAGAAGAAGGCAGAAGCCATACAGGGAGACGTGGCCCAATAAGACAGACAAAAAAGACAGGCAAACAAAAGGCAACGTAGTAAAACAAAAACAACAGAATACGAAAAAAAAAATTCAAAAAATTCAAAAATTCAGAAAATCAAAAAAAAAAAAAAACCAGGCACGTGCCGCCGCCAACGACAACAACAGAAGAGCCAAGAAGACCCCGAGGCACGTCCTATTCTGGCCGGCCGTTTGCCCCCTCATGCATGGAGCTTCTTCTTGTCACGGTGGCCGCGCGTGGCCCGGGGGCCATGATTGTCGCGGTGGCCGCGCTTGTCGTGGGACGACTTGGACGACGGTAGCGACACCTCCGGGAGCCAGGACCCCAGATTCTGGTAGTGGAGGTCGCTGAGGAGGCGGTTGCGGTGCAGGTGGGAGAATAGCTTGATGTCGGGCCGCGGGCCGGTCTCCGCGGTGTCGCCCGGATCGCCCGTGTGGATGTGATAGGCGATGTGCTTCATGCGCCTGCAAAAATTTTCCAGCCGCCGCGCCTGCCTGTCATCGCGTTGGTCGGGGGGGGAACGGACGGGGAGGACATCGCTGCCGCTGCTGCTGCTGCTGCTGCCGCTGCCGTTGCGCCGGTGGTCGGAGGCCCCGGCATCGGTCACCATGTTCTCGGAGTCAAAGACAGCGCTGCAGTACCAGCAGTATAACCGGCTGGGGATCTTGAGGTCTGGCCCCATGTGCTTGAGGTCCGGCCGCATGTGCTTGAGGTCCGGCCGCATGTGCTTGAGTTCGTGCGCAATCCAATCCTCCACGCACCCTAGTTTGAACGCCTTCTGGCACGTGCCCACACTTGCAAACTCGCACCAGAGCCGCTGCGCCTGCTCCGACTGCTCCCACGTGCCGTCTTGCCCCATGCTGTGGTCACCATCTTCGTAGTCGTAGGTCTTGTCGTAGCTGTGGTAGTACGCGGTCGCCGTGGTGGTCATGTATTCGTACTCGGTCGCCTCGACCATCGGCGCCTGCTCCAGCTGCTCCGGCTTCTCCAGCTTCTCCAGCTTCTCCAGCTTCCCCGGCTGCTTTGGCTGCTCCGGCTGCTTTGGCTGCTTTGGCTGCTTTGGCTGCTCCGGCTGCTTTGGCTGCTTCGGCTGCTCTGACTGCTCCGGCTGCTCCCACACGCCGCCTGGCACCATGCTGTAGACATCATCTTCGTAGTCGTAGGCATCTTCGTAGTCGTAGGCAACTTCGTAGTCGTAGGTTCCGTCGTCGCTTTGGACGCACGCGGTCGCCGTGAAGGTGCCGTTTTCGTACTCGGTCGCGTCGAGCATCGTCACGTCGCCGTCGTCGTCGCCTCCACCGCCGCTGCGGGATCTGCTGTTGCTTCTGCTGCTGCCGCCGCCGCCACCGCCTGGCTTTTGCTTGCTGTCGCCGCTGCGGCCGTTGCCGCCGCTGCTGCCCTTGAAACCGCTGAGGCCGTTGCCGCCGCCGCTGCCCTTGACGCCGCTGAGGCCGTTGCCGCCGCCGCTGCTGTTGCTGCCGGTGCTGCCCTTGACGCCGCTGCGGCCGTTGCCGCCGGTGCTGCCCCCGCCGCCGGTGCTGCCCCCGCCGCCGGTGCTGCCACCGCCACCGCGGCCGCCGCCGCGGCCGAAGGGCGGGCCTCTGTATTCGGGGTTGCAGCTGCCGATGCTGGCTTTTCTCTTACCGCCGGCGGGGCCGGCGCTGCCGCTGGTACCGTTGACTCCAGAGTTGTCGTAGCCGCCGCGACTTTCGAGGTGAGTGCTGCTGTCGTCGGACACGTCGCTGTCGCTGGAACACGCATGCGCCGAGGAGGAGCCGGACGAGGACATCGGCGACAGTTGCCGCTCCGGTGACGTGCCGATATACCTGTAATGGGCGCCAGAGTCTTGGTTGTAGGCGCCCGAGTGGCCTACGTCGCCGTGGTTACTGTGGGCGGGCGTCAACGGCGTCGCACATCGGCTGGCATCGCTTTGGTCCTCGCTCCTTTGCTCATCGTTGTCGCTACCGGGCGTGAGTTTCCAGCTATCGACTCGCCCGATGGAGTTCGGATCGCGGGAGCCAGAGTCCGCCGGCCGTAGTTTGGGGGTCAGGCTGATGGAGGACTCGATGTCGCCCGTGTTGCTGTCGCTCTGGTAGCCGTCTTGGTTGTCCATGTGAGTGTCGTCCTCGCCGTTGCCGGCCATGACGGGCAACGTGGGGGCGAGTGGGAAGGCTGAGCGAGAGAGGTAGGATCGCTGCTACCAGCGCAGGCTTGGGCGCGATCCGGGAAGGGGCAGAGCTAGGCCTACTCCACAGCGCAGGTGCCGGCTGGCGGGCAGGGAAGAAGATGGGGAGAGTGGAGCAGCAGACGGAGCCGTACGGGGGAGGGAGGAAGGGCGGGAGAGAAAGACAGATGGAAGAGGGGGTAGTGATGGAGGAGGTAGTGGTGGGGGAGGTCGTGGTGGGGGATGGAGAGGGAGAAGCGGAAGAAAAGAAAGCTCGGCGGCGGTCTCAGAAGGAAAAAGGAGGGGGCCGGGGATCTTTATAGACCGTCTGTACGGCGCTGCAGCCGCCGTCTTTGCCGTCGTTTCCCGGGTGTCGTCTTTAGTGAAGCTCGTGACGCCTGTCTGATGCGACGCTCTCGGGTAAGCCAGCGGAAGACAGCCAGCGGAAGACAGCCAACGGGAGACATAAGCGTAAAGAAGCGGTGTAGTTTCCCGACGACAGCACGCCCGCGGAGGGCATCCGGCGTCCTCAGAAAGAGCCGCATGGACTACGAGGAGGACGTGGTGCCAACCCAACCAACCACCAAGCCGCCCAGACGGCATTGGGCCACTACGCTTGCGGCGCGCACGAAGCCACGCACAAGGCCCGGACGACATCACAGAGACTCCTGGTCTTGCTCCTCGGAGTTGCCGAGCGCCGTTCCAGGACACGGTCCCGGAACGAAGACGACGTACGCGGCGGTTCAAATCAGAGGCCGACACGTCGTAAGTGGCAGCCGTTCCCAAGCAACACGTCGAGCAGACAGCGCATCGCAGCGCATGGCAGCGCGTGGCAGCGCGTGGCAGCGTGTGACACCGGCTGCGCAGCGGTAGCGCGGCCTTCGGCGCCGGGCCAGCGTGCTTGGGCGTAGCCCCTCCCTCCCTCCTCCTCCTCCTCCTCCTCCTCTCCCCCCCTCTTCCCCCCAGACATCCTGCGCGGCTTGGCGGTCTCTAGGGTGGCTCTCTGGTCTAGGGTGGTTCTCTGGCTGTTTATCCGTTACGGCTGTCTGTCCTCTGCGGTTGGGCTGGAGACGGCTGGGACGAGGGCCGCGAGCAGGCAAGAGCCGTTCCTATTTTTTCATACGGGGAACGGCTGACTGCACTACCAGCACAGCAGCACAAGACCTGCACAACAGCTTTCAGACCAAACAAGGCCCTGGCCTTGTGCCTGCGGTCGGGGAGAGACGAGTTGGGATGGAGCGTGTGACGACATTGGGCGTCGACGTCTCGAAGTATATCGATAGATACCGATAGAGGCGGCCTGGAAACCCAACAGAGGACAGGGACAGAGCGCGGAGGACGTGGAGCACGGAAGACACAGAGCAACAGCGGGCGGAGGCGATAATTCCCGCCGAGGTGCGGCTCTGCTCTTCATCCGGGGCCGCTCACTGGCCACTCACTGGCCGCCCGTCACCCGCCCTCCCTCACTTCCTATCTTTCCCGCTGGTCGGCCAGCAGGAGGATCTAGCTCGTGGTGTCCGCACTGGACGGGCATGGGCTTCGAGGCCGCTGGCCAGCCATGATTGGTCAGTCAGCCCAGCCGCTCGTCGAAGCGGGTTCGCGAGAAGGGTGGTGACGTGCTGGTGCTTCTCAGAAGGAGAAGGGGGGAAGGGGGGGGGGGGGGGGGGGGTGGACGAAAAGAGGATGATGGCCAGCCCTGGTATTTTTTATTTTTATTTCATTTTTACGCGCGCTTGCCTCGGATAGAAATAAATTCTAAATCTGTCGTCTGGGGGGGGGGGGGGGGGGAAGGGGACCAACAGGATCCCTGACGGGTAGAAGACGCTGATGGGAGCCGCTGGTATGTGGTGGCGACGGGTGAAAAGGCCCCGAGCCATCCCCCACGGGAGTGCACAGAAATTCAAAAAGAATGGGGGGGAAAGGGGGGGGGGGGAGGAAAGGAGGGAAAGGCGGAGAGGGAGAGGAGAGAGCGGAGGCTGGGGCCGCCCAAGTGGCCGATGTGTGACGCTGGCCGCATAAAGTGGCCGCATGGACAGAGGCAAGCGCGGATGGCTTCCGTCTTCTGAACGGCTCGGCTGCGGTAGCTGCAGAGTGGATAAAAGAAGAAGATAAAAAGAAAAAGAAAAAGAAAGCGGAAAATAGAAATCAAAAAAACAGGGAACAGAAAGCGGCTCTGCAGCCCGTGGCCTACCCAAGCGCCAGCACTATCTGCACGACACAACCCTCTCTCTGTCCAGCGGCGGCTCTGGTTGGCCTGCTGCTTTGTTTGTTTATTTGCGTGATTTGTTTGTCGGCCAGCCCGGCCGAGCTCGATGCAACGACAGGAACACCAGACAGACGGGCCAAACAGACGGGCGACAAGAACAACAAACAGACGGGCGACAAAACACAACAAACAGACAGACAGACGCGAGCCGCTACTCGGCACAGAGCACGCGGGCCTTGAAGAGGACGTTGGTGTACTCCTGCAGGTGGCAGCCGGCCTCGTCGCCGCGCTTGACGAGGCCGGGAAACGTGACGCAGGCGACCTCGCGGTCGTCCTCCCCGTCCGTCTCCTCCTCGTCGTCGTCGTCGTCGTCGTCGCCGTCGTCGTCGCCGCCGCCGCCGCCCCTCCTCTCGCTCCCTCCGCTAACATCCTCCATGGTGGCCGCGTCGAAGCGCGTCTGCGCCGGCAGGACGACGCGGAACACGGCCCTCTGCGCCGCCAGCAGCCGCGCCAGCTCCACGGCCTGGGCCACCAGCTGGCGCAGCGCCTGGTCGCGGCTGGGAAGGGCTATGGAGGGGGCTGTGGAGGGGGCTGTCGATGGGACCGCCGTCGTCGTCACCGTCACCGCGGCCAGCACGGCGTTGACGCGCGCCACGACGTCGTCGGCCACGCGCGCGGTCTGCGCCGGCAGCTGCTGCGCGGCGTCGCGGCCGACCAGCGCCAGCGTCAGCGCGCGCCACTGGTTGACGGGCTCGGGGGTAGCTGGGGGGGAGTGGCCGGGTGAGCAGGCAGACCAGATGAGAAGAGGGAGCGAGAGAAGACCTACCAAACGACGTCAGCAGCGCCTCGGCCTGGGCCAGCTGGGCGGCCTGTTCCGGGGCCAGGCCGACGTAGTAGGCGCCGAAGACGCGGTCGACCAGCACGCGCGCCACGGCCGACTGCAGCAGCGGCAGCCGGGCCGTGTGGCGCAGGGTGTCGTAGGAGGGGGGGAGGAGGAGGAGGAGATCCTCGGCCGAGCCCACGTCCACGTCGACGTCGACGTCGACGTCGCCCGCCGCCCGCAGCGTGGCCCGCCGAAAGTGCTGGATGACCCAGTTCTGCAGCCCGTCGGCCAGCCGCGCCATGCGCGCCGCCAGGGCCTCGTCGCTGGCGGCCGCCGCCCCGTCGGCGGCGCGCGTCGCCGCGCTCACGCGCTCCTTGAGCCCGCGCACCTGCTGCCGCAGCGCCCGCGCCTCGTCCTCGGCCTGCCGGGCCTGCCGCTGCAGCGCCTCCTGCGCCGCCCGCGCCGCCTGCGCCGCCTCTGCCTGCTGCTGCAGCCGCCCCTGCCAGAACGTCGCCGTCTCCGACTCCGCCCGGCTCAGCTTGTCCAGCGCCCGCGTGAACTCGGCCTCCATCACCGCCAGCTCCTGCTCCAGCTGCGCGATGCGCTGGTCTTTTTCGCGGGCGGCGGCGGCGGCCAAAGCCGGCGAGGTCGAGGACGAGATGGACGAGCTGCGGTGGCTGCGGCCGCCGCCCGGCCGCGGGTGGTGGTGCCCGCCTGTCCCGGACGGGCCGCCGGACGACGACGTTCGGCTGCTGGTCCCCGCCCCCCCTCCCCCTCCCCCTCCCCCTCCCGCCCCCGCTCCCGCTCCCGCTCCCGCTCCCGCTCCCGCTCCCCCCACGCCAGGCTCGGCCGTCGGCAGGCTCGCATGGCCCGCGGTGCTGCTGCTGCTGCGCGCCACGCGCGGTGGCGGCGCCAGCACGACGCCGCCCTCGGCCGCCGGCGGCGGCGGGCCGGGCATCGTTTCTGTGTGGTCTGCTGGCCGCGGCGGCGCAGAGTCCCAGATCGGTTGTTCTGGGGGGGTCTCCGGTTCGGGTGGACAGACGTTGGGTCCGCTTGGCGAGACGTTGGCGACGTCTGTCTGTCCAGTCCAGTGGCGCCGGGGAAGGCTGGCGGCAGCTGGCGACAGCTGGCGGGAGCTGGCGGGGCTCGCCAGGCTGACAGGGCTGAGCGGCAGCCTGGCTGGCGCTGTTAGGCAGGTTCCGGGCGGGAGCGGGAGCGGTGCGGGGAAACCGAGGTACTGCGCTAACAGCCAATGCAGAGGGAAAGGCAAAAAAGCAAGGCCGCCAAAGAAAACAACGTCCCAGCGGGCCAGACGTCTGCCTGGCTGCTGGCACGTGCAGCCTTGTCTGGGCGTGCGGGAACAGCTTGTGAATAGGCTCTTTCTTAGGCTACGCTCCAGCGCCCGTCCTCTCCTCGCCGCTGTCCTCGCCCACGGCCACCTCTGCCTCCACGGCGTACGCCGCGTCCACGGCCACGCCGTCGTCGTCCACCGCCGTCGGCTGCGCCCCCATGCGGCACAGCGCCACCGTCCGCACCGTCACCCCCTCCGCCCAGACATAGTCCGCATAGCGGTCGAGGAGCGGGCGGGCGTCAAACGTGAGACGGCCCGAACCACCCCGTCCCCGCGGGCCGCCCGGGCCGCGCCGCCCGCCGCGTCCCCCCCGCACATCTCCCCCCCGCGGCCGCACGTACGTCGTGTTCACGAGCGTCGCGTGCAGCAGCAGCGGCCGGCCGTCCTCCTCCTCCAGCAGGTCGCCCAGCGCCGCGCGCGCGCGCACGCACAGGTCCCAGACCGGCCCGCCGGCCGCTGCCAGCTGGCCCGTGCTCTCGTCCGCCGGCGCCGCGTACAGCACGGCCGCCCGCGCCGGCGGCTGCATGGCGTAGAGGCCGCGGAGGGAGAGGGAGGGGGGGCGGGGGGGCGAGGGCGGCAGTGACGGCGGGGAGGACGTGCCCAGCGTCTGCAGCCGCGCAATGGCCTCCGCCAGCCGCTCCCCCCCCAGACTCAGCACGCCCAGCGTCAGGTGCAGCGTGCCCACGGGCCGCACCGCCGCCGCCGGCAGCACGTCCATGTGCGCCGGAGCGCCGCCGCTGCTCTGCAGAAGGGGCGTCGCCGCCACGTCCGCCTGGAAGCTGGCCAGGCGGTCCGCCAGCTGCGGCCGGCTGGCGGGCGTCACCAGCGGGATGCAGAGGAAGTGCGTCAGCGCCGGCCGCGGCGCTCTCGGCTGGGGCATGGCGATGGAGGTGTGGTTGCGTGGGTTCGTACATAACTTTCTTCTATTTTGAATGGAATTTATGCCTAAAATATCACCACAGTGCGGATTATATACACACGGTCAATCCTCCATCAGCGCCGCCAGCTCGGCCTCCTCTTCGGCCGTCAGCGCGCCGGCGGCGGCCTCCTCCTCGTCGCCGCCGCCGCCGTCGCCGCCGCCCGCTGCCGCTGCCGCCGCGTCCTGGCGCTGCTGCTCCGCCAGCGCGTCGACCGCCGCCTTGGCCAGCGGCCACGTGCGCACCGTGCCGTCGAGGCTCACGCTGCACAGCCGCCGCCCGTCGGCCAGCACGGCCAGGTCCGTTACCTCGTCGTAGTGGCCCGTGAACGTGGCGTAGCTCCCAGACGGTGTCTCGTCTCCGAGGTCGTCGTCGCCGCCGCCGCCGCCGCCCCCCCGCTCCCAGTACTGCAGGTCCTCGTCGCGCCCGGCCGTGACCACCCAGGCGTCCGTCACGGCCACGGCGCGCACGTGGCTGCCGTGCGCCAGCGTCGTTGCGTTTGCTGTTTCGTGCCGTCCCGCCGGCTGCGGCTGGTGGCGGAAGCCGTGCCGCCGCGCCAGCCGCTTGGCCGTGCCGTCGGCGCTGGCCGTCCACAAGTCGGCCACGTCCTCGTCCTTGTCGTCGTCGTCGTCGTCGTTGTCGTCGTCGTAGCCGCCGTCCTCAAAGACGAGCTTGTAGACGGTGGTCTCGTGGGCGCGCAGCGCCGTGGCCAGTGCCATCGATGGCTGCTTCTTCTGCTGGGCGGCGGCGTCGCCGGCCTCCACCACCTGCTCCCACCCGTCCCGCCGCACGCGCCACCGCCGGATGTGCGGGTCGCTGCTGGCGCTGAGCAGCCAGATCTCGTCGCGCGTCGTCGCCACCGGGTCGATGGCCAGGTGCTGCACCGCCATCATGGCGCCCGGCCGGTCGGCGCCGCCGCCGCCGCCGCCGTTGCTGGCCGAAGCAGACGACTGGTCCTGCAGCGTGTGCAGGCGGCGGCCGGAGGCGACGTCCCACACGATGATCTTTTTGTCGGCGCCGCCGCTGATGAGCACGTGCTGGTCGCCGCCGAGGCAGCCGCAGACGACCGCCTTGACAAAGTCGGTGTGGCCGCCGGCGGCGTACCGGCGGCCGGGCGTCTGCGTGTCGCGGTCAAACGACCACACCGTCTTGTCCCACGAGCCGGCAAACAGCGTGCGCCCGCCGGGACCGCCCAGCGCGAGACACGTCACCGGCGCCGTCGGGCCGCGGAACACTTGCGCGTCGCCGGTCTGCCACGGTGGGTCAGCCAGGAACACGGGCAATCTGGGAACCTGGGAACCAGGGAACCAGGGAACCGGAGACCTACATCCACATTCACCCGCCGCGCGGTGCCGGCGGACTCGGCCACAAAGACGTGGGCCGGCGACGTCGGGTCCGCCAGCACGGCCAGCAGCTTGGACTTGAGCACGACCGGGCTGCCGTACCGGTTGCCCGCCTTGGCCGACCGACGCGCCCGCAGCGCCTGCGAGGCGCTGGTTGTTAGGGACGGCCCAGGAAGCGGAGGGGAGGGGGAAGAAGACGAACTCGGTCTCAAAGTAGTGCTGGGCCTCGGTGGACGCGAGCATCCCGGCGACCGGCCAGAGAAAAAACGGATGGCGTCGGCGAGGTCCGGAATCTTGTTCAGCCTTGCGGCCGGCTGTCGTCGGGCGGCGGCTTTTTTCCTGTCCCCCTCTCCCGTGCGGCCACGCGCCGCGCCCCACACGCGCCAGCCCAAATTAGATAAGCACACTTAACGCGTCGCGACGCGTCTTTACCTGGCAGGATCGCAAGCATCGCATCGCCAGCACCACGAGCCCACAAGCACACCAGCCCAGAAACCCAGAGCCACGAGATACGAGCCGCGAGCACGAGCCACGAATCACGAGCCACGAGCCACGAGCCACAAGCCACGAGCCACGAGCCAACCACGAGCTGACCGCTTCACAGTCATACAACACACCCCTCCCCTCGCCATGTCCGCCCCATCGCGGCCAAGGCCGCGCCCGGCGCACACGGCGGGCTGCACGCGGTGCGTGTACACGCCGAGCGGGCGGCAGCTGGTGACGGTGGGCGCCAACAACACGATCCGGCTGTACAAGACGGGCTTCGACGGCGAGCCGACCAACGTGGACGACTGCCAGGAGCAGAACGTGGGCGTGGCGGCGACGGACGACTTTTTCGTGGTCGGGTCCGAGGACGGCACCGTCAGCCTGTACGCGCTGGCGGGCCACACCTTTGAGCGGTTCCTGCTGCGCACGTCGCTGCCGGTGCGCGACGTCGCGCTGTCGCCCGACGGCCGCTGGTGCGCCGTGGCCAGCGACGAGCTGACGGTGCGCGTCGTCGGCACCGCCGACAACACCGTCGTGCGCCACCTGCGCGCCCACCACCGCCCGGCCAAGCACGTGGCCTTTGACCCCAAGGGCCGCACCGTCGCCGTCGCCTGCACGGACGGCGTGATCTACGTGTACTCGATGACGGAGACGGAGACGGAGGACGAGGAGGACGAGGAGGATGGAGGGGGAGGCAGCGGCGGCGGCGGCGGCGGCGGCGACCCGGCGCTCATCCGCAAGATTGACGGCGTCATCGGCCCGCTCGAGGCGGACGCGGAGGCGTCGGCGCACATTGCGTGGCACCCCGACGGGCGCACGTTTGCGGTGGCGACGCCGACGCGCGACATCCAGGTGGTGTCCAAGCACGACTGGGAGAAGCAGCGCGTCTTTGCGCACGGCCACGAGGGCGCCATCACGGCGCTGGCCTGGTCGCCCAACGGCGCGCTGCTGGCGTCGGCCGGCCAGGACGGCAAGCTGCTGCTGTGGGAGACCAAGACCCAGAGCGTCGTCGCCCGCTACGACTACGCCGGCGTCCAGGACATTGCCTGGCACCCCGCCGGCAACAACCTCGTCTCCTTTGCCAACGGCGAGGGCGAGGTCTACATCTGCCCCGACTTCTTGCCCGCCCAGTACGCCGTCCTGCTGCGCCTGCCCCTGCAGCCCAGCCCCTTTATCCACGACCCGCTCGCCGAGATCCCCGCCAACGTCGCCGCCGCCGGCGCCCAGGGCCTCGTCCGGCGGCCGCAGCCGGGGAAGGCTGCCCGCTCTGGGCTGGTCGACCGGGCGGCGGTCGAAGGGCGGGACGGGGACGAGGACGAGGACGAGGACGAGGATGCGTGGATGAACGGCGGCGACGAAAATGGGGATCTCGGCGGCGACGGCCTCGACCTCGACGACGACGACGACGACGACGGCTTTGTCGTGGACGACGACGGCGCGGGCTACACGGCAGGCGGCGGGGGCCACAAGCGGCCACACGCGGCGCTGGGCGACGACGACAACAACGACGGGCGGGGCGCCAAGCGGGCTGCGGCCGGCGGCGGCGGCGGCGCGCTGTGGAAGCCGCAGTACCACGCGCCGTTCCAGCCCGGGTCGACGCCGTGGCGCGGCAACCGCAAGTACCTGTGCCTCAACCTGGTGGGCGTGGTGTGGACGGTGGACCAGGACGCGCACCACACGGTGACGGTCGAGTTCTACGACCGGGCCTTCCAGCGCGACTTCCACTTCACCGACACCTTTCTCTACGACAAGGCGTGCCTCGCCGAGCACGGGACGCTCTTCTCGTGCCCGCCGGGCGGCGCCGCGACCCCGGCCATGGTGTTCTACCGGCCGCACGAGACGTGGACGCAGCAGCGGCTGGACTGGCGCACGGCGCTGCCGGCGGGCGAGGCGGTGGTGGCGATGTCGCTGAGCGCGTCGCACGTGGCGGTGGCCACGACGGCGGACCTGGTGCGCGTGTACACGCTGTTTGGCGTGCCGTGCCGCGTGTACCGGCCCAAGAGCACGCCCGTGGTGACGTGCGCCAGCTGGCGCGACTACGTGTGGACGCTGGGCAACGGGCCCATGGCCCCGGACGGCACCGCGCGCCTGCTCTACAGCATCGAGAACGTGCAGAGCGGCGTGCTCTGCCAGAACGAGGACACCGTCGCCCTGCCGCGGGGGGGCACGGTGCAGTCGGTCTTTTTTTCCGACGAGGGGGTGTGTCTCTCCCTCCCTCCTCTCTTTCTCTTCTTCTCTCTTTCTTCTCTCTGACACCCAGGACCCCTGCATCTACGACTCGACCGGCACGCTGCTGACGCTGCTGCACTGGCGGCAGCCCGGACGCGCGGTGTGGGTGCCGCTGCTGGACACGCGGCAGATGGCGCGCCTGGCGTCCGGCCGCAAGCACGAGTCCTACTTCCCCATCGCCGTGGCCGACCGCAAGTTCCACTGCATCATCCTCAAGGGCGGCGACCGGTACCCCTACTTTCCGCGGCCGCTGCTGTCCGAGTTTGAATTTGCGCTGCCGGTGGGGGGGAGGGAGGCGGACGTGGCGGCGGCGGCGGCCGACGATGCAGGCGACGGCGACGCCGACGCGGCCGAGGCGCGGCGGCTGGAGCACGCGTTTGTGCTGCACGGCGTGCACGCGGCGCAGCTGGCGGACCGGCTGGCGAGCAGCCGCCCGGCGGCCTCGGGGGCGTACGCGCTCAAGACGGCGCTGGCGCGCCTCGAGCTGGAGACGGACAAGACGCTGCTGCAGCTGCTGGCGCTCGAGTGCCGCGCCGGCGAGGAGCGCGGCATGCGCGCCCTCGAGCTGGTGCGCCTCATGCGCGACGGCTCCGGCAAGATGATGGAGGCCGCCGGCAAGGTCGCCGACCGCTACGGCCGCTCCGTGCTCGGCCAAAAGATCCGCGAGCTGGGCGAGCGCCGCGTGCAGGCGCGCCTCGGCCTGGGCGAGGAGGAGGAGGGGGAGGAGGAGGAGCTGTAGCTGTAGTTGTAGCTGCTGTAGCCTAGGCTATGCAGACGCAAAATGGGACATCAAGACATCAAACTGGCTCGCCGCCGCCGGAAACCGCGGCCTCGGCTGCCCTGCCGTCGTTGCGGTGGCGCACGGCCGCTGGCTGTGCTGAAACGCGCCCCGTGTGGGAGCTTGGACCGCCGATGCGACCCTCCCGGCTGCTGTAGGACAAGTACGGAGTAGGGATCGTCGCACAGCATCTGTCCTCGTTCCCTTTTCCCTTTTCCCTCGTCGTCCTCGTCGCCGTCCTCCTCCTCCTCCTCCTCCTCCTCTTCCCCGGCCGCTGCACGAAAACGGACAAGTCCGAGTGGGCGCTTGTTTGCATAGGGACAGACGCCGGTGTGCTTCCGTCTGTTGTTCCTGGCGACCCACAGCGTGAGACGCGGCGCGGCGCATGCATGCGGTGGTGGTTCGTCCTCGGGCGAACGCCAGAACGAAACGGGGACATGACGTCGGAGAAACGGCACGGCCCTCTCATAAGCATAAGATACACGTATTTGTAAGATATCTACTCCGTACGAGAGCCGCGCCGCGCCATTCTGGGCAAGGCAGGCACGCGTCGAGCGCCGCTGCTCGCGCCTTCCGCATCGAGTAGACGGATCGCGTGCCTGATCCTTCCTTCCTGCTGCGCCGCGCAGGGCTCGGTGTCCGGTTTGGTAAACAGGGCTGGCCGGCGGAAAAACAGCTGGCCTTTTTCCTTTGCCCTCCCGTCGATCCATGCCCGCCACACCACCACACCACCACACCATCACCACCACCGGCTATCCCCTCCGGCCGCCCTTGCGCGCACCGGCTTGCGGAGTGAGACATGGCAGGCAAGCAGGCCGGCAGGCAGACACCCCGGCAGGCAGGCAGGCAGGCAGGCAGGCACCTGCATCCGGCCATTTTGGGCGGCTTCATATTGTCTGTTGGCATTGTCTATCCATCCTAACGAACCCGTGCAGTAGGCAGGGAGGCTTCTCGGCCTGCAATGGAACGGCGCTATGGTGGGGACCGCCGCTTGGCCGGCGGGCTGCCCAGCCAGCGGTTTGTTGGCCAGCCGGCCGGCTGGGGGACGAACGACGGCAGGACAGAACGTCTGTCCACCTTTGTTCGGCGAGACGGGTGCGCGTTGCCACACTGTGGCAAATGGCAAAGGCGGACGGACAGACAGGCAGGCAGACAGACAGCCGGCCGTCTCTTGCCGTCTCTTTGTCTGCCGCCGGCGGCCCAAGCCTTGTGCCGCGCGCGGGCGCCTCGTTTCACCTGCTTCCGCCAGCCGGCCAAGCTGCCTGCAACGGAGCATCGCACAGGAGACCGAGTACAACGTACAACGGCTCTGTATTGGTGCAGAGCACAGGTACGACGCGGGCAGCGCGCGCTGTCAGTTCGTGCGCCACAAAGGTGCGTTAGGCCGGCCCGGCGAGAGACAGGAGCTGGCACTATGTCGCTAGCCCCGTCCTTTGTCGACGCGCCCCCTCACGCCGCCCATTGTTTCTTTGCATTGTTCTTATCTCGCCGGGCGTGGGCTGACAGCGGACCAGCAGGACAGCAGAAGCAGAAGCAGAAGCAGAAGCAGACAGCACGAGACAGCCAGAAGGAGACATCAGAAGGAGACATCTGAAGGAGACAGCAGACAGCAGCGGACGGCCAGCCACAGGCCAACCCCGGACACCCCCCCACTCCTCCTTGCTCCCCTGCTGCGATCCCTGGCCGACACGATCATTACGAATGCGTCCGGGCTAGCGCGAACGACGCTGACGGCGGGCGCCCTGCTACCCGTTTGGGCGGCCGGCTGGTCCTCCCAGCTGTCGCCGGCGTGTCTCGCCCACACCCGACCAAGACACGCGCATGCCGCCTGCGAAACGGCTCGCACAGGCCGGCGCACAGAGTACAACGACAGCGACAAATACGACCACAACGGGAGCACGACACGCACGCGCACGTTCACCCGCTCGTTCGTCGTCGCCGCCGCCGCAGCACCGCCGCCACCACCACCACCACCACCGCCGCCGCCGCCGCCCCTGCACACCCGCTTTCCCATAGCGGAAGGAGAAAACACCATCTCCCCCGTCATCTCTCTCGCGTGGCGCCGCCCAGACCCCCTCCAGCACGACGCAGCGTGCGGCGAGTGGAGAAGCGAGCCCACTCCGCGCTGCACTAGCGCCATCTTCTCTCGTTTTCTTCCTTCTCGGCTGGTTCCCCTTGCCTTCCACGCCAGAGCCCCGAGGGCGCGAGCTCAGAAGCTTGTCGGCGCGTTCCCGGCTGCTCTCGCCAGCCGGACCGCAGACGGGCTGCGGCACTTGGCAGTCGTCTTTTCGTGCTTCTGCGGTGGTCGTCGATCGCGCGGAATCTCGTCGCCTGCTTCTCGTCGCCTCTCTCCTCCCCTCTCCTCCCCTCCCCTCCCCTCCCCTCCTCCCCTCTCCTCACACGGTTGCGTTCTGAAGCATGCTCCCTCCTCCTCTTCCTCCTCCTCCTCCTCGCTCCCGATCTTAGTTGCGCCTCTTATTGCTTCGTCCGCGCTGTTCTTGGGCACTGTGCGCCGCCGCCGCCCGTTGCTCTAAGCATACAACACCCCCAATCAATCCCCTCTTCCGTGTATTACCAAAGTACCTGGATTTCCGCTTCCGAACTATCTCTCTTTGGCCCCCTTCTTTTTTTGTCCCCCATGCATTAATTAATTATTCCTCTTCTCTGCCCTTTGGTTCCTCCTCCTCCTCCCCCCCCCTCTCCCCGGACCCTTTTGCCCTCTTTCGTCTCTTCCTCCATCCTCCAATGCGGGAGCTGCTCCTGCTCCTGCTGCTTTTCGCCTCTTCGCATCCTTCGTCCTCCCAACGCGAGATCGAGAGGCCACCGGCAAGCGAGCGCCTTTGAATTCTCCGGCCGGCCACATAACGACTCTGCCCGGTTTCAAGCCACCACAGGCGACGCTGCTTGTCTTGCATGCTGTTGCTCTTTCTCCGACCCCAACGCTCGCTTCGTCTGCCATTCATTGTTGCCGAGACGCGCCCCCCTCCCCTCTCCTCCAACGGCCACGGCGCGCCACCGCTCGTCTGCTCCCAATTGCGCCGATCGGCGTCGTCCGTGTCGAACACCACGCGCGTGCCGTTCAGCATTCGAGGCCCTCAAGCTGCGCGCTGGTCCCACTGCGGCGCGCGCCCGCCGATCTGCAGGACAGCCTGGGCAAGAGAACGCGCGCCCGCCACGGCCTGAAGACGATCCGAGACCGGAAGCCAGCGGCAGCTACGCGAACCTGCCTCGGCACCAGGAAGCGATGAGGTTCGTCTCCAGCGCAGCGACATTGGCTGGCACCCCCCCTCCCTAAGTTGTGTATTACTCCGTACAGTTCTCGCTGACATGTCTTGCTCTTCGTCCCACCAGAACATGACGGCCGCAACCCAGTCCGCCCATCTCCCGCGCATGGATGACAGCGCCAACGAGCCAATGACCACGCGAACGGTCCCCATCATCACGCCGACCATCCACACGTCCGCTCCCTCTCCAGACGACCCAATGGAGATCACTACGCCCACAAACAGCTCCCCTCCGCCGCTGCCGGCGCCCGCGCCGCCGCCCAACGCCGGCAGCCGGAGCCCCGACCCCGCTGCCGCCGCCGCCGCCAACGGCTCCGCCAGCGCCGGTGCCTCCGCTTCCCCCCCGGACTCGTCCGAGCCCGCCCCCAAATCCGAGCCGCCGTCGGCGCACTCTGCTGGCACGTCTGCCGGCGCGGCTGGTGGCTCCGGCGCGCAAATACCACCCGCTGCCGCCGCGCCAGCTGTGCACCAGCCGAAAATCGTGCAGACAGCCTTTATCCACAAGCTGTACAAGTGAGTCTGCGCCTGTGCCTGTGCTGTCCGAGCGTGTGTCGTGCGCCCACCCGTGTGCTGACCCCATTTCTCTCGCGGCACAGCATGCTGGAGGACCCGAACATCCAGCACTTGATTTCATGGTCCGGCTCGGCCGAAAGCTTCGTCATGTCACCTTCACACGACTTTTCCAAAGTGCTTGCGTATGTGATGTCTTTTCCTCGTCCAGATCTGAACCTCCTACCGAAAGATCGTCCCACATGACTAACTCGTTTTCTCTCTCTCCCCCCCCCTCCCCCCTCTCCCCTTTTCTTCTTCTCACGCAGTCAATACTTCAAGCACACAAACATCTCGTCTTTTGTGCGCCAGTTGAACATGTACGGCTTCCACAAGGTCAGCGATGTGTTTGCCAACGGCTCCGACTCGACCACGCTGTGGGAGTTCAAGCACGGCAACGGCAGCTTCAAGAGGGGCGACCTGGTGGGCCTGCGCGAGATCAAGCGGCGGGCCTCGCGCCATTCGCTCGTGCACCGCGACTACACGGCGCAGAAGGTGCCTGCGCCGTCGCACCCGGGGACGCCGGCCGAGGTCATGGTGCTCCAGGACAACGCCGCCGAGCCGCGCGTGACCAACGTTGACCACGCCCTTTACAACCTCGAGATGCGTCTGCAGCGCAACGAAGAGGCCATGCACTACATGCACATCAAGCACCAGGCAGCCATGGATGCCATCGGCCGCCTCGTCCACTTTAACCAGGAGGTGTCGCGCGTGCTCGGGAACCTCGTTCCCAACACCGACAGCCCGCTGTATCGCGATGGTTTGTCTCTTGTCTCCTTGTCTCCTTGTCTCCTTGTCTCCTTTTGTTTTTCTCGTTTCTGACAGTCAGTGGCCGCTTTGCAATCCGAGATCCAGCGCCAGGCAGAGATGGTGCGGAGCCTGGACGAGCACGAGCCGCCGCTGTCCAGCAGCCGGCCGTACTTTTCCAACGTCGACAACGCCCCCGTGTCTCCGCGGCAGATGCCGCAGGACGACCCGCGGCGGGCCAATCTCAGCGTGCCGCAGCAGGCGCGGCAGCCCAATCTTTACCGCCCGCCGGTCCCGTCGAACCTGTCTATCAGCACACGCCGGCCCTATGGCTCGATCGGCGGCACGACCCAGTCCTCGCCGTCGTCTCTGCGAACCCATCCGCCGCCGCCACCACCGGTGCTGCAACATCCGCTGGCGAATGTCGAGCCGCCGCCGAGCAACTTGGCGCGGCGGCACACGTCCGCCGACATTCGCGCGCACGGCTGGCAGCCGAGCAACAGCAACATGAACAACAGCGGCGGTGGCGGCGGCAGCGGCAACCAACACTTTCCGCCATCGGCGGCGGCGGCGCCGCCGCCGCCCCTGCCGTCACCCTTCCCTCTGTCGCCCAACCGCGCGGCGATGCCCGAAGACCAGCGCATCCGCGAGTCGTTCTCGACGTACTCGCTGCAGGCGGCGTCGCAGCCCCGCTCGCGGCCGGAAACGCCGCCGCCGCCGTTGCCGCCCTTTTCGAATGGCAACGGTGGCGGTGGTGGCGGGCCGGAGCTGGGGAACTGGTCGTGGGCGAGCGCCAACCGCAGCAACAACAGTCTCAACATCAAGGACAGTTCGGGTCCGCCGACGCGCCGTGGCAGCATGGCCCACATTCTCAACCCCACGGACACAGCCGAGCGGGCGGACGAGGACGGGAGCCCGCGGGACGACGACCGGAAGCGCAAGCGCATGTTATAAGCGTGGCCCGCGTCTTCTTTCTACGTTTTGTTTCCATTTCCGACCAAGCGGCGTTCTGGTCATATCATTCTGGGGTGTTGGGGGGTGAAGGACAGAAAGGGGGAGGAAAAGAGGGGGAGCCGACCGCAAGGGACGCTGGAGATGGGCATTTTGGAAACTTTATGGATAACGGCCGCATATCGTCGACGGCGACGAGACTTGGAACGACGGGACAAAGACGAGTACGAAGTACGAGCGCGGAGAGGCAGGTTGGTTCCATATTGGCGGCTATTGCCCTGTTTCGGATGCGAAACTGAGGCCAGCATATACCCTTTGGGATGCACACGTCCAGCTGTTGGCGGTGCTGTCACGTTGTCGTCTGTTTGAATAGTGTTGAATATAAAGATCTGATCTTTGCGATTTGGCAAGCTGCGATAAAAAAGTGGGGCGCTATCCATGGATAGCCTTTCCACGAATAGCTTCGTTTTTCAACGTCACTCTGGACGAATCCAGCCAACCTACCCCCCGTTCACACGAACCCTCCCGACCATGGCCTCCCTCTCGCGACGGCCGCTCGCGCCGGCGGCGTACGAAGACAGCAACAGCAAAAAGAGCAGCAGCAGCAGTGCTCGCCACGATGCGCGCGCCGCGGCCGCCGCCTACGGCGCGCAGCGCGGCACGGTGGACCTGCTGCTGCAGGCGGCCGGTGGCGGCAAGCGGGGGCCGGCGGCGACAGCGCCCACCTCCGTGGCGGCAGCCGGCGGCGGCGGTGGCGGCGGCGGTGGCGGCGGCGGTGGTGGCGAGCGCGCGCCGCAGCCCAAGATGACCTTTTTAGAGGCGGTGCGGGCGCAGCGGCAGGCCAAGGCGCAGTTGCAGGCGCAGGCGGCGGCGGCGGCGGCCAAGGCGGCGAGCACGGAGAGGACGACGGCGACGGCAGCAGCAGCAGCGTCGTCGTCGTCGTCGTCGTCGGGCGCACAGGGCGGCTTCTCTGCGCTGGCGGGGAGCAGCAAGCCGGCTGCGGCGGCTGCGACGACGGCGGCGGCCGGAGGGCCCGCGGCGCCCTGGTCGCAGGTGCAGGACGAGCTGGAGGCCGGGTTCGAGCGCTACAGCCGGGCCAACACGCTGGGCGGCGTGGGCGCGGGAGGGAACGACGGCGGCGGGCAGGAACAAAGTGGTGGTGGCGGCGGCGGCGGCGGCGGCGGTGGCGGCAAAGATGGCCGCCGCCGCGAGACGGAGCCGGCGGCGCGGTCGTCGGCCACCGCTGGCAAGGCGACGACGACGACGATGCAGCAGCTCCAGGCACGGCGGCTGATGGTGGCGCCGACGGCGGCGGCGGCGGCGGCGACGGCGCGACAGCGGACGGGCCTTGGCACGGCGGCCACATCCACGGCGGCCACGGCCACCGTCCGTCGCGGCGGCGACGACAGCAGCGACGAAGAGGCGGGCCGGAGCGCGCTGGGACGGGCGAAGCGGGCGCGGAAGGGGTGAGACCGGACGGACGGACGGACGGACGGACGGACGGACGGCGGACGGACGGCGGACGGATGGATGGACAGACACTACGGGTCCGCGAGATCCGCAAAAGGCCATGCTCTGCATGCACGCCTACGCTGCCCAGGCCGCGCGGGACGCCGTGGCCAGCCAGGCCTACCCTCCCCCCCTCCCCACGGGCGGGCACAGGACCGAGCCGTGTCCAAGACGACACGCGTGGCCGGCGCGCCTCCGACACTGCGCAGGCAGGGCAGTCTCGCAAGGGCAGGGGAAAGGAGGAGGCTCTTTTGGAAACTTTCATGGCATTGGGTGCGGTAGGCTTTTCAGAAATACAGCTGTGCACTCCTACTCCTTCATCCACGCATCCACGGCGTCCTGGTACTCGGGCCGCCAGCGCGACAGCGGGGCGCGGCCTTCGGTGAGGTCGCCGGCGGACCAGAGGATGCGCTTGCGGTCGACGGCCTCGCTGACGTCGTTGTCCGGGCAGAGCACGTAGAAGCGGCCTTTTGCCATGGCGGCGGCGAGGTAGTCGACGACCTGCTCGGGCCACCAGGCGCCGGCGGGCTTGGCGGGGCGATCCTTCGTGTCCGCGCCCGCGTCCGCGTCCGCGTCCGCGTCCGCATACTGCCGCAGCGGGTCGTTGCCGCTGAGGCCGGTAAACGTCCAGCCGGGGACGAGGAGGTGGACGGCCGGGGCGGGGGCGTCGGGGGTGGCGCCGCGGGCGAGGTCGTAGGCCAAGTGCTCGGCCAGGGCCCGCACGGCGGCCTTGCTGGCGTTGTAGGCCGGGCTGGAGCCGGGCGGGTTGGTGATGCCCTGCTTGGAGCCGGTGATGACGACGGCGGTCGGGGGCCGGCCGGCGGCGGCGGCCGTGGCCTGCACGGCGGGCAGCAGCGTGGCCACGCCGTGCACGACGCCCCAGAGGTTGACGTCGAGCACGCGGTGGAAGGCGGCGACGTCGGTCCAGGGCGTGGCGCCGCCGACGCCGGCATTGAGGGCGAGCAGGTGGAGGGAAGAAGAAGAAGAGTCGGCACCGGCCAGCTCGTCAACAGCCGCCTTGAGGCCGGCCCAGTCCGCCAGCTGAGAGACGTCCATGCGATGGGTCCGCAGCGTGCCGGGCGGGCCGGAGGCGGAGGCGCCGGCGGCAAAGTGGGCGGCCAGCTTCTGGGCGTGTTTCGGGGCGGCGGCCAGCGTGGCGGCGTCGCGGTCGGCGACGAGGACGCGCATGCCGTGGGCGAGGCACTTGGCGGCGAGGGCGAGGCCGATGCCCGAGGCACCGCCGGTGATGACGGCCGTGTGGCCAGGCTGGAAGACGGACATGGTGGGGAGGGGTGGTGGTGGTGGTGGTGGTGGGAGCCAGAGCGATGCTGCAGGAGAGAGCATCGATGAGGAGGTGGCGATGATCGGCGGCTAGAACTATTTGTAAGCGGCGGAAGCATCGACGCGGATGGATCGGGATAACGGTGCATTCTACGCAGGATCGTACAGATAATAAAGAGACAGCGGATAGAACAAGAGACAGGAAGAGATATAGAAAAAGAAAGAAAAACGACACAAAACGGGCACGGAAAAACACGCCTCGACCGCATCTCGTCGTCCACGTCGGTTCGCCAGAACCATCGCCAGCCACGCCGCCGCCGCTAGGCCCCCCGCGGAATCAGCGGCTGCTTGGCCAGCAGCAGGTTGACGCTCTCGCGGGCGTTCTGCGAGGCCCAGACGCTGGCCTTGCCGCTGCGGCGCCAGGCGTCGCCGGCGAGGTCGCTGCCGGCGCCGCCGCGCGTCGACTCGCCCATGATGACCTCGAGGTCGCGCGTCTGCGAGCTGAGCCACTGGCGCACGAAGCGCGCCGGGTCGCGCGCCAGCGCGCTCAGGAACTCGTGCTTGCTCTTGGACAGGCACACCGCCTGCACCAGCACCGCCAGCTGCTCGTCCATCGCCACCGTCTGCCGCAGCATGCCAAAGTACTGCGTGCCGTCCGTAAACGGCATCTTGCGCTCCCACAAGATGTCGTCGACGGCCACGCGCACGTCGTAGATGGTCGCCGGCGGCACATAGGGCGCGCCGCCGGCCTCGCCGCCGCCGCCCGGGCCCCGGTGGAAAGCCTCGTCCACGCGGATCGTGTACGCCAGCTGGATCGGCGGCAGCGGCCGGATGTGCGCGTTGACGTACTCGTGCAGCATGGGGATGCATCCAATGTCGTTTTGCACGAGCTGGTCTGTTAGAAGATGAAGAGACAGAGTGAGAGAGAGAGAGAGAGAGAAACTCACCCTCCGCAGTAGGTCGTCGCAGCGAAAGTTGCGCTTCTCCTCGTCCTCCTGCAGGTTCTGCAGGCGGATGTACTCAAACAGCCCCATGACGGCCTCGGACCGCGTCGCCTCCTCCATGTCGACAATGTCGGCCAGCACCGGGTCCAGCGCGAACCGCTCCTCCGGCTCCTCGTGCCGGAAGAGGTTGATCGTCACGTTGACGTTGGTGTCGCCCGGCCGCTGGAACGTCAGCTCGTCAAACTCGGGCGCCGGCGTCTGCCCCGGAGACGGCCGCCCGGGGTGCTTCCACTCCACCGGCCGCGGGCCCGTCGGCATCCCGCCGTTGTTGTTGTTGTTGTTGTTGGCCGAATTGCCCGGCGTGTGGAAGTCAACCGTCATGGCCCGGAAAAAGTGCGTGAACCGGTGCCGCGGCGGCCGTCGCACCGCCATCTTCTTGATGGCCCCCCGGTCCGCGCCCGACGCGGCGTTGTCGTCGCCGTCGCCGTCGCCGGTGGCCCCCTCCGGGTTGCCGTCTTCTTGTTTGACGCCACCCTCCTCCTTGTTGTCCTCGTCCTCGTCCTCGTCCTTGTCCTCGTCCTCGTCCAGCAGCAGGCCCTCGATCCGGACGCGGTACGAGGCCTCGGCCGTCGTCGCAAAGTCGAATCCGTCCCCGGCAGCGGCATTGCCGCCACCCTCGCCCGTTTGCTGCCACAGCTGGTTCTCGACCGTGTTGCTGATCCAGATGCGGAGCGTCTTGTAGCACTGGGCGCGGTTAGCCGTGGTCGTCCCAAACGAGCGAATCCATCCTCCTCCCACCTTTCGCACCGGCCGGTGCACGCTGTCGACAATGTCGAGGCGGTTGCGCGTCATGGTCGCGTCCATGCGCCGCTCGAGGTCGCGCAGGTCGCGGTACCGCTGCACGCCGTCGCCCACGATCACAGCCTCCACGCCGTCCGGCAGCGTCTTGTCCGTGGGCTTGCGGCTGCGCCGCTTGGCCGCCTCCATCGCGTGGTTCTGCGCCTGCTGCTGCGCCGCCGCCTGCGCCGCCGCCGCCGCCTGCGCCTGCGCCTGCGCCTGCGCTTGCGCCTGAGCCTGGGCCTGCGCGTGCGCGTGCGCCTGCACCTGCGCCTGGTGGTGGTGGTGGTGGTGCTGCTGTTGGTGCTGGTTCATCGCCAGGTGCTGCTGCGGGTGCCCCAGGTGCTGCTGCGGGTGGCCGCCGCCCATGTGCGGCGGCGGCATCGGCGGCGCGTGCATCGGCGCGTGGTGGTGCGCCGCCGGCATCATGTGCGGTCCAGGAGCCATGGGCATGGGCGCGCTGGCGTGCGGATGCTGCTGCTGGTGCGCGTACTGCTGCTGCTGGTGCGCGTACTGCGGGTGCGGCTGCTGCTGCTGCTGCTGCACGAAATGCGTCGGGTGCACGCCGGGCATGGGCAGACCTCCGTGGTGCTGTGGCGGGAGGTGGTGGTGCATCGACTGCGGCTGCTGGTGCTGCTGCTGCTGCTGCTGCTGCTGTTGGTGATGCATTCCGGCCGCGAGATGCGGCGTCGCGCCAGGCGCCATGGCTAAAATTTCGGAAAAACGTTAGTTCCTTTTCCTGTCCTGCCTGGTACGAGCGCTCGCCCGTCCGCCGTGGTTCCCCGTCGTTTTGTTGTCCTTTGTGTGGCCAAAAAAATGGGGACCGCGCGGCGCCCGCGAGCAGGCAGGCACGAACCGAGGGCTGGCCAGGCCAACGCGCTTTTGCGTGCCTTCTGTCCTTGGTCGCCGCCGCTGCTGCCGCCGCCGCCGCCGCCGCCGCCTCCGCCGCCGCTGCCTCCTTCCCCTTTTTCCATTTCATTCGGGGGAGAGCCCCTTAGCTCTTTCCCGCGCCAGACCGGACGCAACTCGTTCACATACCTGGTGGCCCGCCGGCGCGCCGCGCATGGGCCGCAAGCCCATGGGGCGACCGCTGCGGCGGCATCTGCGGTGGATAGCGGTAGCCGGGCTGCATCTTGTCCGACCGAGCGTTGTGCTGCCTGTGCTGCCTGTGCTGCTTGTGCTGCTCGTGCCTGTGCGCGTACTCGTGCTCGTGCTTGTGCTTGTGCTGCGTGCTGTCTGGCTAAGGCGTCTTGTGCCCGAGTCTCATCTCTCTCTCTCTCTCTCTCTCTCTCTCTCTCTCTCTCTCTCTCTCTCTCTCTCTCTCTCTCTCTCTCTCTCTCTCTCTCTCTCTCTCTCTCTCTCGCTCCTGCCTCTTGCCTGCCTCCGGCTTGGCTGACCAAGTGGAGAGGGCGCGCCGAAATAAAACGAAACACACCTGGGAGAGGAGCTGCGACCCAGGACCCCCCCAATGGAGAACGCTGCTCGCAGGCCAAGCTCGCGCGCCGCGCTGCTTGCTTTGCTTGGCTCGCTGGTCGCCCGCTCGCTCGTTCCTGCCGTTCTTTCAGGTGGGGGCGTCCAGCATACGCCGTACGGGTACAACAAGGGGGAACAAAAAAAAACCGAAAAAGCCCGAGTATTACACGGACGACTCCCTAGCAGTTTTTTTTCGCTCGTTGCCAGTGCGCTGTAAGCATACTCCGTAGAAACGGGACCTTGGATCGTACTCCGTAGAGCCGGCGCGGCGGTGTTGGGGTTCGTTCAAAGAGGCGGGTTTTTTTTTTGGCGCCCCCTTTTTTGGCGGGCGATCGTGTCAAAAAGGGATGTCGTCGTGAGAGGAGAGAGAGAGAAAAGAGCCCAGGTATCGGCGGGACGGGGGGAAGGGGGCTGGAAAAAATAGGGCCCGTCTGGCAGGCAGGCAGGCAGAGGGCGCAAGGAGCAGCTTGCCTGCGTACTGGATACTTGTCGTCGTCGGCAGGAGGCAGGCAGATTCGAGTACCTGTACATGTGCGCGCGCTCTCTCGGCCAGACAGTGCGTGGCTGCCGCTGTATCTTTTTCGTGCCTGATATCTCAGGCCAACTGGTGAGCTGTAAATATCTTGCATACGAAGAAGTATACAACTACAAGTACTCCGTACTGTATCTTACTCTTATACACGCTAGTCTAGCTTGGGAACCCCCACTTATCGGCGTCGCCAGGAAAAAGACAAGAGGCAGAGAGAGGAATGCCTGGGAAGACGAAGGACCGTCCGTCGATCCGCGACACGACACGGCCGAGGCGACGTGGTGTGGGCGACGGGCGATGGGCGACGGGCGACAGGCGACAGGCGACAAGCCGGTGGCCGATCGGCTTGCAGACCGGCCGCGGTCGACCACTCCAGGAACCGTGGACACACGCCGCCCAAAAAGGCTCCCGAGCGCGTGCTGTCGCCCAATCACAGGCCAGGTACTGCGCAGGTACCATATATTGGGCGCTGGGCGTGCTGTCCCGAGGGACCCACCCCTGCCGGTACCCCCGTGCTACCTGCAGGCCGGCGCGCTCCACAGGGGGTCGCCAGCTGGCCACAACCCTATGCAGTATGCTTGCTTACGCGCCGCTGGCCAGGCCGCTGGCGAGCTGTTGGCTGGGCTGTTGGCTGGCTGCCCCCGCCGCCGCCGCTGGACACACCGACGACGACGACGAACTCTCTCTCTCTCCTCTCCTCTCTCCTTTGCCCTTTTCTCGCCCCCGTGTCTTCCGTCGCCCGCGCTTTTGCCGGCTCGACCACCGCCGGCTTGTCCCAGGCAGCCATCGGCTGCCCATCCGTAGCGTGCGCGTGTGTGCGTGGCCTGCTGGCTGCCGGACGGCTGGCTGGCCTCGCGTTCCTGCGGCCTCGACTGCAGGAACGTGCGCGGTAGCTGGGCTGGATTCCTACTCCGTACGCCCCGTTCGTCACCGCTTGTCGCCGCCGCCGTTCGTCCTGGCTGGCTGGCTACCGGCCTAGGTACCTTCTTACCTGGCACCTGACACCCGGCACCTGCCTGGCCTGGTATCCATCTTGCGGTCGGCTTTTGCCCGTCCTGTCGCTCCTTCCCCGTCCGCGCCCCCGTCCCTGCCGAATCTACGGGAGTCGTCGTTCTCGGTCCCTCGCCCTCGCCCACCTGCCCATTCCTTCTACACCCACCCCCCCCCCGTTTCCGTGCCTTCCCTCCCCCCCTCCCAAACGCCCCAGGCCCGCGACCCGTCTCGGCCTCTCATTTCCACTTTCCCCATATATCCTTCGCCCATTGTGTCTCTGCAGAAGGGCAACGCCGCCGCCGCCGCCGCCGTCCGTCCGCCCTTCTTAGGCATCGTCTTCTTGTCCCTTCCACACACTCGCTCGCTCGCACCTTCCCCCGTTTTGTCGGCTGTCTCCCGTCTCGACGGAGGACGCGTGTTTTCCTCCGTACGAGACATCCCAACCACCTCCGCGTCCGTCCGTCCGTCTCTCTCTCTCTCTCTCTTTCCGTTTTCTCGGTCTCCCCTTCTTTGCCCTCCTTCCGCCAAGCCCGCGCAGCCCGCAAGGGCGAAAAACGCAAAACACCAGTCACCCACGACACACCGCAGAGGCAGGAACAAAAAAGTAAGCCGCCGCGCTTGCCGTCTGGCTCGCCGCCTGCTGGCCGCTGCTGCCTTGTGTCTTGTCCTCCTCCGTCGTCGAACCTTGTTTCCTCCCGTCTGCTGCTTGCATTTGCCTCCTCCCTTCTTCCGTTTCCTCCGTTTCCGCCGTCGTCGCCTTACACACGCCGGCGCCTATTGCCACCGTCGCGCGTCTGCCTGTCTCAACGCCCGTCCGCCCGCCGTAGCGGCCGTGCTCGACGGCCCATTCCCCCGTTCTTCTACTTGGCCGCCGTCCACTTCCTCGTCAACCGCACCGCATCGCCATTTTCTCTTCTTCCTCCCACACACACACCCTTCCTCCTCCTCTCTCTCTCTCCTCTCTCCTCCGCCTCCCTCGTCCGCCCTCCCTTTCTTTTTCCCGTCCACACCCAGCTTGCTCACCTTCGCTTCTGCGGAATGCGCGTTGCCCACGTCTGCGCTAGCCAACACTTCTCTCCTTGTCTTTCTCAGCTTTCTCAGCTTTCTCGGCTTTCTCAGCTCTCTCTCTCTCTTGGTCCCTCGACGCACCCGCTCTCGCCCTCCCCGTCGAGCTGCTGCCAGCCCGTCGACCTGCCACCGCTGTGTCCTTCCACGCCCGCTCGTCCTCGCGGAATCTTATGGCATCCCTGTCCAGCTAGGACGCCCTCGCTCGCCGTCGCTGCCGTGCCGGCCCGCTGACCTCCGCGTCCTTTTTTTCCTCTTCACGTTTTCACGCTTTCTTGTGTTCTCGTGTTCTCTCGTTTTCTCTTCTTCCCTCCCACCCAATCTCACCGGTCCGAAAATTCTCCTACCCATCCCCCCCCTTCTTCCCGCAAAACCACCTACCCCTTCTTCCCTCCCCCCCCCCTTTCCCCCACTCCGGCGCCATCGCCAGCTCGCGACGCCTCGTCCGCCGCGACTCTCGCCATGGCGCCACCCAAATCGTCGGCCTCGAGCGTCAGTGCCGATCCCGACGCCGCCGCCGCGCCTGCACCTGCGCCTGCGTCAGCGTCAGCGTCGGCGTTGGCGTCGACGTCTGCGTCGCCGGCCGCGTCCGCCACCCCTTCCCAGTCGGCGTCGCCCATGCCGTCGGCTTCGTCCACACACAAGGCGTCCACCTCCTCCGCGCTGCCCTCCCCCTACTCCGTCCTGCCCAAAATGTCCGATCCCACACCACCACCACCATCACAGCCGCCATCACAGCCTGCAGCCGCCGGCGACAGCACAAAAGGCCCCAGCCGGTCCTCGTCGCCACCCGCTGCCGCCGCCGCTGCCGCCGCCACAGGAGCAGCAGCAGCAGCAGCCACCCCGGCGTCTTCCTCCGCCTCCGCCTCCTCGTCCAAGCGGCCGTCGCGGGACAGCAGCAGCGCCGACGCCGCCACTGCCGCCAACGGAGCGGCCGCCTCGGGCGCCTCCAGCGCGTCCGGCCGGCCCTCGCACTACGGCACGCGGTCGCGCAACCGCACCGGCGGCGCGCGCCCCAATTACGCCGAGGACAAGGACATTGACATGGACCTGTTCGAGATCTACCCCGAGCGCCGCGACGACGAGCCCAAGAAGCCCTCGTCGCGCGCCGCCGGCAGCGACACGGCCGCCGCGCCGCCCTCTGTGCCCGAACGCGAGCCGCTGCGGCCGTCCAGCGGCGCCGCCAACGCCAGCAGCAACGGCGGCGCCGACCGGGACCGCGAGCGGGATCGCGATCGCGAACGCGAGCGGGATCGCGAGCGGGAACGTGAGCGCGTCCGCAAGCCGCTGCCCGCGTCGTCTGCGCAGTCCGCGTCGTCTTCGGCCCACAAGGACAAGGACGCCGCCAAGGACACCGCCAAAGACGCCTCCAAAGACGCAAGCACCGCGCCGGTGGCCAACGGCAGCCACCATGCGTCGTCCACGTCCGCGTCCGCTCCAGCACAGACGGCCGCCGCCGCGAACCCGCGCAAGCGCAAGGCAGCCACCGCCGCGTCATCGTCAGACAAGGCCGGGGCCCACGCCAGCGCCGGCTCGGCGCAAAACGCGTCCGGCGTGGTCAGCCTGTCGCTGAAGCGGAACGGCGCGGCCGCGGCGGCTGCTGCTGCTGCTGCGGCGGCGTCCTCCCAGAGCGGCGCGCCCAAGGGCTACGCCGACACGAACCTCATGACCTTTGAGAAGTGCGGCGCCAAGCCGAACAAGGACGGCCAACTCGTGGCCGACGACGGGACGGTGCTCAGCGTGAACGGTAGGTCTCGCTCGCTTGCTCTTCTTCCTCTCTCTCCCCTGACTAACTCTCCCCCAAGACCACGTCTACCTCGTCTGCGAGCCCCCCGGCGAGCCCTACTACCTCGCGCGCGTCATGGAGTTCCTGCACCCCAAAAACAACTCGGCACTGCCCGTCGACGCCCTCCGCGTCAACTGGTACTACCGGCCGCGCGACATTGGCCGCAAGGCCCAGGACACGCGCGCCGTCTTTGCCACCATGCACTCCGACATCACCCCACTGACCGCTCTGCGCGGCAAGTGCACCATCAAGCACAAGGCCGAGATCGACAGCCTCGACGCCTTCCGCAAAGCCCCCGACAGCTTCTGGTTCGAAAAGCTCTACGATCGCTACATCCAGAAGAACTACGAGGTCATCCCCACGCCTCAGATCGTCAACGTCCCCGACCGCGTCAAAAAGGTCCTTCACGAGCGCTGGCGCTTTGTACTCGTCGAGCAGGGGCGTGGCAAAGACCTGACCTCGGCCGCAAAGCAGTGCAAGCGCTGCAGCGGGTTTTGTGCAAAGTGCGTACCCTCTATTTTTCTTTTTTTCCCTCCTCCTCCTCTCCCCCCTTCCTTCGTGTTCTCTCGTTTTTTCCTGGCTTATTATGTCCCTTTGGGTTCAATATTTGCCCCACTCAAATTGCCCCATCAGGCTAGCGCTAACAGCCGTCCCCAGTAACAACTCCGTCGACTGCGCCGTCTGCGCAAAGACCTATCACATGAGCTGTGTCCGCCCCCCCCTGCTCAAGAAGCCGTCACGTGGTTTCGCCTGGTCCTGTGCCGCCTGCAGCCGCGCCCAGGAGCGCCTGCTCGAGGCCCGCCATACCCCCAATGTCATTGACGGCCGTGCCCCCGATGCGGGCTCCTCAGCCGCCGCTGCCCCGACGGCAGAGGCGGCGGCTGCCGGTGCTGCGGTGGACGATGACGAGTTCCTCGACGAGGACGACGAGGACACCGGTGGTGCAGCCGCTGGTGGACCGGCCGACGGCGCCGATACCGGTCGCACCAGCCGCACCAGCCCCGACGGGACCGGCGCTGGCGGCGGCGCCGACGACGACGACGGTCACCCGCCTGCCACCGCCGAGCAGCAGTACCAGGCCAGCCTGTGGCCCTATCGCTACCTAGGCATCCACTGCAAAGTCGAGGACGCCCTGGACTACGACGACCGCATCTACCCGCGCGCCGCCACCCGTGTCGGGCCCCGCCACCAGGCTGTCGTCCTGCCCTGGCCCGGCCGGCCCGTGGAATACGTCACCCCGCCCGACATAAAAAAGGCCACCCGTCGCGAGGCCCGCCAGAACAAGGAGGCTCTCGCCGCGTACGAGCGCGAGCGCGAGAAGCGGCCCAAGTGGATCCAGGACACCCCGCCCGGGTACATTGAGCGCGGCCAGGACTTTGACGAGGACGACGAGCGTTGTACCGCGTTTTTGCTGTACAAGGCGCCCGGAAAGGCAGATGCTGCACCGGGCCCGGATACCAAGGCGGACGACACCAAGACAGACACCAAGGCGGACACCAAGGCGGACACCAAGGCGGAGGCAGATGCCACGACCGACGCCAAGGCCGAGGACGCCGCTGACAAGATGGATCTCGACCCGCCGGAACCGGCCAAGTCAGCTGTGCCAGTCATGACCGACGACCAGATCGACCAGTACATGGACCGCGCTGTGGCGCGGGCGTCCAAGCTGGGCCTGCCGCGGAACTCAACCAACTTGCACGACGTGGCCGCCGGTTTGCTGTACCAGAACGGCTTCAACGCAGAAAAGGCGCTCGAGGCGCTCGACCAGACCAAGGCAGACGCTTTCCACGAGCCCGTTCTATCCGCCGCCGAACAGAAGCGGTTCGAGGAGGCCGTCGCCAAGTTTGGCTCCGAGCTGCACCTGGTCACGCGTCACGTCAAGACTGTCTTTTACGGCCACATTGTGCGCTACTACTACACATGGAAGAAGACGGACCGCGGCAAGGTCGTCTGGGGCAACAATGCCAGCCGCAAGGGCAAGAAGGAGGCCAAGGAGGCCAAGAAGGCCGAGGCGGCCGCCGCCTCCAAGATCCAGGACGACGTCGCCGACGACGCTGATGACTCGGCCTTTGACGCCGATAAAGCCGACGGTCTGCGTCGCCAGTTCCTCTGCAAATTCTGCAACACCAAGTCCTCGCGCCAGTGGCGCCGCGCCCCGGCCGCCGCGCCCACAGGCGTGCTGGCAGAGTCGCTCAGCGGCGGCAGCAGCAGCCGCAGCGGCTCCCACCGCGACCGCAATCAAGGCAACAACCAGAACAGCAACAGTAGCCAGCAGCAGCAGCTGGTCGCCGCCCTGTGCCGCCGCTGCGCCGAGCTGTGGCGCCGCTATGCCGTCCAGTGGGAGGACGTCGAGGCGCTGACCGCCAAGGCCACCAGCGGCGGCGGCCGCCTGGTCAAGCGCAAGCTCGACGAGGAGCTCATGCGCGAGATCGCCGCGGCCGACGACATGATCCGCATGACCGAGGCCCGGTACGACGCCCAGCACCACACGGCTGCAGCGGCGTCCTCGGAGCCCCCGCGCAAGCGGCTCAAGGGGCAGTCGCAGCCGCAGCAGCAACAGGAAGACCTCAATGCGTCAGACTCGGCCTCGAGCTCGGCGCTCCCGGCGGCGGCGACTGCCAACGGACGGCGCCGCGACCGCTCGGATCGGAGCCATGCGGACAAGGACAAGGCGGGCGACAAGGGTGCCGCTGCGGCCGACAAGGCCTCGTCCAGCAGCAAAGCGGGGGTCAACGGGACTTCTTCGTCGACACCGGCACGTACGACGTTGCCGGTGTCGCCTTACGTGCCGGAGCCGCGCCTGCTGCCGTGTGCGGTGTGCCTGCAGATGGAACTGCCGACGGGCGACCAGCGCGTGGCCTGCCGCGACTGCGGACTAACGGTGCACCGCAGCTGCTACGGGATCCTGGACAACCGCAGCCCGCACAAGTGGCTGTGCGACATGTGCCTCAACGACCGCAACCCACACGTGTCCATCGACTACCGCTGTGTGCTGTGCCCCGTGGTGCGCACGGACCTGGAGAAGCTGATGATGCCGCCGCGCGCGACGCACAACGGCAGCAGCAAGAAGAAGCTGTCGGACAAGGAGCGCGAGCGTGAGCGGCTGGAGCGCGAGCAGGTGCAGAAGGCCATGGACTACCACCGGCGGCGGCAGGAGGAGCTCAACAAGCCCGTTGAGCCGCGCGAGGCGCTGAAGCGCACGGCGGACAACAACTGGGTGCACGTGACGTGTGCAGTGTGGACGCCCGAGGTCAAGTTCGGCAAGGGGCGCGCGCTGGAGCCGAGCGAGGGCATCCCGTTGGTGCCGCGGGCGCGCTACAGCGAGACGTGCCGGGTGTGCTGGACGGCGGGCACAGGCGCGTGCGTGTCGTGCCACCAGTGCCGGGCGCAGTTCCACGTGGCGTGCGCGCACGCTGCGGGCCACATCTTCGGGTTCGACCTGGTGCAGAACAAGGGCTCGCGGCGCGACATGCCGCGCAACTCGGTGGTGACGCCCAACGGCGTGCACGGGCAGCTGGTGCCGGGGATCTGGTGCCAGGACCACATCCCGCTCAAGAGTTCGGTGTTTATGATGCACGAAATCGTGGACGTCGTGGGCAAAACGGCACTAGAGTTCTACGCCGAGTTCTGCAAGCAGGCGGACTTGGCTCTGACGGGCTGCGCACGCAAGGCCAACCTGCTGACGCTGGCGGCGAAGATGTCTGGGTCGACGGCCTCTGGCGTTGGCGGTGGTGGTGGCGGCAACAACTCCGCCACAGAGGGTGATGCGCAAGCGGCCGCATCCGTGCCAGCCGGCCCATCGACATCGTCTGCCACCACCTCCAACGCAGACGCCCGACGGGCCGCGTCGTCCGAGCCGCTGCGGCCCGGCGGCAAGGTGTGCTACACGTGTGGCACGGACGTCAGCCCCAAGTGGCATCCGATCGACGAGGCGCAAGAGCTCGATCTGGTCGTCCGATTTGTGGGCAAGATGGGCTCGGAGGCGCGCAAGTTTGCGTCCCAGCGTACGTTCCAGTGCCACAAGTGCAAGAAGACCGGGCGCCAGCCATCCCCGCACAGCAACCACGAGCGGGAGCGGGAGAGAGAGCGAGAACGGGAGCGGGAGCGGGAGCGGGAGAGGGAGCGGGACCGGGAGCGGGAGTGGGAGCGGGGACGGGACCGGGACCGCGAGCGGGAACGCGAACGGGAGCGGGAACTGGAGCGAGAGCGAGAGCGGAGGCTGGACCGCGACGACCGCAGCTACCAGGGCTACGGCAGCCATGCGCATGGCTACGGATACCCCCCCAACCACGTCAAGACCGAGGAAGACCCGTATGCCGAGGCGCTGCAGCGGCCGCTGCCACGGTACCCGCCGCCGGAGGCCGGCGGACCGCATGTGTCGCCGTCGCACCCACAGCACGCGATGCCGGCGCGCTCGCACGGCCACAGCCACAGCCACAGCCACGGCCACACCTACACGCGCGCCCACATCCTCCACCCCCTCGACGCGCCGCCGCCGCCGCCACCGTCGCGTCTGCAGCAGGCGCCTCCGCCACCAGCGCCTCCGCTGCCCCGATCCGGCAGTGGCAGCGGTGTTTCGTCGCGGTCACCACCCGACCTGCAGCGGTACTGGCCATCGAGCTCGTCGACAGCACCACCGCCACCACCGCCGCTGCCGCACCAGGGACCGCCGTCGGCATCGGTGAGCGGCCTTTCGATGCGGCCGACGTCGTCGTCGCGTGGCAGCCCGCCGATGCACGCGATGCCGCACCACCACTCACCACACCACTCGCCGCACGCGTCGCACGCTCACGCACACACGTCACTGCCGCCGGCCTCGGCGCGCTCGTCCGTCCCGCCGCCGCCGCCGCCGCCGGCGCTGCATGCTTACCATAGGGGCCCGTCCCCGTCGAGCGCTTCGGCGTATCCGGACTGGCGGCGGCGGGACATGCACAATGGCGGCAGCAGCAGCCACAGCAGCAGCGCCATGCCGCCGATCACGCACAATCACCTGCGGCCGCCGCCTCTGGGGGGCGGTCTGCAGAACGGGACAAGCGGGAGCGGGAGCCGGGGCGGCTATCTTGGGCCGAGCGCGCTCAGCGGACGGCCGCCGTCCCCGCCGCGGCGAAGCGGCAGCGGCAGCCACTACGGGCACTCTCCCTATGGCGTGTCGGCGTCGTCCGGGCACGGGCCGACGAGTGCGGGCAGCCCACACCACCCGTTTGCGCAGATGCTGAATCCGCAGCGGGCGGCATCGGTGGGCGGCGGGGGCAGCGCGTCGTCGACGTACGGCAGCGCACCCATGGGCGGCGGGGCCACGGTGACGCGCGAGGACTTTACGATGCTGGGGCGGGACCGGGGGCTGTCGTCGGCGTCGGCGCCGTCTTCGGCGGCAGCGGCGCCGCGGGCCAACGACACGCGCAACGCGAGCTCGGCCAGCTCGAATCCGTCGCTGCGGAACCTTCTGTCGTGAAAGGAGGAGGGTTGTGTTTGTGTGTACTTGTACGGCAGGACTCGTGTTTGTCGTGTTTGTTTGCCTTGTTTTTTTTTCGATACCATTTGGAAAGGAGGGACGGATACGGACGGAAAAGCAAGCATGCGTTGTGGGATGTAGAAGCGTGCGGGAATGGATTTCTGAACTGGTCCTCTGGTCTCTTCGTGCTCGTGCTGCTCGCGGCTAGGCTGGGGCGGCGCCCTCCTTGGAGTAGACGCGCTCCTCGACGCCAATGTCCTCGTTCCTGAAGACGTCAGAGAGAGAGAGAGGGAGGGAGAGAGGGAGAGAGGAAGCTTGGTTGGGTTCCCGGCACTCACCACAGCTCGGGCTTGGCAGCGATGAACGCCTCCATCAGCTGGCGGCAGCGCGCGTCGTCCAGGACCACGACCTCGACGCCGCGCTGCCGCAGGTATGCCTCGCCGCCGAGGAACGTGCGGTTCTCGCCAATGACCACGCGCGCCACGCCGTAGAGGAGGCAGGCGCCGGTGCCTGTTCTTAGCCGAGACTCTCGTGGGACTGGGACAGAGAAGAGGGGGGAACACTCACACATGTCGCACGGCGACAGCGTCGTGTACATGGTGCTCCCTGGCGGCGGTCAGCGGAGTCGGCCGGACGGGACGACGGGCTGGCTCACCCTTGTAGGCCTTGGCGGGCAGGCGGCCGGTGTTGAAGAGGGCGGCGGTCTCGCCCTGGTGGTGGTCAGAAGTCACTCTCTCTCTCTCTCTCTGGGGGCCTCTGTCTGCCGTACATGGTGAATGGGCGAGCCCAGCTGCACGCGCAGGTTGCGGCCCTTGCCGAGCAGCGTGCCGTCGGCGGCGACGAGGGCGGCGCCGATCTGGGGGCTGTTAGGACGACAACGACGGCCGGTCCAGGAAACAAATACGCACCGGCACCCCTCCTTCGTCGAAGCCGGCCTTGGCCTCCTCGTAGGCAATCTGCAGGGCCTGCTGGTCGGTGAGCATGGTGGAGGAAGATGAGCAGAGAGACAAAGACAGAGAGAAGCGCGGAGCTCCCCGGCGCGGCGTTTAGAAAGACCGGCCGGCCGATAAGGCCGACATGACGACTGACGATTGGCCAGTGGCGACGTGGGTATTCATTCGCCTGCAAATCGCTGTCTAGAGTAAGACTACGGAGTACTCTTTAGTCCACCGTGTCGTCGCGCAGGCGGAACAGCTGCGCGAGGACCTCGTCGGGGCGCGCGCGGAGGGCGTTGTGGTAGAGCATGTTGGTCTCAAAGACGCGCAGGTTGCCGATGCGGGCGGCGGTCTCGCGGGCCAGCGCAAAGTCGACGTAGAGGTCGTCGACAAAGGAGGCGGCGTAGACGGGCACGCGGTTGGCGGCCAGCTGCGCGGCGTCGTAGAGGGCGCCGTCCCAGTCGCTGTAGGCGGCCAGGCGCTCGGCGGCCGCCTTGAGCGGCATCAGCTCCGGGAACGTGTCGAACATGAAGGGGTAGATCATCTCGCTGCTGAGCGCGAGCCCGCCCTCGGCCGGCGCGGCGCCAATGGCGGCCAGGGCGGCCTCGCTGAGCGGCTGGCCGCCGTCCCGCAGCCAGGCAAAGGCCGGCAGGGCCGCGCCGACGCGCTGCGCCGCCCACCGCGACGCCACGCCGCGCCGCTCGCAGTAGATGGCCTCGTGCAGCACCGCGTACAGCGGCGCCACGTCCAGCGGGCAGTACTGCTCGACGGCGACCAGCGTGGGCCGCGTCAGGGTGCCGCCCGCGCCCTCCAGGTCCGCGCGCAGCCGCAGCACCAGCGCGTGCGCCGCGTCCAGCCCGCCGTGGAAGCCAAACATGTACCCCAGCGTCAGCAGCCGCTGCACCGTCAGCCACCCGCCGCCGGGCAGCGCCTGCCGGCCGCCGGGCAGCCCCTGCAGGTGGCGCGCGACCGCCTGCAGCACCGCCGCGTCCTCGGGGAACTTGGCAAAGTAGGCGGCGTTGCGCCGCAGCGCCGTGGCGTAGGTCGCGCGGTACACGGCGTCGGGCGGCTGGCCCACGGGCGCGAGCCCGCCCGTCAGAAACACCTCGCGCAGCCCGGCGCCGTAGTGCGACAGGTACGTCAGGCTGACGAACCCGCCAAACGACTGGCCCAGCAGCGACCACGGCCGGCGCTGCGGCGGCAGCTCCGCCGTCAGGCACCGCCGCACCGCCTCCAGGTCGCGCACGATGCTGTCCGCCCGGAACAGCCGCAGGTACGCCGCCTGCGCCTCCGCGTCGTCCGGGTGCCGCCGCTGCAGCCCCGCCGCCGTCACTGCCGTGCTGAGCCCCGTGCCCCGGTAGTCCAGGAACAGCAGCTGGTACCCCCGGCTCAGCAGCGGCCGCACGTGCGAGTAGTCCTGCGGCTCCCGGTTGCCCATCCCGGGGCCCCCCTCCAGGTACACCAGCCACGGCTTCTCGTTGAGCATCCGCATGTCCACGGCCCCGCCACCGCAGCTTCCGCCGCTGCCGCCGCTGCCGCCGCTGCCGCCGGAGGCCACCGATTCCTGGCTCGCCGGCACCAGCGGCCGCTCGTAGCGAAACGCCGCCCGCGCAAAGAGCCGGATCGTCTCGCCGTCGGGCACGCGGTGGTCGAGCGGCACGTCAAAGAAAAGCTCCGCCACAAAGAGTTTGGCTGCTCGTTAGAGAGGGTGAGGGGAGCCCACAGGACCGGACGGGACGCCGTTCGGACGCACCAGGCAGCTGGTGCCCGCGGTAGCTCACCAGCACGGCCGGCGCCGGCTGGATCTGGGCCGGCGGTGCCGCCATCGGAGAGACGCGAGGCTGGCGTGCTCCGTAAGGAGAAAAACCGGTGACGAGAGAGCTCAGGAGAGCTTGAGAGCTTGTTGGGGCCGAGCCTTCCGTCGCGATGGCGTGATATCAACCGAGGGCTGCCGGACGGACGCGCGCTCTTGGCGGCGCAGGGAATGCTACCGTGGGGTCGCGCGCATGTCGTGGGCGGGGAGCCGACGACGGGATGCTTGCAGAGGGCGGCCAAAAAGACAAACACGACGACGACGACGACGACGACGACGACGGCCACGAGAGGAGGGCAGGAGCAACGCCAAGCACAGTCCAGTCACGAGGCGGGAAGGCGCTCGCGGGGGGTTCGCGGGGACGACGATGCAGGCGCGCCGATAAGATAAGCCGGGCCTACTTGTAGCTCGGTCGGCCGAGGTACACCACGTGACTTTACCCGCGACCCGCGCCGCAGGCAGGCTCTTCCCGTTTTTCTCCTCATTAGCACGATCGCGCCTTCTCTTCTGCTCCTCTTTCCTTCCTTCTTCCTCCTTTGTCTTTGCCTCTTTCTTTTTTGTATTAATAATATCATCCCATCCTCTTTTCTTCTTCTCTCCTGACCTCAACTTCATCCTCCTCCTCCAGCTTCCTTCCCTCTCTCTCTCTCTCTCAGCTCTCCATCCTTTTCTCCCTTCTTTTTTATCCCTCCCAGTCTCTCCCATGGGATGACCAGGCAGGACGAGACCCAGACTCTGGTCGAGTCCTTTTGCACGCTCGCCGACGAGGTGCAGAATCTCATCGACCGCAAGACCATTCTCGAGCACAAGCTGCGGTTTGCGGCTGAGCAGGTATGTCTCTTTTTTCTGTCTGCTCGTCTGTCTTGTCTGTCTCGCGCATCGTCCTGTTTTTCTTTTTTCTGTGATGATTGTTATTAGCTCTAGACCTGGAGCCGCAAAGCGGCTGCGATAGACACCATACCACACTCTGAGATCTCTTTTGTTTTACTTTTCTTCTTTCTCGTTTTGCTTTAATCGGCTTCTCGATCACATCCGCTGACACGATCAGTACCAACAGCTCGCCGACAAGTATGCCCCCACGGCGCCCGAGGTCGCCGACACCCTCGCCAACCTGCAGATCCCCCCGGATCACCATCAGCAGCAGCAGCAGCAGCAGCAGCTGCGGCCTGTTCTCCACAGCTCCTATGTGCCGCTGCCCCGGCGCGCGCGCGACGGCTGCACCCAGCACCAGATCGCCCTGTTGATCCGCGACGGCCGCCGCGCGGCCCAGCAGCTGGCGTCGAGCCTCAGCGGCAGCTCGTCCAAAGAGACGTCCTCTGGCACGGCCATCACCACCATGTCCACCATAATGGAGCAGGACTTCACTGTCGAGGGCAAGAAGGGCGTGCTCGCCTGTCCGTTTTCGGCCCGCCAGCAAAAGGGCGGTGTCGACCAGACGACGGACGGGGTGGGCCGGGTGGCAGACCAGGCCGACGGCCTTTCGGCCGACCCGGCCGCCAAAGGTCACGTCGACGGCGACGAGGCGGTGGCTGACCCCACCCCTCACCACTCGGCGGACCCGATCTGCGCGGCCATGTTCGAGGAGAGCACGTCGCAGCGCGGGCGCGTGCCGTCGAGCGCCGGCGGCGGGACGGCCACGGGCGGGAGTGCTGCTGGAACCGGCGCCACGCGCTGTCCCATCCGCTTCCTGGACCAGCACTCGCCCGAGGAGGTGGCTCACTACGTGGAGACGCACAAGCACCAGCTGCCGCGGAGCCACGCCATCTGCCTCAAGCGCTACAACAAGAACGAGGAGCAGATTCGCAAGATCGACGCCAAGTACGGCAACCTCGTCAACATGATTTCGGGCCTCGGGCAGTTCCACCAGCCCATGCTTGCGCCGGCCGGGCCCGAGGCCGCGGCGGGCGGGCTGGAGGATGCGGCCGATGGTCCGGAGACGGCTGGCGCCGGTGGGAGCGCCCTCGGGCGTGAGAAAGTCAGCAGGACCGATGGGGCAGACGGGGCCGACAGGGCCGACAGGGCCGACAGGGCCCGCGATGCCGACCGGGAGGCGCTGCACCGCGACTCGCACGAGCGCGTCAAAACGTGGGCGCGTGGCGTCTCGGCAAGCGGCGGTGGCAGCGGCGACGAGGAGGGCGGCCGCGTCCAAGACGTCCAAGCCCGTACCGGCGCCGACGCCGACGCCGACGCCGAAGCTGAAGCTGACGCCGACACGAACACGGATGCCGGCCGCGAGGGCCACTTTGACCGGCCGCTCAAGGAGGTGCGACTGGGCGAGTCGCCGAGCCGGCCATGGGGAATCTCCGTGCCGCTGGCATCCATGCCCAAGCCGCTGTCGCCGCCGGCCGCACCCGTGCGCATGCCGCTGGCGTCGGCTGCCGACGGCGACGGTCCGCGTCCCAGCCGCACGGCACCCAAGGAGGAGCCGCGCCGGTGTCCGTTTGCGCACGCCGCCTTGGGCCCGCCGCCGCCCGGACACCCCGACGTGGATGAACCGCCCGCGGCCCAGTCGTCGTCGCCGCCGCCGCCGCCGCCGCCGCCGCAGGCGCCGCAGACGCAGGCACAACCGCAGTCGCAGCCGGCCTTTCTCAACTTCCCCGCGGCTGCCTTCTCCCAGGCAGCCGGCAGCGGCCAGGGGCCGTCGCCGCCGCCGCCCATGGTCTTCACGGGCCCCGTGTTCATCGGGTATCCCATGGAGCAGGCGTTACAGTTCTTGCAGCAGCTGCAGAACGGAGGGCAGGCGAGTGGGGGGCGGTAATCGTCGCCTGTCTCTTTTGATGTATACGATTCATGTGTTGATGCCTGGGGGGGGAGGGTTTGGGAGCTGGCGCGATGGTTTTTTTTGTTTCACGTTTTAGCATGGTGTTCGGCGCATGGTCCTGTATACGTTCCCTGTTTATAATGAGTCTAAAGCAGTTTGATGACCACAATCCCAAGAACCGACAGAAAGCAATGCTGTGACCGTTGAAACGAAAACAAATGAAATCAACCAAAAGAGAGACAGACAGAGAGAGAGGGGGGGGACAGCTTCTACCGCTTCCCGGCCGGCGGCCCCGCCTCGCCGTCGCTGTCGTCACGGTACGCGGCGGCGCCCTGGTCGGCCTCGGCCGCCCACAGCGAGATGTCGTCGTCGTCCATGAGAGCGGCGACGTCGGCGTCGTCCGGGTCCATGAGCGGGGCGGAGCCGTCGTCGTCACCGGCGGCGGCGGCGACGTCGTCCGAGTCCGAGAAGCCGCTGCCGCCGGGTCCGCGCGCGCGGCCCTCCTCGCGGGCGGCGGCGTCGTCGTCGTCGTCATCGTCGTCGATGCCGCCGCCGCCCTCGGCACGGGCGATCTCGGCGGCGCGGGCCATGGTGCGGCGGTAGATGAAGAGGCCGACGCCGAGGCCGACGGCGGAAAAGGCGAGCATGCTGGCGTAGTTGAGGGCCTTGGCGCCGGCGGACATGGAGCCGCCGTCCTCGGCGAGGAGGGCGAGGCGGCTGCCGATGAAGACGTGGACGAGCAGCTTGGGGCTGGCGAGGGCGGTGCTGAGGGCGAAGCTGCGGGGCGTGATGGAGGGGATGGTGGCGAGGAAGCCGTTGCTGAGGCTGTAGGGCAGGGGGCAGAAGCGCACGGCGGCCAGGACCCAGAGCCCGTCGTGGCGCAGGACGTGGCCGAGGGCGACGAAGCGCGCGTCGCCGCCCACCAGCCGGTCCACGTAGCCGCTCAGCACGCCGCGGCTGGCCACAAATGCCGCCAGGCTGCCGGCCACGTTGGCCGACGCCGCGATCGGCCAGCCCCAGGGGAAGCCGTACACCAGCCCGGCCAGCGTGCACGCCGTGCTGTAGCCGATCACGGGCGGGAACCCCGTCACGAACACCAGCAGCCACACCAGCACCCAGCCCCCCGGCAGGTCGTGCCACCCGCGCGCCACCGGGCCCAGCGCCGCGTAGATCCGGTGGTTGTACACCAGCCCCAGCACCACCAACACCGCGCCCACCACCCCGAGCGCCACCACCGCCGCCCGCTGCACCGCCGTCAGCCGCAGGAACAGCGCCCGCCCGTGCTCCGCCCACGCCAGCGCCCGCCGCTGCGCCGTCGCCGCCGCCCCGCGCAAGCCGCCGGAGCCGGAGCCGGAGCCGTAGCCGTAGCCGAAGCCGTAGCCCCCGGACCCGCTGCCCAGGCTCGACCGCCGCCGTTGCCGCCGCCGCTGCGCCTGCAGCCGCGCGGCGCGCTGGCTGCCGCCGCTGCTGCGGAACGAGCTGACGCGGTCCGACGAGAAGCGGGGGGCGTCGGAAAGCCGCAGGCTGTTGTTGTCGTTGTCGTCTTGGCTGTCGTGGCCGTCGCGGCCGTCGCGGCCGTCGCGGTCGTCGCGGTCGTCGTCGGCAAACGAGCTGCGCAGGGCCCACGGCGGCGAGGCCTTGGGCGGCACCGGCGGCGGCGACGGCGATGAGCGGTAGCCCGACATGGGGAAGAGAAAGAGAGAGAAAGAGAGATTGCGTATGTGTGTGTGTTGTCTGGGATGGACGACAGACTCAAGCGGACGCCATCGACGCTCAGAGAAGATGCGGACGAGAGGCGCGTCGTGGGAAAGGGAGGAGGAGGAGTCCAAAAAAAGGGTCTCGTCAGCAGAACGGCCCAAAAGGGGATGACGCAGTGTGCGGATCGGGCGCAGCCAAGCGCGGCAAATATAGGCAACAATACGAACCAAAGGCTGGCCGGGCAAAGAAACGAAGAACCGAAGAAAAGAAAAAAGAAAAGCACAGGTGAAAAAAGGCACGAGAACGACGATGCGATCGCCCGGGCAGGCGCTCGTCCAGGAACGAACGCCCTTGCCCGAGACGAAACCCGAACGCGCCGGAGGCGCTGAAACGGCAGGCGCGGCTGGCCCTGGCCTGTCCTGGCTGGCTGGCCAGGCCCTGCGGAGTCCAGAACAATACCCAGTATGCCTACGTGCATACACAGCGAATGCAATAAACGAAACAGCTGAATCGGCTTAAAACGACATCACCGCACAGCAGAACGTGAATTTACCGTCTTGATTTGCTTTGTATATTACTCCATATGGTCTTGGATCGGTTTGGCATGTACAGGAACGACGCCGGACCATCTGGGACGACGATCGCCACCACCGCCACCACCACCACCACCTATCGCGCCGCCTGCGCCTTGGGCGCGTCCTTGACCGACGGGTCCCGCACCAGCAGCCGCACCTTGCCGTCGCCAATCTCGACGCCCTGCGCGAGGAGGTCGCGCGCCGTGGAGGAGGAGGAGGAGGAGGAGGCCGTGGGGGCTGTGGAAGTCGTCGAAGCGCTGGTGGCGGCGGTAGCCGTCGACGCCGCCCCCGCCGCCGGGGCCCGCCGCACCAGCGACCGGTCCCAGCTGCGGGCGTCGATGCCGAGAATGCCGCCCATGTTGTTGCGGTCGCTGGGGACGGAGAACTCACGGTAGGCGTAACGCCACTCGTGCAGGAACGCGCGCACCGCCTTGCCCACCTTGTCCTTGCCGTTCTTGCTGTGGTGGCCCGTCCCCGTGATGGCGTACACCGGCCGGCTCTCGCCCGCGTTGTCCAGCAGCACCCGCTCCAGGTACTCCACCGCCTCCTCCGGGTGCAGCCCGTGCAGGTCCACGTAGATCTCGCCGCCGTGCGCGCCGCCGCCGCCTCCCCGGCCACCGGAGCCCCGGTTGCGCTCCTCGTACAGCTCGCGCGCCGCCTCGCGGTGCGCCTTGCGCATCAGGTCGTTCTCGCTCTGCCCCCGCAGGCTCAGCGCCTTGGCTGCGCGCGCGTCGTTGCGGTTCCACGCTTGCGCTGCGCTGTTGGTCCGTTAGCTGTGTGCGCGCGAAGGTCCCTCCTCCTCTCTGCCAACTCACCTCTGCAAGAACTTGTTGCGCAGCCCACCGTGCTTGATGGCCTCCTGCCGCGCCTTGAGGTACGCTTTGTTGGCCTTGTCGCCCGTCTCCAGCCACGGGATGTGCTTGGGCGTCGGGATGGCCTGGGCGGCCGCGCTCGTTTCGCCGCCGCCGCCACCACCGTAGCCGTTGCGCAGGTTCGCCTGGCTGCCGTTGCGCCCCAGCTTGCGCATCATCCCCGCCGGTCGCGTGCCTGGCGAGGACGACGGCAGCGTGTCGGGTCCCGGCGACGGCGACATCTTGACAATGTCGGCTAGCGAGCTCGGCGGCGGCGGGCCGCCGCCGCCGCCGCCATCCTTGTGGCCGTGGCCGCCGCGCTTGCCGTGGTGCTTCTTGCCGCCGGCCGCCGCCGCCGCCAGTTTAGCCGACCCCAGCGACGGGAAGGCCTCGGTGTCGTCGATGGGCGGGGCCTGGCTGCTGCTGCTGCTGTTGTAGCCGCTGTTCGTCTCGTGCCGCAGCTGGTGGCGGCTGCCCGGGCGCGACCGCGGCCGCAGTATGTCGCCGCCGACGCCGACGCCAACGCCGCCGCCGCTTCCGCCCAAGCCCATGACAATTCCGGCGCCGCCCCCGGCGCCGAGCCCGCCAAAGAGCGGTGGCTTGAAGCCCGGCGGCGGCGTGACACCGACGGCTGGAAAGGCACCGGAGCCTGGGAACAGAGACAGCTGATGCTCGGGGGTGGCGGGCTGCGGGGCGTGCAAGGCGGGGAAGGCAGTGGCATCGTGCAGGAGGTCGGGGTTGTTGGTGCTCGTGGGTGGCGTGCTGGTGCCGTCGACAGTAAGGCGCGCCATCAGATGGGCCGGATCGTGGGAAAAGACGCACGTGCTGCCGGCGAGGCAGTTGCCGGCGACCCAGTATCTGGCGGTCAGAAAGACGTTGCGTACAGAGAGGGAGAGGGAGAAGAGAGAGAGGAAGACGCACTTGCAAATGTGGTTGCTCAGGTCGTGGCTGAAGCGGCAGTCGGCACGCAGACACTGGCCCGTGGATAGGAAGAACTTGCAGAGGATGCCCGACTTCTGGTCGGCGGGCGTGCTGGGCCGCGCGTCGGGGGTCATGGACTTGCCGATGACGACGCCGCCGGGGGTGGCGTCGTCGGCGGACGAGGCGATGGAGGGCGCCGAGTGGGGTGCCAGACCGCCCGAGGAGGCCCCGTCCTGCTGCTGCTGGCTGTCCATGATGGCGGTGATGGTGGCGCCGAGGTCGTAGCCGTGGGCGGCGAGGGCGGCGTCGATCTCGTCGTCGGTGCGCGAGGGTCCGAGGATGGACCGCAGCATGTCGTAGGGGGTCATGTCGAGCTGCTGCGAGGAGAGCGAGGACAGCGAGAACTCGGGCGCCGCCGCGTTGAGGCCGCTGGTGGAGGAGGGCGTCGCCGTGCCGGAGCCTCCGCCGCCAGCACCGGCACCCACGCCGGCGCTGGTGCTAAACAAGCCCACGCCGCCAGACTCGGAGGCCACGCTGGCGGCGTCGTCGCTGACGAGCCAGTCGACGTTGTCGGTCTGCTGGGCGTCGCCAAAGATCTCGGCGGCGGGCGTGGGGTCGCTGGCAAACTCGTAGGCGTTGAGGCTGGGGCTGTGGGGGATGGCGGTCGCGGCGACGGGCGTGGCAAAGGCGAGGCGCGGCGAGGGCCGCGGCGAGCCAAAGGGCGAGGCGGCGGCCGACTTGCTGCTGCGCGAAAAGGACACGGGCACGAACCCCGGCGGCGCCAGCGGGCTGACGCCGAGCCGCGGCGACCCGGAAAGCGGCGTGTGCGGGCCGCCGACGCCGACGCCGCCGACGCCGACGATGCCGGATCCCGAGCCCGGGCCGCGCCACGACGCCGGCGACGGCCGCCGCAGGATGGTCTGGCGGATGGGCGGCGGCGACGTGGCGCTGCCGCCGCCCTCGCGGAAGCGCCACACGGCGTCGAGCACGGCGTTCTCGAGCGCCTGGCCCTGCAGCGTCGTCGTCTTCTTGAGCAGTGCCTCCAGCCGGTCGATCTTGTCCTCCTCCTCGAGCGTCGCGTCCTGCAGCACCGGCAGGCAGATCTCGTACGTCTCGTCGGAGACCATGGCGGCGGCTGACGGACGGCAGTCAGGCAGGCAGGCGGTCCACCACACGGGGACGAATCAGGAGTCTCGCTTGGGTGACGTGGCCGCCGCGAGGCTATGACCTGGCTGGGCTGGTGGTCGGTCGTCTCCCGCCCAGCGTCGTATTTGGCTGGGGAACGCGTGCAGCGGCGGCGATGACGACGTTAGAGGGCCGCGGCGCTGGGAGCAGAAACGAGGGCCCGTCCAATGGCAGACGAGCCGGAGCGCAGTTGGTCGGGCGAGAGCGAGAGCAGGGGCGATAGCGAGAGCGAGAGAGAGAGCAGAGGCGAGAGAGCGGGCGCGGCGCCGCGTCGCATGATGAGCGGACGGAAAAGGGGGGGACGGCGCGAGCGACAGCAGGAGACGCGACGAACGGAGATGGAAACCAAACAAGAAGACAAAAACGCAGATGCTCGGATGAAGCAAAAAAAAGACGAAAAACAAAAGCGGATGCAAAAAGAAGAGAAACCGCAATTGACCCGACGTTTGGGCGAACGGACCGACGGCAGCAGAGGATCGCCGTGGATGGATGGGCAGACGTGTCGGTCGGGGCAGCGGTGCAGCGGTCGGTCGGGCGCCCGGATGGATCGACGAAGAGAGAAGAAGCGGACGCGCGGTGTGGTCGGTCGGGATGCTCGAGCGGCGGCGGCGATGATGGCGGAAAAAGAGGTTGCGTGAGACGGAGGTCCGAAAGGCAGGAGGAGGAGAGGCGCGCGCGGCCGGCCGGATAGGGCAAGCGCAGGCAGGCAGGCAAGGAGGGAGGCAGGGGAGGAAGGAGAGCGGAGCGCGGAAGCTGCGACGCAAAGAGGGGTTCGCCAGTTCGCCAGCTGGGGGGAGCTGTCTCGCCACGGGGCCGGGGCGCCACAGGGCCCATAGCGGGCCAGCGGCCATTCCCGCCAGCGGAAGTTAGTCAGCGGGAGCCTGTAAGTGTAAGTACCTGTAACTGGGGCCTGTAACTGCTGCAAAACGCTTGTAAATATATTGTATTACTCTGGCTCACTCAACCTCATCCCCGTCGCCAAAGCCAAACGAGAAGCCCTCCGTCTTCGGCCGCTTCCCGTCGCCGTCGTCCCCCCGAACCACCGCGTCCCACGTCCGCTTCGGTGCCCGCGGCGCCAGCTCCGCCAGCGCCTCGGCCAGCAGCGCCGGGTGCTGCGCCGCCAGGCGCTCGACGAAGAGGTCGTAGGCGGCCTGCCGCCGGCCGGCCTGCGGACAGCCCTCGCCGTCCTGGTCCTCCTCGCCGTCCTCGTCGTCCTCGTCGTCTTCCCCCCAGCCCGTGACCTGCTCGGGCCGGTCGCGCAGGAAGCGCAGCACGGCGGCCAGGTGCGCGCGCGGCACAAAGTTTTGCGTCAGCGCGATGCCCGGCTCGAGGTTGACGACGAGGTGCCACCAGCCGCTGGGCACGTGCAGCACCTCGCCGGCGCGGCACACGCCCTCGACGCAGCCCGGCGTGGCCCGCGCGGCCGCGTGGAAGGTCAGCAGCCACTCGGCGATGCTGAGCGGGCTCGTCACCTCGCCCTCGTCCGCCGACGCAAACACGCCGGGCACCGCCGCCCCCGGCGGGAACAGCACCCAGTACTTGGCCCCGCGCACCACCGCGTTCCACGCGCTCGTGCCGTTGGGGTCCTTGTGGAACGTCGACCCGCTGCGCGCCGGGCCCACTATCAGCCACCGGTGCGCCGGCCGCTGCGGCCCCAGCACGGCAAACAGGTCCGGCCCGAAGCACCGCGGCGGCCAGTAGGCCTCATCGGTGCCGCTGCCGCTCTCGCCCATCTTCTCGGCAAACCCCCGGTCAAACAGGTACAGCGGGCTCTCGTCCGCCGTGCGCCGCAGGTACTGGTCGTACAGCGCGTACGGCCAGTCCACCGCCTCGGCGCGGAACACCGTCGCCTCCTGCTGCGCCGCCAGCGCGTCCAGCGACCAGTTGCGCAGCGCCGGCCACGCCCGCACGCACCGGTTCGCCGTCAGCACAAACGGCCGGTCCGTCCACGCCGCCGCAAACGCCTCGTGCGTCAGGTCCTCCAGCCGCGCGATCGCATTGGCCGCCGGGATGCCCCGCGCGTACCACGCCGGGTCCGCCCAGCTGCATACAAACGGCCGGTGCAGCACGTCCGAGAACACGCATCCTGCGTCCACCAGCGGCATGGGCGGCGGCTGCTCTTCGTCTGAGCCCTGTCTCTCCCCCTCCTTCTTCTCCTCCTCCTCCGGCTGCTGCTGCTGCTGCTGCTGCTGCTGCTGCTGCTGCTGCTGCCGCCGCCGCCGCCGCGCCGCGCGCCTCTCGGCCAGCAGCGTGGCCCGCCACGTCCCGTGCCAGGCCGATGGGCGCCAGCCGTCGATCCTGTGCGCGTCAGCCAGCCCTTCTCCCACGCTCCTTCCTTTCGGGAGTGCCGTGCTTACCCCAAGGCCTGGCTCTTCCACAGCTCGTCAAACGTGCAGAACGCAAACAGGCAGCGACACGTCGCCCCCAGCGCCAGCAGCGCCTCCGCGTCCAGCCACTCCAGCACCTGCATCAGCAGCTCGTCCGGCAGCGCCGCGAGCCCGCCCGCCGCCGCCTTGGCGTCGGCGCCCGCGTGCAAGAACTTGTTGCCCAGCGGCTTGATCCCCAGCGGATGCGGTGGCACTGGCGGCGGGTCCAGGCTCGTGTGGAGGGTGGCGGCGGCGGCGGCGGCGGCGTCGGTGACAACGTCCTCGTCTGGGGCAAAGGTCTCACCCTCGCCCTCGCCACTATCGTACTCCTCGCACGCAAATGCGTGCGCGTCTCCGCCGCCCGTGAGAGGGGCCATGGCCAGGAACAGAAGCAGCTGCTGTATAGCTCACCGGAGAGCGGTCGCGAGGTCGGCAGAAAGTTTTTGGTCGATCGGCAGTCGGTGAGTAGAGTCACGTGACGTGATACAACATCACCTGACGACCCCTCGCCGCTCGAGCCCTTTTGCGGTGGGGCGACGTGTTTTTTGCCGTTCCTTCCAACGCCGCCCACGCGCCACCCCTCCCCCCAACGCCCCTCCCGCCTCCTTCCCTCGCCCCCTTTCTTCCCCCCCTCGCGCCAGTTAGAGGCGGTCTTTTCTGGCGTGTTCGCTCCCTCCCTCACAAAAACGGAATAAATAAAAAGGCAGAAAAAAAAGAAAAAATTTATTTACGAGGGAGAAAGCGCTCCCTAAAAAAAATTCCCCTTGGGACCAGAAAACCGCCACCCAAAAAAATTTCTGCCACAAAAACTCTTGAAGCTTCACAACCAAGACACAAACCAGAACAACGTCAAACGCAACCCCCATCTCCCCACGAGACAAGACGATCGATCGCCTTGTCTTTTTGATTCTCCATTTCGTGTGTTCTCTCGGTTCTTTCTTGACGAGAGACCTTTTCCCCCCCATCGGCAGGAATCCGCAGGACAGATCCTTTGGATTCTTTTCTTTTTTTTCTTTTTCTCGTCTTCCGTTTGCCCCAAGCAAACGTCACCGACGCTCAGCTCGCCGCTTTCTCTCTTCTTTCGCTTCGTTTCTAGATCTCAAGCAGCGCTTGCGATCTAGAAATTCCCGGCTTTTTAACCGCAACCATGGCTACCAACGAGAAGGGCCTCGAGGATGTGCCCGAGGGTGCGTGGCTGCTCCTCCTCGTCTCGATGCCCAAACGTGCGCTGACCGTGTCCTCCAGGCCAGATCGAGTCGAACTACGATGAGACGGTCGACTCTTTCGATGACATGAACCTCAAGCCCGACCTGCTGCGGGGTGAGTAGACAGGAAGGATGGAGGGGAGCGAGCCGCGAGAAGAAGGACGCGCGCTGACCAGACACCAGGCGTCTATGCGTACGGTTTCGAGCGTCCGTCGGCGATCCAGCAGCGCGCCATCATGCCGGTGATCAAGGGCCACGACGTCATCGCCCAGGCCCAGTCGGGCACGGGCAAGACGGCTACGTTCTCGATCTCGGTGCTGCAGAAGATCGACCCCAACATCAAGCAGTGCCAGGCGCTGATCCTGGCGCCGACGCGCGAGCTGGCCCAGCAGATCCAGAAGGTCGTGGTGGCCATTGGCGACTTTATGAACATTGAGTGCCACGCCTGCATCGGCGGCACCAGCGTGCGCGAGGACATGAAGGCGCTCCAGGACGGGCCCCACGTCGTGGTGGGCACGCCCGGTCGCGTCCAGGACATGATCCAGCGCCGTTTCCTCAAGACGGACGCCATGAAGATGTTTGTCCTCGACGAGGCCGACGAGATGCTGTCGGTATGTATTGGCGTGGTCTTGCTTCCGGTTCGTTTCCTGTGCTAACGGGCCCAGCGCGGTTTCACCGAGCAAATCTACGACATCTTCCAGCTGCTGCCGCAGTCGACGCAGGTGGTGCTGCTGTCGGCGACGATGCCGCAGGACGTGCTGGAGGTGACGACCAAGTTCATGCGCGACCCGGTGCGCATCCTGGTCAAGAAGGACGAGCTCACGCTGGAGGGTATCAAGCAGTTCTACATTGCGGTGGAGAAGGAGGAGTGGAAGCTGGACACGCTCTCGGACCTGTACGAGACGGTCACGATCACGCAGGCCGTCATCTTCTGCAACACGCGCCGGAAGGTCGACTGGCTGACGGACAAGCTGACGGCGCGCGACTTTACCGTCTCGGCCATGCACGGCGACATGGACCAGTCGCAGCGCGACCTGATCATGAAGGAGTTCCGCTCGGGCTCGTCGCGCGTGCTCATCGCCACGGACCTGCTGGCCCGCGGCATCGACGTCCAGCAGGTGTCGCTGGTCATCAACTACGACCTGCCCGCCAACCGCGAGAACTACATCCACCGCATTGGTCGCGGCGGCCGTTTCGGCCGTAAGGGCGTGGCCATCAACTTTGTCACCGCCGACGACGTCCGCATGATGCGCGAGATTGAGCAGTTCTACAGCACCCAGATCGAGGAGATGCCCATGAACGTGGCCGACCTGATCTAACGGCCGCGGATCGGATCGGAATCATTGCGACAAGAGGTAGCTGTCGCCACCTTTGTCCCTTTTTTTTCAACTGTCTTTTTCCCTGTCTTCCTTTCCGTGTCTCTCTCGTTTCCTTATAATTTGTTTGTGCCGACTGCCCAATAAAAGTCTGTTCCATGCACCAAACGACGACCGCCCAACAGACCGTTTCTCTCTGCTGTTTTTTTTTGTCTCTTGTCTCCTTTTTTCTTTCTCTCTTCTGTCTCTGCTCATCTCTTTCGCGTTTCTTTGCAGTGTCTCGCCAGGACGGCAGCCCGGGAGTGCCCCCGGAGTGTTCTTCTCTTCCCTTTGGTTGCGAGTGCTTCGGAGTCTTCCGGTTGTTCTTCGGGTCCTTTTTTGATAGAAGAAGAAAGAGATGTCCCAAACAAGTATATTTACGGAGTAATACTCCGTACGGCGCTGTACGGAGTAGTTGTATTTAGGGCACGCCACGCTAGCCCCTGGCGCCTTGTTTTCCCGGCGGCTCAGCCCCTGGCTGGCTGGCCTGGCCAGGGCCGCTAGCGTGCCTGCAAGACCCTGCGCGCAGTCAGCAGCCGTACTCCGTAGCTTGGGGTCTCAGAGGCAACGATTGTACGGAAGCCGGAACGACCTCGACAAGACACGACACCCATCGCAGCCGGCCTCGACCACACAGACGATTCGCCGTCGTTTCCTCCTGTTTTTTGAGTCGCCTCCTCGTTTGCACGGTCCACCATGGACGTCACCCTCGACGAGATCCTGGCCGAGCGGAAGGTGAGCGAGAGGAAGACGACCGTCAGACGACTAGAGGACCAGACGACCAGACGAATGCTGACGGCCAGGCCGAGCGCCGCGGCCGGGGCAGCCGGGGCCCGCGCAACGGCGGCGGCGGCGGCGGCGGCGACGGCGGCCGGCGCCGCGGCGACCGCGGCGACCGGCGCGACGCGTACCCGCGCGACGGCGTGCGAAAGGTAGCGAAAGACGAGGGCGCGCGCGGCGCTGGTCTCGGCTGGAACACCTGCTGACCCCCCCCAGTCCTACCGCGACGACCCGCGCACCATTGACGAGTAGGCTTGCTTCTCCCTCTCTCTCTCTCTCCTGAGTGCTGCGGAGGCCGGGCTGACGTGCCAGGGAATGGGTTCACGACCGCTACGACGGGACGGGTGGGTGTCTTTTCTTTCTGTCTCTTTTCTTTTCCTCCTGCCGCGCCCTGCTAATCAGCAGGCGCCGACGCCCCGCGCAGCCGTGCGTCACCGGAGCGCCGTGCCGGCGGTGCCGCTACTTCAGGCCCGGCCGCCACCGCCGCCGCCGCCGGCACCCGTGTCCGCGTCGAGAACCTGCACTACGACCTGACCCGCGACGACCTCGACGGGCTCTTCCGCCGCATCGGGCCCGTCTCCGCCGTCGACCTGCTCTACGACCGCGCCGGCCGCTCCGAGGGCGTCGCCTACGTCACCTATGTCGCCTACGAGGACGCCAAGGCCGCCCTGCGCGAGTACGACGGCGCCAACGCCAAAGGTCTGCGTCTCCCTTTTTTTCTTGGGCTGCTTCTCTTGGGCTGCCGCCCGCTAACCTTGCAGGCCAGCCCATTCGCTTGACCATTGTCTCCTCCCGCCGCGGCCCCCCCGGCACCGGCCGCCCGCTGGCTGAGCGCATCTCGCGGCCCCGCCGGCGGCCGGCGGCGGACGGCGACGGCGACGGCGGCGGCGGCGGCGGCGGCTTCTACTACGACGACAACGGCGACGACGACAACGGCCGCCCCGCCCGCGGCATCGACCGCTACGTGCCCGGCTCCAGCAGCGCCCGCCAGCGGTCGCGCAGCCCCGTGCGGCGGCGGCGCGACGGCGGCGGCGGCGGCGGCGGCGGCCGGCGGCCCGGCGAGCGGAGAGGCGAAGGCCGCCGCGGCGGCGGTGGCGGCGACGGCGGAAGCGGCAGCAACCGGCGGCCGCGCAAGACGCAGGAGGAGCTGGATGCCGAGATGGCCGACTACTTTGTGGCCGGCAGCGGCGGCGGCGGCGGCGGCGGCGGCGGCGGCGGCGGCGGCGACGCCGACGGCGGGGACACCGCTCCTGCGGCACCGGCTGCTACCGTCGGCGACGGCGGCGACGGCGGCGACGGCGGCGACGACGCCGACATGATCGGGTGAGCGTCTCGGGAGATGGCGAGAGACGACGGAGACGAAAAAGGGAGCACCTTGGATAAAGCTCCGGTTGGACAAAATACCGGGGTAGATAGAAAAAGTCGCCTGCTTTCCGCGTCCACGTCCACGTCCACGTCCACGTCCACGCCTACGCGGCCGGCTGCGGGCCCTTGCTTGCCAGCCCCTCGGCGACGGCGGCGGCCACGTCCTCGGCGGTGCGGCCGCGGACGCGCTGGCCGACCTTTTCCTGGCCGAGCACGGTGTCCTCGGCGACGGTGCGGAAGACGCCGGCGGCGCCGCGGGCGAAGAGGTCGGGCGCGAAGCCGCCGTCGGCGGCAAACGTGGCGCCGATCTCCTCCATCTCGCGCACCCAGCGGTACGCCTTGGGCGGCAGCCCCGTCAGCGCGCGCTCCGTCTGCTGGCGGCGCGCGGGCCCGGCCACGGCGTCCAGCGCGTCCTGCAGGGGGCCCAGCACGCCCAGCCGCTGCGCCGTGCCGTACGCCTGCACGGCAATGGCCGCGTAGCCCTTGGTCAGCGACGCGAAGCACATCTTGAGCCCGCTCGCCCGCCCCACGTCGTCGCCCAGGTGCTGCGCGCCCAGCGCCGCCGCCAGCGCTGGCGACGCGTCCGCGAGGCTGTGCGGGCCCGACGTCGGGATCCGCGGGCGTGTCCAGCCGGCGGCGCCACCGTCAGGGTGGTCCGAGGAGGGCGGCGCCGGCGGCTCGCCGATGATGGAGCCGTCGACGAAGCGGAGGCCCGCCACGCCCGCCAGCAGGCCGTCGATGGCCCGGGCCGTCGCCGGCGACACGGCGTTGAGGTCGGCAAAGTACAGCGGGCGGTCGGCGGGGCGGCGCGCGTCGTCGTCGTCGCCGGCGGCCGCGGCCGCGGACAGCCGCGCCAGGGCGTCGCCGATGCGCTGCGCCGTGGCCACGGCGTCCCGCGGCGGCACCACCGACAGCACGACGTCGCTCTCGCGCACGATCGCCTCGTCCGACGGCAGCAGCACAATCCCCGCGGCCGCGGCGCGGTCAGCAGTCGCTTGGCTGGCGGTGGGTCAGCTGCGAGCAGAGGCTGAGAAGAAGACGAAGAGGAAGAAGAAGAACAGAGAGCGGACGGACCTCCGGCCGACAACGCTCGTCGACACGGCAAAGCCGTGGGCCAGCAGCAGCTTGGCGATGCCGACGCCCATGTCGCCAATGGACAGGACGGTCACCTTGGGGAGAGACATGGCAATAAACGAGGCACGCGACGCGGAGAGAGAGAGAGAGAGACGGTAGAGAGGGGAGAAGCGAATGGCGCAACGGGCCGGTGTATAAGACGCAACGGGTGGCCCGTAGCCCCTCGGTGTGTTATGTAAGCGAGCGGAGCTGGGCAGCCGGACCCGGCCGGCCGTTTCTCATGGCCGCGTCCGGGCGCACACGCACGCATGGGGAACATCGAGCTTGGTGCGCAGGACGGCGCTTCCGCCGGCTGAGGCGGGCGCTGCCGCTGCCAGAAACAGGCCGTCGCTGGAGACGGCGCCAAAGTGGTTCGGCAGCAGGGCCACGGCGCCGGCGTCCGACGGGGCGGCGTCCGCCGGGGCGCCGGGCAGCACGCCGAGGACGACCGACGGCCCGGCGGCGGTGGCGGCGGCGACAGGAGCAGCAGGGCTGGCTGCCTCTCCCAGAGGGGCCACAAAGAACTGCACCAGCGCGCCGGGCATGGCCACGCCGTCCACAGATGACGTCGCGCCGTCCCCCCCCTGGGCTCGGCTTCGCTGCCCCGGGTCCTCGTCCTGGAACGAGCGTATGAAGCTGAGCATGGCCTCGTCGTCATCGTCGTCGTCGGCAGCCGGGTCGTCCCGCTCCTCGCCGAGCAGCCCGCCGCCGCCGCCGGCACCACCCAGCCGCGGCGCCGCGCGGTGGCTCATCTGCGGGTCCAGCGACAGCAGGCCCTGCTTCTTTCCCCAGCCGCCGCCGCCGCTCACTGCACGTCATTAGCACGGCATTGAAACAGTAAGGTACACAGCAGTAGAGAGATGGAAGACGTACACACGCGGTGTAGCCGGCAGCCGGCGGCCAGCAGCGCCGTAAAGTGCGCGGCCGTCTGCGCCGCGGCGCGCTGCTCGGCCGCGGCCGTGTGGTCGTCGTCGGCGGCAAGGACAGGAAGGTGTGCCGCGCGCGCCTGGTAGGCTGCCGCTGCCGCCGCCGCCGGGGGCACCACGAGCGCCCACACGGCCAGCGGCCCGTCGGCGAGCGCCGGGTCCGCGCGCCGCCGCGCCGCCAGCAGCGCGGGGATGGCCTCCTCAAGCGCCTGGGCGGCGGGCACGGGGCGTCGTCGGCTGCCGTCGCCGTCTGACCATACCTGCCGCACAATGTTGCCGAGGCCGGCGGCGATGGTCAGCGGCGCGGTGACGGCAAACAGCGGCACGGACACGGCAGCTGTTGCCGGCTCGGCCGTCGTCGTCGCCGCCGCCGCCGCCACCTTCACCAGCTGGTGCGGCCGCTCCTCGAGCCTCGTCTGCTGCAGGCCGTCCGCCCCCCTCCCCTCAGCCCGGGCCGTCCACCGGCTGGCCAGCAGCGTCGACCGCCGGCCGTTCTGGAACACGGTGTTGGCGAGGGGGAGGGTCACGCACAGGCCGCCGCCGGGAGGAGCAGCCGCCGCCGCCCCAGCAGCAGCAGCAAACGGCACCTCCACGGTCAAAGCGGCCTCGGTGTCGAGGTCGCTGCCGACGGAGCCGCGGCTGCTGCGCCGCCCGCGCGCCCGGGAGCCGCCACCACTGCCGTCGCCGTCCTGCCAGAGGCCGGGCAGCAGCGCGTCCGCGGGCCCGTAGGCGACGGACAGGCCGCCGCCGCCGCCGGCCATCCCGCCGGCCGTCCCGCCGGCCGCCTCGCCGACGGGCGCAGCAAGGCCGGCCACGACGGCGGCCAGCACGCTCACGCCCGACGCCGCCGACGCCGGCGCCACGGGAAGCCGCCGCAGCAGGGCCGCCATAAAGGCCTCGTCGGCGAGCCACGTGGCCAGCGCGGGCGACGCGAGCACCACGGCGGCGTCGGCCGTCGGTGGCGCTGCGGCCTCGGAGAGCGAGAGCTGTCCGCTGCGCTCAATGCATTCCAGCACGGCCGTCTTGCAAATCCGTCAGCTGCTTCCCCTCTTTTTTTCTCTCTTCTCTCTTCTCTCTTCCTCCCACCTTGGTCGCCGACGACGGCACGGCCACGGTGAACTGGCCGGGCCGGCGCGCGCTCGTCGCAAGCCAGCGCACGCATCCGGCCAGGGCCCGTGGGCGCAGGGCAGAGAGCATGTTGGCGCAGGTGTACGTGTCGTACAAGTCTTCTATTTACAAGCTCCTTTACACTTTACAAATGCAAGTAATACCCCGCGCCAATACGTCCAGCACCGCCACATAGCGCACCGCCACAGCACGCACCGCCACACATTCACCGCCCGCCCGCCGTGAGTCAGAAAAAAACCGGCGAGGGGACCTCCCCTCCAACGGCATCGCACACGAGGACCATTGCTCGTCGAGCTGTTTTCCACCCTCTCCCTCCATTGCTCGACCCGGACGCCAAAACGTCGTCCTTCCGCATCTTCCGCGCACTCTCGGTGCGCGCGTTCCCGGCAACTCGGTACCTCATCGCACGAACCATGGCGAGCGACAGCGCCAGAGGGAATCCCAGTAGGTGACCTTTTTTTCGGTGCATCCAGCTAGCCTCTTCCGTCTTTTGTGCTGACGACGACCCCCAGTCGACTCCGGCCGCGGCCCGGCGCTGACGGCGCCGCCGCCGGTGGACGCGGCGACGCAGGCGGCCGTGCAGAGCGCGGCGCCGGCGGACGGGGCGCCGCCCAAGCCCAAGACGGAGAAGGAGCTGGAGCGGGAGCGCAAGAAGGCGGAGAAGCTGGCCAAGTTTGAGCAGAAGCAGGCGGCCAAGAAGGCAGAGGCGGCGGCGGCCGGCGAAGGGGCCGCGGCGGAAAAGAAGGCCAAGCCGGCCAAGGCCGCCAAGGCCGCCAAGCCGGCCGAGGCGCCGCTGCCGGCGTACGTCAACGACACGCCGGCGGGCGAGAAGAAGCGGCTGCGCAGCTTCGACGACCCGCACTACAAGTCGTACAACCCGGTGGCGGTGGAGAGCGCGTGGTACGAGTACTGGGAGAAGTCGGGCTTCTTCCGGCCCGAGTTCGGCCCCGACGGGCGCGAGAAGCCGGCGGGCCGCTTCGTGATCCCGCACCCGCCGCCCAACGTGACGGGCTCGCTGCACATGGGCCACGCGCTGGGCGACTCGCTGCAGGACATCATGGTGCGCTTCAACCGCATGCGCGGCAAGACGACGCTGTGGCTGCCGGGCTGCGACCACGCGGGCATCGCGACGCAGAGCGTGGTGGAGACGATGCTGTACCGGCGGCAGGGCAAGACGCGGCACGACCTGGGCCGCGAGAAGTTTGTGCAGACGGTCTGGGACTGGAAGACGGAGTACCACGCCAACATCAACAACGCGCTGCGCAAGATGGGCGGGTCCTTTGACTGGACGCGCGAGGCCTTCACCATGGACGCCAACCTCAGCGCGGCCGTGCAGGAGACGTTTGTGCGGCTGCACGACGAGGGCACCATCTTCCGCGCCAACCGGCTGGTCAACTGGGACTCCAAGCTCAACACGGCGCTGTCGAACCTCGAGGTCAACAACAAGGAGCTGCCGGGGCGCACGCTGCTCGACGTGCCCGGCTACGACAAGAAGGTCGAGTTTGGCGTCATTGTGCACTTCCGCTACCCCATCGAGGGCTCGACCACGGGCGAGACCATTGAGGTGGCCACGACGCGTCTCGAGACCATGCTCGGCGACACGGGCATCGCCGTGCACCCCGAGGACGAGCGCTACCGCCACCTGGTGGGCCGCCACGCCGTGCACCCCTTTCTGCCGGACCGGCGGCTGCCCATCGTGGCCGACGACTACGTGGACCGCGAGTTCGGCACGGGCGCCGTCAAGATCACGCCGGCGCACGACGCCAACGACTACGCGCTGGGCGAGCGGCACAAGCTGGCCTTTATCAACATCCTGACCGACGACGGGCTCATCAACGAGGAGGGCGGGCCCTACGCCGGCCAGAAGCGCTTCGACGCGCGCTACGCCATCGCCGCCGACCTGCAGGCGCGCGGGCTCTACGTGGACAAGAAGGACAACCCCATGGTGGTGCCGCTGTCGGAGCGCAGCAAGGACATTGTCGAGCCGCGGCTCAAGCCCCAGTGGTGGATGCGCATGGGCGACATGGGCCGCCAGGCCGTGCAGGCGCTCGACGCCGGCCAGTTCGCCATCAAGCCCGAGTCGGCCGACCGCAGCTTCCGCCACTGGATGTCCAACATCACCGACTGGTGCATCTCGCGCCAGCTGTGGTGGGGCCACCAGTGCCCCGTCTACCTGGCCCACGTCGACGGCCAGCCGCCCAGCGACCCGGGCGACAACAGCCGCTGGTTCGCCGCCAAGTCCGAGGCCGAGGCCCGCGCCAAGGCCGAGAAGGCCCTGGGCCTGGCCCCCGGCAGCCCGGCCCTGACCCTCGTGCGCGACGAGGACGTGCTCGACACCTGGTTCTCCTCCGCCCTGTGGCCCTTTTCCACCCTCGGCTGGCCGCGCCAGACGGCCGACCTGGCCGCCCTCTTCCCCACCAGCGTGCTCGAGACCGGCTGGGACATCCTCTTCTTCTGGATCGCCCGCATGGTCATGCTCAGCCTCAAGCTGACCGGCCAGGTGCCCTTCTACGAGGTCTACTGCCACCCCCTCGTGCGCGACTCCGACGGCCGCAAGATGTCCAAGAGCCTCGGCAACGTCATCAACCCCCTCGACGTCATCTCCGGCATCAGCCTCGACGACCTGCACGCCACCCTGCTCAAGGGCAACCTCGACCCCCAGGAGGTCCAGAAGGCCATCAAGTACCAGAAGGCCGCCTTTCCGAATGGGGTGCGTCTCTCTCTCTCTCTCTCTCTCTCTGTGTGTGTATTTCCCCCGCTCACCTCCCAGATCCCCGAGTGCGGCGCCGACGGCCTGCGCATGTGCCTCGCCAACTACGTCACCGGCAGCGGCGACATCAACTTTGACATCAAGGTCATGCACGCCTACCGCCGCTTCTGCAACAAGATCTGGAACGCCTCCAAGTTCGTCCTCGGCAACCTCGACGCCCACCGCGGCTCCTTTGTGCCCCGTGCCCAGCGTGCCCTCGGCGGCGACGAGTCGCTTCCCGAGCTCTGGATCCTCTCCAAGATGAACAAGGCCGCCCGCGAGATCAACACCGCCATCGACGACCGCGAGTTCAAGGTCGCCTCCAACGCCCTGTACAACTTCTGGTACTCGGAGCTGTGCGACGTGTTTATCGAGGTGGGCCGCTTTTTTCTTTTTTCTTTTTTTCTTCTTGGCTCTCGCGGCCTCGTCGTCGTCCGCTGACTGACCCCTTTTCCCCCCCCCCAGAACTCCAAAGCCATCATCGCCGACGGCTCGCCCGCCCAGCGCGAGTCCGCCCTGCAGACGCTCTACAGCGCGCTCGAGGCCGCCCTGCTGCTGAGCCACCCCTTCCTGCCCTTTATCACCGAGGAGCTGTGGCAGCGCCTGCCCCGCCGCCCCAACGACGACACGCCCTCCATCGTCGTCGCCGCCTACCCGGCCTACGACGCCCAGTTCGACAAGCCCGACGCCGAGGCCGCCTACCAGCTCGTCCTCGACGCCTCGCGCGGCATCCGCTCGCTGCTCGTCGAGTACCCGCTGGCCAAGGCCGAGCCCGGCGCCGCCGAGCCCGCGCCCGTCCAGGTCTTTGTCCAGACCACCTCCGACGCCGCCCGCGCCACCGCCGCCGCCGAGGTCGCCGCCATCCGCTCCCTGCTCGGCAAGCAGGCCGCCGCCGCCACCACCCTCCAGGTCCTCGGCCCCGACGCCGCCCGCCCCGTCGGCTGCGTCGGCCTGCAGGTCTCGGGCGCCGCCACCGTCTACCTGCACGTCAAGGGCCACGTCGACCTCGACGCCGAGATCGCCAAGGCCCAGGCCAAGCTCGCCAAGGCCGCCGCCGCCGCCGCCAAGACCCGCAAGCTCGTCTCCGATCCCACCTACCAGAAAAAGGTCGCCGCCGCCACCCAGGAGGCCGACCAGCAGAAGCTCGCCGAGCAGGACAGCGAGGTCCGCCAGCTCGAGGAGACCATCACCCAGTTCGAGGGCCTCAAGCTGGAGTAGGGAGGGGGGTCGTCGTCTGTAAAAGGTTTGCCAATTTCTGGAACAATGTGCCGATTCGCTAGAACAAATACAAAAAAAAACCGCCATGCCAAAGAACATCCGTCGTTATCCAAAATCGTGCCAAACAAAAATACAGGACATGTCACATCACGACACACTTGCCGTTCTTGGTCTTGTCGAGCGGCGCCTCCAGATGTGGTTGCTGCTGCTGCTGCTGCTGCTGCTGTTGCTGCTGCTGTCGCTGCTGCTGGATGTGCAGCTGCAGCTGATACATCGCGTATGCCGACGACGAGTCCGGCCCGCCGCCCGGAATCGACGGCATCGGCGGCATGTAGTACGCCTGCGGCGGCGGCGGCGGCCCACCCGCCTGGCCGTACGGCGCCGTCGTCGCCGTCACGTCCGTCCACACGCTGCTGGCTGCGTCCATGTCGTGCGTCGCGTGGTGCGGCTGGCCCGCGTGCGTGCCGCTCGCTCCCTGCCGCGGACTCCTGGCTGTGCCCCGGCGCCGGCCCTGCGTCAGCGGGTGCAGCAAGCCACCGCCGCCGCCGCCGCCACCACCACCACCACCGCTGCCGCTGGCGGCTGCCGCTGGCTCACCGACAGCCCCCGACGACGGCCCTGCCACGCCCTTGCCCTTGGCCTGCTGCTTCTGCTGCTTCTGCTGCTTCTTCTTCATCGCCTTCCTCCGGCTGCTGCTGCTCGTGCTGGCGCTGCTGTTCTTGCGCCGCCACCCGCGCCGCTTCGCGTCCGCCATGTTCTTGGCCGCGCTGCGCTCTGCCCGGCTCAGCTTGCGCCCCAGCCCCAGTCGCGCCGCCGTCCCCGTAGATGTTCCGGCTGCAGAGCCGCCGTTGTCTGCAAAGGACGGCCCGAGAAGGGAGGGCTGCTGCTGCTGCTGCTGCTGCTGCTGATGCTGCTGCTCCGCTTCTTCTGCTTCGGCGGGCGTCTGCACTGACGGCCCGGCCGACAGGGTCTCGAGGCGCTCGCGCAGCTCCGCCGACCGCTCTTGCGCCTTGGGGCGGCGCGGGATGGGCGCCAGGATGGTCGGCTCCGGCTGCTGTTCGTGGCGGTGCGCTGACTTTGTGCGGCTGGGCGAGTCAAACGCACCCGTCACGCCGCGCGGCGTGCTGATGATCAGCGGCTGGTCCTCGACGGGCGGCGGCGTGCTGTTCCGTGGCAGAGGCGGCTGCGTCGCCGCCCGCGGCGGCGCCTGGGCGGCGGCGCTGTTGTAGGGGTAGTACGGCTGCGGTGCTAGCGAAGAAAAAGTCCCGACCGCCGGCCCTCCTTGTTCCTGCAGCTGCTGCGGCTGCGGCAGTGGCTTGTTCAGGTTCAGGACCGTCGACGCCCGCCGCGGCTGCTGCGCGCTGCCCACGGGGACGCGTGGGACCTGGTGCAAGCCCATGGACAGGCGGTTGGGTGAGGCGGAGGGCTGCTGCTGTTGAGCCTCCTGCTGCTGCTGCTGCCCCGTGTCCGAGGGCCGCCGCAGCGGCCACGTCTGGACATTGACCACGGGCCGGGGCACAAAGGCACCGTAGGACAGCTGCTCCACTTGGGCTGCGGGAGCCGGCGGGAAGGGCGGGAAAGGCTGATTCTGTCCTCCACCTGCCATCGCTGGTGCTGCTGGTGCTGCCGGTGCCGCCAACACAGCCGCGCTCAGCTGCGGCGAACCCGCGGGCGACGCCTCGTACAGGTCGCGGGAGGTGAGCTCAGAGGACTGCGATGCAGGACGGCTGACGGGGTCCGCCTGGTCGTTTCTGTTGTGGCTGCCGCCCCCGCTGCTTCCCAGCGTGGCCGCCACCCCCGGCACTGTCGATGGCGGCGCGAAGGAGAGCGCTGGCAGGGGAGGAGGCACCGCCGCGGACGAGACAGAAGGGCCGGCAGCCAGGTGGGGGGGCAGGGCCGGTGGCACCGGCCCGGAGCTCGGCGGCGCGAGGATGGGCGGCACATTGTGGCGCAGAAAGGCGGGCAGGTCCTGAGGGTCGACCTCCTTCTGGTAGGGCGGCGGCGGTGGCACCCAGTTGTCGGCGTCGCTCTCGTGGGGATGCTCGCGGCGGCCGTCGGCGCGACGGGGTGTCGTGCCCGCGCCGCCGGCGGTGCCCGAGGCAGCAGCGGCCGTGCCGAGACCGGCACCCCCTCCCGTCGAGGAAGCCAGGCGGCGGTTCATGGCGGCGGCGGTGGCGGCGCGGCGCAGGGTGGTGCCGGAGCGCGGGCTGGCGTGCGAGTAGGGTAAGTCGAGGGCCTCTTCGAAGATGGACTCGGTCTCGACGCTGTCGACGCTGTCGGCCGCTGTCTCGGCGTCCGCAGACTCGGGCAGTGGCGCCTTCTCTTCTCTGCCCTCCTCCACGCCTGCCAGCTGACTTCCTGGGCCCCGCAGCGCCCGGATGCGGCGAGGGACCAGCGGGTCGTCTTCGTCGTCGGTGTTGCGCGCATCGGGAGCCAACGAGGCGGCCGCCTGCGCCGGGCGTGACGAAGCCATCGGCATCGGCGGGGGCGCCATGGCGGCGCTGCGCGCCGACAGCGAGGCTGCAGCCGAGGCGACCGTGGTCGCGTGCCGCATCAGGGCGGCGGCGCGGCCGGACGGCCCGCGCTTCTGGGCGGCGACGGTGCGACGACGCACGAGGGCAACCTCGGTGTCGAGGTCGCGGTGTTCCTCTTCGAGCACCTCAGGCTCTTTGGTGCCGACCTCGATCGTGATCTCGGCGACGTCGGCCGGGCCGTCGGTGGGCGCGTAGTCGAAGTCGACCAGCAGCAGGCGCCCGCCGTCGATAAAGTCGATGCCGTCCTCGTCGAGGCCGCCGACACCGACACCGAGGCCGAGGCCGAGGCCAAGGCCGAGGCTGCTGGCAGAAAGCGGCTGCGGCGGATGGACGCCGCGGGCGGCCACGACGAGGCGCTCGCGCAGCGACGAGCCGCCGAAGCCCTCGACCCAGCTGACCATGCTGACGCCCGGCAGCTCAGCGACGCGGCGGCCAGCGATAAACGTGTTTTGGGGGCGGTCGCTGAGCGTCTGCCACTGAGGCACGCGGACGGGCGCGTCACCCAGTCCGGCGGCAGCGGCAGCGGCAGCAGCGGCGTCCCGCAGACGCGTCGAGGCGGCGCGGGACAGGCCGCTGCTGCCGTCCACAGGGCTGCCGGCGGCAGACGACGGTCCTGCGGGCAGCTCTGAGCTGCTGCCGTCGGCAGCAAGAGAGCCGCCCAACACGGCATCGAGGTCACCTGGCACGCCGTACAGCCAGATGTCGCTGCCATGGAAGGCGGCCGCGACCAGGTCGCTGTGGTAGGACGCCGAGGGTAGGGCGCTGGGCAGGAGGCGCGTGGAGGCGGCGGCGGCGGCGGATGCAGACGGTCCAGATGGTGCAGTCACGCCGGCGGCTGATCCGGCGGTCCGCCCCGGCAGCGGCCCCGGGAAGTAGGTGGTGCCGTTGCGCAGGTCGTCGACGCGGACGGCGCGGAAGATCTCGAAGCTGCGGTCGTAGGTGAAGGTCCAGACGGCCTCCTCACGGCTTGAGTCCTGCAGAAGCACGGCGTGGCTGCAGTCGCGGCTGGTGTTTGGGAACAACAGCGATGTGGTCCAAAGAGCGCTGAGATCGGGCGTGTTGCCGCTACCACCGCCGCCGCCGCCGCCGAGGCCGCCGCTGCCACTGCCACTGCCACTGCCACTGCCACTGCCGCCGCCGCCGCCGCCGCCGCTGCCATCGCTGAACTGATAGTACGGCTGGCTGGCCGGGTCGTAGTAGGGGGCGGTCAGCACGACGGTGGCGGGGGTGGCGGCGTGGACCGAGGTGCCGAGGATCTGGGTGCCGTCAAAGGAAAAGGCCAGGGCGTCGACGGGGTCGCACTTGACGGCGCGGCGGTCGGTGGCCAGCGCGTCGGGGCGCAGCGACGACACCTCGATGCCGCCGGCGTAGGCGGCGGCGAGCACGGAGCCGCAGGGGCTGAGAGCGATGGCGCGCGGGGAATGGTCGAGAAGGACGGACTGGGTGCGGCGCGGGGGGGAGGCGCGCAGGTCGTAGAGGTCGACCTGCATGGCGGTCAGCAGCACGGCGAGCACGGAGGCGTCGTCGCGAACGCAGGTGGCGGCGGGCCGGCGCAAGATCTTGAGCTCGCGGACGACGCGGAGGGGGGGAGGGGGGTCGGCGGTGTCGGCGGTGTCGGCGGTGTCGGCGGTGTCGGCGGCGTCGGCGGCGTCGGCGTCATCGGTTCCGGAGCTGCCGGGCCGGCCCCCCCGCACGTCCAGCACGTAGATGCGCGACGAGTTGTAGGCCAGGACGGTGTGGCCGCGCGGCGAGGCCTGGAACTGCAGGCCGTCGCCGCCGGGACACGAGGAGGCGGAGATGGCGTGGCTGACGAGGCGCACGAGCGTGCGGCGCGGCCGCAGGTAGGCGTCGACGCGGCCGCGCTTGGCCTGGCGGGCAAAGGCGCGGCGCAGGTCAGCCAGCAGGCGGTCGTGCTCGTCCTTGTCGTCGTCGCCGCCGCGGCCGTGGCCGTGGCCGTGGCCGTGCCCTTCGGTCGTCTTCTTCTGCAGGCGCTGCAGGCGCGCGGCGAGGTCCTTGTGGCTGCCGGCGGCGGGAGTGCGCGCGAGATGGTGGGCGTAGAGGTGGGCCTGCTGCGAGACAGCGCGCCACTTGCGGTTGAGGAGGACGAGGGAGGCAAAGGATGCAGCGTCGACGGCGAGGAGGATCCTGGATGCGGTCAGCGGACGGCGGCGCGCGAGACAAAGGGCCCAACCAGAGAGAGTACGTACTGCTGGATGATCTCGTCGGGCAGACGCTCAAACGCAGAGGCCTTGGCAGACGGCCCTGGGCCGGCCTTGGCCTTGGCTTTGGCCATGGAGTCGCTGTGGCCGTGGCCGTCGTCGTCGTGCCGTCCGTCGAGGAGGCGAGGCTCCTCCGGCGCGCAGGCGTCGGCTTCGTCGCCGGCCATGGTTGGACGGGGGGACGGGTCAGACGGGCGCGCACAGCATGGTATCGTCGAGGGCGGAGGAGGGGAGTCGTGTGTCGGTGGATGGGGGGATGCTGAGGATGCAGAAAGAGGGGGAAACGAGAGAGAAAGGAAACATTTTTGAGGCCAGACAACGAAGAGAAGGCGTCGTGATGCGATGCAGGCGCAGTTGCCGAATAAGGAGTGCGGGTCCGTTTGGGGTGGCGCCTTCCCTGGTCGGCTCTGGCCATCTGGCTGCAAGCAGGTGCGGCCGGTGGCGCTTGCCGGTTTGGGACAGATGTGGCCGAGAATAGCACCAAGACCGACAATACGGATAAAGGAGGCAGGCAGGACCCCAGGCAGGACTCGATGCGATAACGCTCCAGTAAGATATTGGAATATCACTCCGTAGATAGGATGATAGGATATACTTGTAACAGAACAAGACGTGATTTGTCTTTCAGCTTGTATTTTACAAACATATATTTTACAAACATATATTTACTTTCGGATGAGAAATTCTGTGAAATATGCCAGAGACCTAATAAAGGAGGAAAGGAGGAAACCCAAAAAGAAAAAAAATCCGAAAAAAATATACGAAGACGACAACCAAATCGATTCCTAGAATACAGCCGTCTACGGAACGCCGACCTAGTCGTCCCTTTCCTCGTCCAAAACCCACCGGCCGTCCTCCCAGCGCGTCGGGTTGCCGAAGCGCAGCGGCAGGCGGCGGCGCGGCACGGCGACGACGGGGTCGGTGGCCGGGTCGGCGAAGCGCGCGAGCCCGGTGTCGCCGATGTGGGCCATGGCCGTCTCGGCGTCGGGGCCGCCGGAGCCGGCAGTGCTGGCGGCGAGCCCCAGCCCCCATTCGGACAGGAGGCCCGTCCGATAGCCGCGGCCGGCGATGCGCAGGGCCACGTCGTGGGCCGAGCGCAGCGACGGCAGCACGCCGGGGCCCGTGGCGGTGAAGCTGCCGCCGGCGACGGTGAGGCGGCCGTCAAAGGCGCGGCGCAGGTCGGCGTCGGCGGCCGCCATGCGCGCGGCGTGGCCGACGGTGTGCTGCGGGATGCACTCGCGGCAGAGCTTGGCGCGGACGGCGGCGGGGCGCAGCCGACGGGGTGATGCCTGGCCGTCCGGGCCGTCCGGGCCGTCCTGGTCCCAGCCGTCCCGGCCCAGCGGCGTGCCGGGCCCCAGGTGCCGGCGCAGCACGTCCTCGGCCATGGCGACGGCGGCGTCGGGCGAGGGGTAGTCGTCGGGGCCGTAGGCGTCCCAGTAGTGGCCGCCGAGCATGACGGTGAAGGCGGAGCCGACGCGGTCCGGGGCGGCCTCGGCCTCGGCGGCGGCGAGGGCGGCGGGGGCCATGTCGGCGGCGGTGACGGGCCGGCCGCCCTCGCGCGGGGCCAGGCGGCGCACGGCGAGCGCGCGGTCCGAGTCGAAGAGCACGCCCAGCGCGGCCTCGGGGTTCTCCGCCAGCGGCACCGTCTGCGGCACCAGGTAGCCCAGGCCGTGGTACGGCCGGTGCAGCCCGGGCTCCGCGTACCACAGGTTGACCACCTGGATGGTGACCGCGTGCGTGCCGTCGGCGCCGCCCAGCGCCGGCAGCAGCGCGCCGCCGTCGGCGTCCCGCGCCACGCGGTGCAGCGCCGGCGCCGCCAGCGTCGACACCACGCGGTCGTACGCCGCCGTGCCGCCGCCCGCCGTCACCACCTGCACGCGCTGCGCCGCCGCGTCGTACCGCACCGCCTGCACCGGCGTCCGCCGCCGCACCGTCACGTTGCCGCGCGTCTGCAGCCCCGCCGCCAGCGCGTCCGTCAGCGCGCCGAACCCGGGCGCCAGCCCAAAGTGCGTCCACCGCGTGCTCGCCTGCGCCAGCGCCGCCACGCGCGCCGCCATGTCGTCGCCGTCGCCGCCGCTGCCGCCATCGCCGGCGCCCCTCGTCGACCGCGCGTGCCGCCGCCCCAGCCGCGCCGCCACCTCCGCCAGCAGGTCCACGTCGCTGCGCTGCGCCAGCACGCTGCCGCCGCTCGCGCGGTGCGCGTCCCAGGCGGCGGCCAGCTGCGCCGCCGCCGGCGGCAGCTCATGGGTATGCTGCCGCTCCTGGCTGGCCGCCGCCCACGGCTCGATGGCCTCCCGCAGCCACGCGCCGCGGAACGGCGAGCTGGCCACGCTCAGCCGCCACACGTCGCCGCCGTAGATGCCGTGCAGCAGCGCCGACAGCAGGTTGTCCACCAGCGCCGTCGCCGCCGGCCCGCCGCCCAGCCGCCGCGCCCAGAAGGCGCCCACGCTCTCGTCGTCGGGCGGCACGCACCCCGGCGCCTGCGCCGCCGCGCGCGCGCGCGCCGCCACCGCCGCCGCCGCCGCCGCGTCCGGCGCGCGCAGCCCCAGGTCCATCGCCACAAAGGCCCACAGCGCCGGCAGGCCCGCCCGGAAGACGGGCTCCGTCAGCACGCGCCAGCCCATGCGCAGCGCCTCGTAGCCGCGCACCAGGTCCGTCAGCGGGCCGCTGCCGCTCGCCGGCAGCGACCGCCCCAGCCCCGACTCGCCCGCCACCGCCACGTTCACCAGGTGGTCCGGGTAGTACACGTACTGCGGCAGCCGCGCGTCGCCCACCCGCAGCGCGTCCGCCAGCCCCAGCTCCGCCACCAGCTCCAGCAGCAGCACGTCGTCGTACCGCGCCGCCCCGCGCTGCGGCGCCACCATGCGCGCCCCGCCCTCGAGCACCGTCCGGCTGTGGTCGGGCCCAAGGCCCTCCTCCTCCTCCTCCCCCTCCCCTTTCACTTCCACCTCCGCCGAGTCGATCCACCCCCCCAGCCGGCTGCTGCCCTCGTACACCGTGATGTGGCTCGTCGCCGGCAGCAGCGCCGCCAGGTAGTGCGCCGTCGCCAGCCCCGTCAGCCCCCCGCCCAGCACCGCCACCTCGCGCGGCGGCGGCTGCCGCGGCTGCCGCGGCTGCCGCGCCCGCCGCGTCGCCATGTGCCGCCGCGCCGGCCGCTGGACGCCGACAGGCGGAGCCGCGCACGCCGCCAGCCAGCCGCCGCCTGCCAGCCACCCCCGGCGCGTCCGGACGACCCCCACGCCACGCATTGCACCCATTGGTCGGTTCGTGGAGGGGGAAAAAGCGTCAAGCCACGCGGCGGCAGAGCATGGCCAAGAGACGTGTCGTGGCGTGTTTGAATGCCGTGAAGAATTATATGTGGGGCAGAATGGAAGCTCTATGCTTACTTAGACTTCAACTACCTCCGTATGCTTATACACGTGCACACGCGACTTGTACGTCGAAACATGATTATTCTAGCCTGGGTATTCCTCCTCCGCTCGTCTCCGTCGTCTGCTATGCATGAGATCTAGCCGTGAGGCGCGGCGTATACAAAAGAAAAGAGGAACAAGGGACAAAATGCAACGCGGGGACGTGCCCCAAAATCAAGAGTGCCTCGGCCCCCACCCCCGAGCCTCGTCAGATCATTCCGCCCTCCTCGAGCACGTGGTCCCCGTCGACCGATGCTGCTGCACCGGGCCCGGCCGCACCGGGCCCGGCTGGGCTGCCGGCGCCCCGTCCGTCGGCGCCGGCGCCACCCCCCCCCTCCTCGTCGGGCACCCGCCGGATGCGGCTGCGCAGCTCTGCACGCCACCTTTCCCTCTCCGCCTCCTCCCGCTGCCGGCGCGACATGATGCCGGCGCTCCCTCCCCCGCTGCTGCCACCACCCGGAGCGGCCGCCAGCCCTCCCACCACCGGCCCGCTGCCCACCTCCGCCGTCTTGCGCGTCGCCTGCGCCACCCGCTGGCCCGCCGCCGACAGCGACCGGCCTACCACCATGCCCAGCGCTGCCGGCCGCCACCGCGTACTGTCGTGCCGGGCGGGCGGCGCGTGGCCGCCGCCGCTGCTTGTTGTCTTGCGAGCCGCCGCAGCCAGCCAGTCGGAGGCGGCGGCGGCGCCCTTTTTCTTGTTCCCGCCGCTGCCGCCGCTGCTGCTGCTGTTTCGGTTGCCGTGATCGTCGTCGTCGTCGTGGTCAAACGCACTCTGCGGCGTCGGCGGCGGCGGCGGCGGCGGCAGCGGAGACGACACCAGCGGAGGCGACACCAGCGGCAGCGACAGCGGTGGCGACACCAGCCCGGCCATGCCCATGCCGGCCATGCCCACCCCCATCGAGTGCCGGTGCGAGGCGGCTGTGCTCGCCGAGCTAAACCGTCCCGTGCTCCCCGTGGCCCCCGTGCTCGTGCTCAGCCCGCTCGACCCGCTCGTGCTGCTGTTGGCCACGCTCGCACCCCCGCTCGTCGCCACGCTCGTCGCCACGCTTGTCGCGATGCTGTTGGCAATGCTCTCGCTGGCGCTGGCGCTGCTCTTGCTGCGCGCGTGCAGAGACAGCCGCGGGCCCGGCCCCGACCCCGACCCCGGCCCCGAACCCGGCCCCGAACCGGGCCCCGAACCCGACCCCGTCTGCCCGTGCAGCGGCGGCGGGCTACTCCACTGCACGCTGCGGTAGAGGTGGGCGTCGCTCGGCATGATGGGGGCCCCTTGGCCGCTGCTGCCCGTGCCAGACTCCCCTGGGAGCGGGTGCAGCGGCGGCGGGCGCGGCGGGCGCGGTGGCGGGCTGACGGGCCAGGGGTTGCTGATGGTGGTCATGGGCGACAGGATGGACGGCGACGACGCCGAGGAGGGCGGCGCGGACGCGGACATGGGAGACGCGGCCGGCGAAGACGACGCCACAGACGGCGATGTATGGGAAGAAGACGCCACCACCGGACTGGTTCCCGGGCTGTCGGCTGCCGCGGACACGCTGGGGAACAGCCGGATGGTGGGGATGTGCTTCGCCAGGAGGGCGGCTGCCGACGATGGCTGCTGCTCAGCTGAGGATGCTGCCAGCGGGCGTGTTCGCGACCGGGAGCGCGTCCGCACCCGCGCGTGGCCGGCGCCCGGTGGCCGGGGCGACGCGGCAGGCGATGCCGCCGCCGCCGTCGCAGGGTTGGGGCCGGGGACGGGAGGTGCCGGCCGGGAGGGAATGAACATGCCGTCGTCGTCATTGTCGTCGCCGTCGTCGTCGTCGTGGACGGCGGCCTCGTGGGGCGGTGTTTTGTCAGCCGGGCCGTCCCGGCCTTGGACGTCCTGGCTGTAGCGGCTGGCCCGGCTGCCCTGGCTCGCCGCGCTGTCCCGCCGGCTCGCTGGCGGGCTCGCGTCGTCGTCTGGGTGCTCGAGGATCGGCGCCATCACGGGGTCACCCGACGGCTGGCCCTTGCGCAGCCGGCCGGGAGGCTGTAGCGTGCGGTGTGCGTCGGGGGGCAAGCCGGCGGAGGGTCCAGGTTGGGACGGGAACGCTGGCCCCAGCCCCATCCCCGACCCGGGGCCGGAACCCGGCCCTGGCTGCTGGTACGCCGGCGGCGGCTGCAACGACGTCTGCGAGAGCGACCGCAGCAGTGATGCCATGGCAGGGCCGAGGTGGTCTGGCGGATCGCCTCGGTGGGCCTTGTCTGCCTCCAAGCCCTCTTGGCCCTCTTGGCCCTCTTGACCTTCTTGGCCCCCTCCCCCCCTCTTCGCCTCGCTGTCGTTCTCGTTGCTGTTTTCGTCGTCGTCCTCATCCTCCTCGTCGCTCTGAAAGGTGCTCGTGTTCCAGATGCTCGACGGCGGCATGGCCGGGCTGGTGCGCCGGCTGCGGATCCCCGTGTCGAGGGACTGGCTGCGCCGGAGGTGGCCGAATGGGGCGCGGCCGGCGTGCTCAAAGGGTCCGGCCACTCTGCTCCGCACACCGCCGCCCATGGGGCCGCCGCCAGGGCCTTCGCTGCCCACGTCCATCCCCACGTCCATCCCCGTCAGCTGCCGGATCTTGCTGACCGACCGCTGCCGCGACACCACCGACGCTCCCTCGAGTGTGGGAGCCGCGAGTGGCGCGCTGGACGTTCTCGAGACCGTCGGCGGCAGCGGCGGCGCGGCAGACAGCAGGCTGCCGCTGGGCGAGGGCGTGCGGATGCTGGCGGTACCGTCGGCGGCGGCGGCGGCGGCGGCACCCGTCACGCTCTTGGCTGAGCTGGAGGCCGGGCGCCCGGCCAGCCGCAGAATCCGGCGGACGGCCTTTCCTGGGACGGCGGCAGCGGCGGACGCGGCAGCGGACGCGACTGGCCGGAAGCGCGCGACAGACGACGCGTCGTTGTCGTCGGCGGCGCCGACGGAGGCGGCAGCGGTGGTGGTGGTTGTTGTGCGGACCGACCGAAGCGAGGCATTGTCTGATGCTGTCGGCTCGGCGCTGCTGCCGCTGCCGCTGCTCCGCCCCCGGGAGGGTGCCCGCAGCGGCGGCAGCGGCAGCGGCGCCATCAGGGGCGGCAGGGCGAGAGCGGGGGGCGGCGGCTGGGCGGCGGCGGGGGACAGCTGGACGACAGGAGACAGCTGGGCGGCGGCCCCCGCCGGTCTAGACGGCGGACTGCTGCTGCTGCCGCCGCCAGCCGAGGCTGGCACAGAGGTGGCGCGCCGGGGTCGTGAAAAGTTGTAGTCACTGGCGCCGACGCCGGCGCCAGCGCCGCCCCGGGCGTGCGACAGTTCGTCGAGCGAAGGCCGGGCGCGGTGCTGCGGCCGCGCCGAGGCCCGGCGCGTGGGCGTGATGGTGGAGGGGGCCGAGGAGGCCGTGGAGGCCGTCGACGTGGTCGAGGCCGCGGCTGTCGACAAGGCCGACGTCGACAAGGCCGTCTGGCTGCGGTGGTGGTGGAACCGGGCGTAGTCGGCGTGGTCACCGTGGTCGCGGCCGCTGCCGCTGTTGCCGTCACCGCTGTCCTGGTCACGCCCGGCGCGCCACCGGGCTTCGGGTGGTGGGACCATTGCCGGCGTCGAGCTGTCGGAGTGCGATCGTTGCTTTTGTCGTCGTCGTCGTCGTCGTCGTCGTATCTCGAGCTGAAAACGCGTGCTGAGCTCGGCACGCCGACATGCTGGAGGCGTCGGCTACGAGGGTGCCATGGGGCAGGGGACAGAAAGGGCGGTGGGATAATGACACAGTGACAGGAGACAGACAGGAACCTGACAGGGAACAGGCAAGAAACAGCCGAAAGAGAGACGTTGGCCAAGACAGGACCGAGACCCGTTTGACAAGAGACACGGCGCGGCCGACAGGAGACGATCGCACAGCGAATTACGCGACGGGTGGTACCCTGAGCGGGAGGCTGACGGCGGGCGGACGGCGGGCGGACGGCGGGCTGCTGGTGCTGGCGGGCTCGCGTGGGCGGGCGCGTGCTGGCTCGTGCTGGCGTGCCGCGGGCACGATGCTCATGTCGTTTTGGCCTCCATTTTGGCTGGTCTTCATTTGCATCTGGGTCCTCTGGGCCGTCATTTGCGGCGTGATTACGGAAGCGCACCCCTGTCCGTTCAAAACAGGAAGGAGCAGGTGCGTCTACTCCGTATGCTTACAAGTACGGAGCACGGAGCACAGGTATTGGGCGAGTATTGCACGGAGGGAGGACAGCGTCTGCGGCGTGGGCGTACGGAGCCCGGTCGAGAAGGACCGGAAGGAGCGCGCACGGGCGGCAGACAGGGTCGCCCTTGCCGGGCACGCCGCTGAAGAAGAGGGCGCGGCAGAGACGCTGCGAGGCAGCAGCGGCCCAGGCCAGCCAGGCCCAAAGGGCACTAGCTGGCAACGGTAGTTGCAGTTGGGATCTTGCCTGCGATTCCGTTTGTTTACGGAGTACGATTCTCGTGTCATGTTGAGAGAGGTCACGCTTCTGCTTGTATACAACTACTCCACGCCGACGCTGCCACAGCCGAGACTGGCGTTCTGTTCTTTGTAAAATAAATATATACGGAGAATATCTGATCATGGTATATGCTTACGGAGTGCGGAAGACCCAACGGCTGGAACCACCGAAAATAGGGGCAGGAAATATACCCCAGAAACTAAAAAAGTCTAACAAACAAATGGCCGACTCCAATCGTAATGCAACCCGGCCGAAACAATGCCTCTCGCCGTGTGGCAGTCCAACGGGGTGGCTAGCTGGGCCGGCTTGGACTCGGAGAGGCGAGGCGGCTGCTTTGTGTTTGTAGCAAGTAGATATATGTGACAAAACTCTGCACGAGAAAACTGCGCCTATCGTCGTTTAGCTGTGCTCTGTGCGGCAGGGACCGGCCGTCAGCTGCCTGCCTAGCTCCAGGGCAGGATCAGTGTTGCTCGGAAGCGACGACGTGACAGGGAGGCCACCAGGCTGTCACTGAAGGAGACGCAGGCACCAAGACTCGACCCATGAACGGTCCCGGCGCTGGCTGCTTGATCTCCGGTACTATCCAATTGCCCAAACATCGATCGTGTGGGACATCGTCCAGCCTTACGAGTAGGTATTTGTACAAGTACGGCCGTTGAACAGACGGATGAGATTGCCGACGCCGGAATCAAGCTGCGACTTTGCCCGCGCAATTCCGGCACACGCCCCGGTCCTTGTCGCCCAACGGCCGGCGTGACAGGAAAAAAACAGCAAAAACAACAAAACGGCAAGGTCGTAAAAGGGGCAGCCTTGCATGGGCCCGGGACCCGCTTGGGCTCATTTCCGGTGGCGGCCAATCACGAGCCCGGCCCACGGATCCTCTATCAACGACGGAGGACGACGGAGGACGGCGGAGGACTCCGTAAGCATGCTTGTCTATCCAGCAAGTCTATATTTATAGTCAAATACGCCGTAAGCCTGCCCCCTAGTTGTCCTCGTAGCGCGCGTAGTCGCCCAGCAGAATGTCCGTCGGCTGCATGCCGGCGCTGCTGGTGCGGCCGCTGCTGCTGCTGCGGCTGCCGCCGGGGCCGCCGACGTCGAGCAGGCCCAGGCCGTGGTGGCCGCCGGCTCCGGCTCCGGCTCCCGACGCCGCCGACGCCGTCCGGATCCACTCCGTCTCGACGCGGAAAAAGATCCACACCCACCGCCGCAGCACCTCGAGCAGCTCCAGCACAAACAGCGCGCCCTCGCCGCTGGCCGCGGCGCCCAGCGGCGCCCGCAGCCGCACCGTCCACGCGCACCGCAGCGCCAGGTCCATTGCCACTACCGCGTAGTACGCGCCCGGCCGCCCGCCCGCCAGCAGCAGGTGTCGCCGCAGGCCCCAGCCCGCGTTGTCCGGCGCGTCGCGCGCCCGCGCCCCCGCCAGCAGCGTCAGGTCCCAGTCGCGCGTCACGTCCCAGTAGAAGCTGTACAGCGAGTTGACCGCCACGGCCAGCATCCACAGCTGGTAGTAGGTGAACGCGGCCGGCGGCGGTGTCCCATCCGGTCCCGCCGCCGTCTGCGCGTTCCGCTGCAGCGCCGCCAGCGCAATCACCGGAAACGACGTCGCGTACTTGGCCGCGTTGGCCAGGTGCTGGCCGGCTGCTGCACCGCCGCTGCCGCTTCGCCGCGCCCGCCGGTACTCGATCAGGCACTGCCGCAGCCGCGCCGCAAACGGCGCCGCCAGGAGCAGCGGCACGATCACGGCGCCGCCGCAGGCGCGGTCGGGCTGGTCCGTCGCCGACGCGTCCGCGCGCCCGCCGCTGGCCACAAAGAACATGCACACGCACACGTACAGGTCCGCCAGCACCCGCGAGCAGCTCGTCACCGCGTCCGCCAGCAGCACGTCGCCAAACCGTCCCTGGCTCTGCTCCGCCAGCCCGCCCACCGCCACGCGCCGCAGCATCGCCGCAAACCGCCGCCGCCCGTCCCGGGGCAGCGTGGCCAGCGAAGGCGGCGACAGCGACGGCGACGGCGACGGCGACGGCGATCGCCCACGGCCGCCGCCGCCGCCGCCGCCGCCGGAGCCGCCCTTCCACCACGGCCGCGCCGCTGCTCCCGCGCCCCCTCGCCAGCCGGCCACCGCCACCGGCACGCGGCCCGGCACCGGCAGCACCAGCAGCAGGCCCAGCGCCGCCAGCGTCGTCATCGGCAGCCAGTCGAGCGCCAGCACGCGGTCGGCGTCGCCGCGCGTCAGCAGCCAGAACAGCAGCAGCGACGCCGCCCACAGCGCCGACGCCGCCCCCGCCAGCCGGTACGTCGAGTCCGCGGGCAGGCCGCGACCGGACGCCGGCTGGCCGCGACCGGACGCCGGCGAGGACGACGTCGACGACAAAGGCAAGGATGCCGACGACGATGAGCCCCCCTCGTAGCACAGCAGCGCCGCCACGTCGATGCGCCGCTGGTGCAGGTAGTGCAGGTTGGCGCCCCAGCCCCAGATCGCCAGCACGGCGATCAGGGCCACGCGGTACGGCAGCGGCAGCACCCGGCTGAAGCCGTCGAGCACCGGCTCAACGGCCGGGTCGCCGTCCATGGAAAAGGGGCGTGAAATCGCGAAAATGGGGGGGGGGGGCGGGAGAAAAAGAGACGTCGTGTCCGAATAGATCGTATCGTTCGCAATGGCCGTCGGCCGTCTGAAATCGCCGGGCCGCGCGCCCTCGTGAAAATGGGATAGTCGGGAACCCTGATGCACGGGGTGCGCAGCCAGCGTTCGTCGTCGTTGAAGAGGACACGACGTCAGCCCTTCCATCCCTGAAGGAGGCGCGTCGGCCGCTAAGAAGCTAGCGCACGTCAGCAGCGCGCCGCCGCCGCCCCCCAAAAAAGGTACAAAGTGGATGTACCCCGTACCGGGTCTCGTGACAGCTGCCGGCGCGGCATCGAGCCGAGGCAATTCGCGAGCTTGGCCCCCAGAGCACACAACCACGTCGGCCGCCCGTCTGCGTCCGCGTCTCCGTCCCCCGTTCGCGCACACACACACGTCTGGGCTGGTCTGTCATTGCGACGACCACACCGACAAGCGCGACCGTGTTCATCATGGCCTCCAGCGCGGAGGCGCCCGCCTCGTCGCCGTCCACATCCTCGACCTCGACCTCGACCTCGACGTCATCACCATCACCACCGCCGCCGCCGTCGCCCGTCATCGCCTCCTCCCCTTACCCCTTTGCGGCCGCGCCCGACATCATCCGCGCCCACCAAAAGGACGCCTACTTTGCCGGCACCCTCGCCAACGACCTCGCCGACCTCGTCCTGCGCTTCGCCGGCGGCCGCGCCGCCCACGCCTGGGCCGCCGAGACCCGCACCGCCGCCGAGCTCGCCTACTGGGGGCTGACGGCGGGGCGCGGCTGCCGCACGCTCGGCGAGGAGTACTGCGACCTCGTGGAGGTGCAGCCTGCTCGCCGTCTGCGGGCCGGCACCGGCGCCGCCACCGCCGCCGGCGTCCTCGTCGTGCCCGCCGGCCCCACGCGCGCCGCCCACGTCCTGCTGTCCGTCCTCGCGCCCTACCTCGTCGGCCGCTCCCTGCCCGGCGTGCGGCGCGCGCTGCGGCGGCGGCTCGAGGCGCGCGTGGCGGCGCTCGAGGCGCGGCAGCAGCAGCAGCAGCAGCAGCAGCAGAAGCACAAGGCGTCGCCGGCGACCGCCCGCCTCGCCCGCTTCACCCTCCCCCTCTACCGCTACCTGCTCGCCCACCTCGACAGCCTCACGTCGGGCACGCACGTCCGCGCCGCCACCCTCGCCCTCTTCTATTTCTACGGCGCCTACTACACCCTCACCACGCGCCTCCTCGGCCTGCGCTACGTCTTCACGCGCCGCCGCAACGCCGGCGGCGCGTCCTCCTCGTCCGACGACGTCGTCGGCTACGAGGTCCTCGGAGCCCTCCTCGTCCTCCAGCTCGCCGTCCAGGGCTACCTCCACGTGCGCGACACGCTGCGGGGGATTTCCCCGGGAGCGTCGTCCTCCTCGTCGTCGTCGTCGTCGTCTTCCCCCTCCCGCTATACCCCCGTCCCCGTCAGCCTCAACCACGACCACTCCTACACGCCCAACAACGACCTGCTTCTCGACACCGTCGTGGCCGACGCCGCCGCCACCGCCACCGCCTCCTCCTCCTCCTCCACCACTCCCGGCATGTCTCTCGCAGCGCTGACGCACACGCCGGACACGCCGCTGGACCCCGACACCGGCCTGCCCGGCTACCGCGTCAGCCTGGCGGCCGCTCAGCCAGCCATGCGCTGGCTCGGCACCAGCCGCGCGCAGCGGCAGTGCACGCTGTGCCTCGAGGCGCTCAAGGACCCCAGCGCGACGCCCTGCGGGCACGTCTTCTGCTGGCGCTGCATCGGCGACTGGGTGCGCGAGAAGCCCGAGTGCCCGCTGTGCCGCCGCGCCGCTCAGCCGCAGCACATCCTGCCGCTCCAGGTATAACAGGGCGCAGCTGTACGGATCAGAGCCACGGGCATTCTGCATGCATGCAGGACCATCTTGGAAACGCACCAAAACTCTGTATAAAGATGGGTTTACAAGAGCCTCCAAGACCATAAGAAAAGAGAAACAATAGAGGTACAAATACACGAGCCGGCCTCGACCCGGCCGCTTGCATCTTGCTGGTGTCACCTAGAACGCCCGAATGACGGCCTTGTGTGTAATTATAGCCAAGACTTTATATTGTGTCTCGTCCGCCGGGGGAGAAAAGGGTACGTTCGCACGATGACGACACGCATCCATGGGCACACAAGTTGCCGAGATCATGTTCTTCATTTTTCGGGTCACCCCCTCTTCTACTTCGTCTATTGAAGCACCGGAGAACGGGATGTCATATTGACTGCTATGCACGAACTGGCCATGGCTCTGTCTGGCGAGGCGTGTGGCTCACGCCTCGAGCAGCTTCAGTATTTTTTCGCCGACCGACTTCACGCGCGCCTCCTCGACCTTCCCAACGGCCAGGTTGACCCAAGTGCGCGCGTTGGCGGAGCGGATTTTCTGCGCATAGTTGCCTTCGCCGGGGACGCTGGCGAGGTTACCCAGCGCCACGAGCGCGCGGTAGACCACCTCGGTATCCGCCAGGTCCATGATGGGCACGGCAAGCAGCTTGACCAGCCGCAGCAAGGCCTCTTCCCCGATCGAGTTGTGGCCCGTCGCCTCCTGTTCGCGGAGCGCAAAAGACGTCATGTTGCTGGCTGCCGAGGCCCAGGCAATCATCATGTTTCGGTTTTTCCGCCCGGTAACATCCAGGACCGTGGACAAGAAGTCGACAATCCGAGACGCATTCCGAGCCGCAAGCTTCTGGCCAGGCGTGCTGACGTAGAGGTTTGTGATGAAGCGAAGCACCATCATGGCGTTGTTTTCCACGGATTTTGGATCCTGAGCAAGCTCGGTCGCCGGGTCCTTTGGGTAGTCCAGAGCACTCGAGAGCAAAGCGGTCAGAATGTCCTCGCCTTGGGCGGCCTCCGAGAACTCGGCCACGGCGGCCGACGGCGCCATGCACCTCAAAAGATCGAGACCCGGCAGCCGGTCCTTGTAAGGCCACGTGGTCGCCACCTTGAGAACAGGACGGATGGAGCTCGGCTCAAGGGGAAAGGGCTTGGCTGCGACGGCCGGGACCATAGCCGGAATGGTCGTCGGGACCTGGGGTACGTCGCGTGCGAGCGTCTTCACCAGCGATGCCAGCTGCGCCGTCTCGTCCGTGCTGAGAGGCAGCTTGCTGTCGGGACTGGCTTGCTGCAAAAGGTTGCCATTGACGGTGGTGATGCGGTTCAAGACGGCTAGGCAAAGACGACGTTAGTATGAAAACAGCCCGGAAATCCTGCATTGCGGAAACGTGTTCCCATGATGCTTCTCTTCGAGCGTGGACGTACGTGTGAAATTGCTCTGCACCAGGGTGACGAACACAGCATGCGGGCCCAGGGGATGGTCGACCCTGCTGTCGCCGGCTCCGGCTCCGGCCTCGGGCCGTGCCTCAGGAGGGGGGGCGCTCCCCAAGCCGAACGCGGGAGCGGCGCTGGCGTCCTCTGCCTGCTGGGCAGAGGACGAATCGACGACGGTGCCAACCAGGAGCCACTTGTTTTCCCCGACCGACCACTGGTACACGCTAATGTTGCCGTCTCCCGAGTTGATCATGACCGTCTGGCCCTCCTTCGTGCCGGACTTGGTCTCGATGAACTCCGGGCCCGGCAGCGTGCTCGGATTGACGTCGCCCAGCTGCTGCTGGGGGATGGCCGACTGCTGGACGGACTCGGCAAACTCCGCTTGGGTGGCTGGCGAGGCGAGGCGCTCCGGGTCCCTGGTGAAGATGCGCGCGACGTTGTCGCTGGCGCCTGTGGCAAAATCGCCCGTCTTCTGGCAGACGGAGACCGACCAGACGGAGAGCGCCGGGTGCGTGATGGTCTGGATGCACGAGGAGCCCTTCCAGACGCGCACGGTCCGGTCCTCGCTGGAGCTCACCAGCTCGCCCGACGGCAGGCAGTCCAGAGCGTAGATGAAGCTCTCGTGGCCGAAGAGGGCGCCGACCTGTGCCCCGCTGAACTGCCAGAGGCGGATGACAAAGTCGTTCCCGGCGCTGGCAATCTGGGCGCCGTCGGGGTGCTTGCGCACGCGACACAGGGCGCGCACGACGTCGGGCGTCCGGATGACGACGCCCGGCTGCAGCTCGCCCTCCTTCTCGCGCTTGTTCTGCAAGCTGTACCCGCGGATGACATGGTCGGCGGAGCCGGTCAAGACAATGGTGTTGCTGTAGGCGAGCACCGCCCACAGGGCGCGCTGCTTGTCGGCGGCATCGGGACCCACGAGGTCCAGCTCCGGCTCCCAGGTGGCCGTGTTCCAGAGCCGCGCGCGGCCGTCCCAGTCGCCCGAGACCACAAAGTCTCCGTTGGGCGAGACGCTGAGCGCCGACACGTTGCTCGAGTGGCCCGTCAGGAGGCCGACACGGGCCTCGGAGATGTCCGCGTCCGGTTTTCGGAGCTCGATCGTCTGCCCGTGGCTGCCGGCCAGGACAAGCCCGTTGGGATATTGTGGCCGGCTGTCTGACGGGGGGAGGAAGGCAAGCGAGTTGAACGAGTAGGGCCCCTGGGCGAGGAGGCTGCCGGCGTAGGACGGCGGTGCGGCCGAGGTCTCGTGCCAGGCCTGCACCGTGCAGTCTCGCGAGGCCGTGAAGACGCACCCGGGGGTGGGAAAGCAGACAGCACGGACCTGGGCGTTTGTCAGAGGGCCGCGGGGAGGGAGAAAACGACAGGGTGAGGACTCACGTCCTTCTCGTGGCCTCTCAAGCTGGCTGACAGCTGGAAGCTGCCGTCGCTGGCCGCCATGGCGCCGGACACCAGGCAGGAGAGGAGGAGAGAGTGGCGTGGAGGGCGGCTCTCTGAGACGCCGAGAGGGGAGGAGTCGGTGTGGTGAGGAGAGGGCGAAGTGGATTGCTTGTGGCCGGCAGACGAAGGACGAAGGCAGCCAAGCTCTCGTCACTCTGCGGCAGCTGATTACGTATTGCTCGGTGACGGCCCTGACGGCAGGCAGTTCCGGTTCGCGGGGCTACGTGCTTAATCATGGCGGGGCCCGCCGCGGGCGTCAGGTACTGTGCTGGTGGTGCTTTCCCTTTCCAGACCGCCTTGCGCCACGCCGCACCAGCGGCTCCTGCCTTTTTTGCCCCGCGCAGTGCAGCTGGTGCTGATTGGCCAGCCGGCCGGCCGCGCCCTGGGGGCCTGGCCAGCCAGCTCCAGATCCTCCAGGCTGCTGGATACCCTTCCTCGTCCCTGGGCTTGTCCTGTCCCGCTGTGGTGTCTGCTCTCCCTGGTCCTGCATCGTGTCGGCTCATCTACTGTCGCTTCGGCTCGTTTGCTGCCTTTGCTGCTGTCTTGCGTCTGCTTCTTCCTGGTTTGTTTTGTGGGCCTGGGCCAGCTGGCCGGTGGCACTTGCCGTTTTTAGTTGTCCCCTCCTGAACTTCTTTCCGTCCGCACGCTCTGGCGAAATCTCACGAACCTTTCGCTCACCTCCGCCCTTTTTTTTTGGCTGCCCTGCCTGGAGCCTCACACCAGCAGCCTTCATCGAACCACGCCAACCCATCGCTGCTTTGTGCTCTGTCCTCGGGACGTCGAACGCGTCTCTTTTCCCCCCCGGCCACGACCATGTCCAGCTCGACACCAGAGTCCCGCCAATACGTGCCGCTCACCTGCCATGGCCACTCCCGGCCGGTGCCTCACATCAGCTTCTCATCCCTGACCAAGGACGAGGACTACTACATGATCTCGGCATGCAAAGGTGCGCTGCGGACCGGGCGGGTCTCTTGTTGTTGCCCCGCGCTTTCGCTGACCGGGCTCCTCTCGCTTGTCCAGATGGGAACCCCATGCTGCGCGACGGGAAGACGGGTGACTGGTATGTGGGCACAGCACGTCTGGTGTGGCCTGCACGGCTTGGATTCTGACGGGATGCAGGATCGGGACCTTTATTGGTCACAAAGGGGCCGTCTGGCAGGCAAAGCTAAGCCATGACGCCTCGACTGCAGCCACCGGTTCGGCAGACTTCACGGCGTGCGTATACACCCCCCTTGGGTTCCCTTCACACTCAGCCCCTTGCACGGGTCGGTGCTCCATGCCGCCGGGCTGTCTCGGCTAACGGTCCGTACAGCAAGGTCTGGGACACGCACACCGGGGAGCTGCTGTACACCCTGCAGCACAACCACATTGTCCGGGCCATTGCCTACCCGCCGCAGAATGCCGATATGATCGCCACCGGCGGGTTTGAGAAGAAGCTCCGCATCTTTGACCTGGCCGACGTCCGGCCCCAGCCAAGCTCACCATCCGTTGGACCCGTCGAGCCTGTGACGTTGGAGGCGTCGTCTGCCTTTGAGATCGGCGCCGGCGTGCACAAGGACTCGATCAAATTCATTGTCTGGACCACGGTCCCAACCACCCTTGTCACCGCGTCAGGAAGTACGCTCCGCTGGTTTGATATTCCGTCTCTGAGCTGTGTCCGCGAGGAGGTTCTGGATGGTGAGATCAAGTCGTGCGAGGTGGTGGCTCTGGCCCCTGGCTACAGCGACCCGAAGGACGTGGGCGGCGGGAAACCCGTGCTCGCCGTTGCGGCCGGGAAGTCGGTCTACTTCTGGGACGGAGACCAGTTTGACCACCAGCTCAAGCACTTTCAGCTGTCCCACGGCGTGGCGAGTGTCGGCCTCGACCTCCGGGGGCGCAAGTTTGCCGTCGGAGAAGATCCGGGCACATGGGTCCGCGTCTATGCATGGGACGACGCACGCGAGATCGGTGCGTCTCTCATCCCCCCCCCCACACACGCCCTATCTTTGCTCTCTGCTGACGGTGCAAGATGTCCTGAAAGGCCACCACGGGCCTGTGTGGTCCATCTCCTTCTCGCCAGATGGCAAACTGTACGCGACTGGCTCGGAGGATGGTACCATCAAAATGTGGAAAAACTGCGAGGGGTTCTACGGCCTCTGGAAAGGCGCCGCCGGAGGGGCCCCCGACCGACAGGCCGAGTAGCAATCGCGCCCGGTTGGCGGCCGTCCGGTGGTGTTAGGAGACGCGGATGTCTGCGGGCCCTGTTTCTTGGACACGGCGTCGCCGGGCAGCAGCAATGCGTCCTTGCGCGGCGCCTCGAACGACTCGCACCTCTCGTCTGACACGCGGCCCAGCCCTCTCTGCAGCAGATCGGGCAGCGTGTCGCTCCTGGACGCATCCGACCTCACGGCTCCCACCGCGGGCGATGTCCTGTGGCGCGGGGTTGACGGCGCGTCTGCGGGCTTGTTTCGGTCTCGGGATGCCAGTCTACCGTTGTCTCTTGTGGGTGGGAGGGCTGATCCTCCGTCAGGCCGACACGTTGGTGCGCAGAGGCCACGCTCTGGATCAGATGCTGTTGGCGAGGCTGGCGGGCAGTCCTCTAGCCCAGGCCACGCTGTTTCTGAGGCTGTGCATACGACGAGCAGATCGATGCCTCCTGTGAGGCGTCCTCTTGGTGTCGGCGGCCGCAGCCATGGCGGCTCTGGCGAGAACAACCTAGCCGCTTTCCTGGAGCGATTGGAGTGTCGCGGTATATCGCATTGTGACTCGGATGGCAATCTGTTAGGAGGACGCGCCTGATGCAGCGTTTGGTGCGTTTCCTGCCATTCAGCCCCCCTTTTTTCTCTCGTCCCTTTGCGGGCCTTGTTGAGTTTCAATAGCCGATTTCATCTTGCCAATGCTCGCCTGGCTCGTTTATATTTGTGCATGAGGGATAGGAAATAGCATTTGCATCCAAGGCGTCCACCAAAGTCTGATACAACGGCGAAAGAGATAGATGCGACTACGAGGGCTATTTATGGCGTGAGGGCCCAGCATGCATATTTGATTTTATATATATATTTTTTTCACCCTTGCATAGATAACATGACTGAAAAGCACACCGGATATCCTCTCCAAACAAAAACAGGCAAGCAGGCTGGGCCGTGTCCACTTGCAGATCAAAAACACCTGAAGAGCGTTCCACCGCATCGCATCCCATGCCCATAGATAAACTTTTCGCCAACAACCGGAAGAGGTTCGAGTCCCCAAACGCCGCCAGAAAGAGACCACCGCCAGCCACCCCCCCCAAAACACAGCTTATTTCACGACGGACGAGATCTCGTAGCCGATGAGCGCCTCTGTGTTTGTGCCCTCCCACCCGCGCGTGCCGGCCGTCGAGATCATGTAGCGAGACGTCTGGTCGATGTACAAGTGAGAGATGACCCCGGGCCGCGGGGGCCCCGGGATGATGAGAAAGGGGACCTGGGAGTGGCGCAGTGCAGACGTGTCTTGCAGGTCGTACAGGCGAAGGATGTCGTGGGAGGCGCAGACGAGATGCCGGCCGTTCACCATGGCCCGCACGGCACTGACGGCCCCGCTGCCGCCAGGGAACCGGAGCGCGCGCTCGGGCTGCCAGCCGGCCCTGGCCTTGTGAATGTCAAACTCTTCCACGATGCCGTTGCGCCGGCCGGCATAGATGCGGTTGCCGTCCGGGCTCCAGCACGCGCCCATGCACCAGGGTGGGACGCCGGGCCGGTTGCCGATGCGCGCCACGGGGAGGCTCTGCCGGCGGTCCCATATGCGGAGGGTCCCGTCGATGCTGGCCGAGAAGAAGGTCGTCTCGGACACTTGTGTCGGGTCAAACAGCGCTGGTCCCGCCTGGGACGAGTACACCAGACCGCCAGCAGCCTGCGGCGGGCCGTCCTGCCCGCCTGCCGATTCGGCCGGCTGTGCAGACGGCCCTGCCGGCGCATCGGACGCATCGGCCGACGGCGCGTCTGGCCCTGTCGCCTCGAGGAGCTGTGCACCGGCCGCCTGCTGCAGCTCTTGGTCTTGCTGCTGACGTTGCTGGTCCTCAGCCTCCCCCACTTGCTGCTGCTGTTGCGGCTGCTTCTGCTGCTGATCCTGGTGCTGATCCTCCTTCTGCTGCTCCTGCTGCTGCTGCTCCCCCTCTGCACCCTCTCGAGGCGGCTGCGAAGGAGGGGAAGTGCCATCGGCTGCCGCGTTGTCCTGCTGACCACCTAGTGCTGCTTCGGCACCGGCGCCGAGGGGCTTGTCTGCGCTGGCAGGAGGGGCTTGGCCATCGGCCGCAGGACCTGCAGCCGCAGGAGTCCCTGCACCAGGGGCCGCGCCGGCTGCCCCGTCCTCGACAGCCGGAGGGGCATCCGCCGGCGCCTCGGCGGTGGCCGCTGCAGGCGCAGACGTCGGCGCAAAGACATCGGCTGCCGTGTCCCCGCCGTCCAAGACCATGTCGACGTCCTGCGAAAAACCGTCGGCCCCATCGCCCATGGCGCCCGACGTGGACGTCATGTCGACAGCGGTGCCCATGTCGTCATCGCCAAAGGGATTGGGGCCCATTGCTTCGCTGCCGCCAAAAAGGGAGCCGCCGGAGCTGCCAAACAGGGACTCGTGGTCGGGAATGGGGTCGTCCCCGTTCATCGTGGCCGACGCGCCGCTGTAGGACGTGTCCCCACCCGTGCCGCCGGCTGCAAGGGGTCCAGACGCGCTGCCGCCGTTGACAAGCACGCCGTTTGGGAGCGGCCGGGCGTTGGAGCTCGACAGCGTGCTGCTGTAGCTGCCGCCAGCCACAGGCTCCTCGTCGGGGTCCTGGGCCGGGATGGGGTTGCCGCTGGCCGGACGGAGCTCGATGGCCGAGATCTGGCCGCTGCTGCCGGCAAACTGGCGGCGGACGCCGCCGGTGTTCAGGTCCCAGTCGAGGATGTTCTTGTCCCAGCTGCCGCTCAGCACGCTCTTCTCGTCCGGGGCCAGCTGCAGGACGCTGACGGCGTTGGTGTGGCGCTGCAGACACGTAATGCGCTTGCCCTCGTCGTGGCGCACGCTCTGCAGGTTGATGCCGCCGCCCTCGGTGCCGGCGAGCAGCCAGAGGGCCCGCGAGTGGATGGCGAGCGAGTAGACGGGCGACAGGATGTGCTCCTCGGCGCCGCGCGCGGTCGTGGTCGACGGCTCTTCGTTCTCCCAGTACGACATGAGGATACCGGCCTTGACGACGGTGTCGACAAAGGGGTGGCGCTGGGCCACGGTCAGCAGCTGCTTGCCGTTGATGGTGCCCGGGCCGTCGTATTTGCGGATGTAGCCGTCGGAGCCGCCCGTCATCCAGTAGCGGAGATCGGGGGTCACGGCAAGGGCGTTGATGCTCGTGGCGTGCGGAGCGGCCATGGTCGGCACAAAGTCGTAGCGGCGGGCGGCCAAGGCCTCGGGCGTGGGGCCCAGGCGCAGGCGGGCGCCCGGCAGGGGCGTGGCGCTCGCGGCGCGGGGCGTGGCCGAGTGCCGGGCGCCGGCGGCGGCGGACGCCACGGCGGCCATGGTCTCGGCGGAGTCGACGGCGGTTCCGTCTGCCGCTGCGCTTCCGGCGCCCCCCGTGCCGCCAACACCCGCAGCAGCAGCAGGGCTGCGTAGTGGGCTCGCCCGTCCGGTGCCGGCTCCCGCGAGCCCCCCGGTGCCGGAGCTCAAATCCAGCGGGGCGGCGGCGGCGTGCGCGGACTCGGGGTCGGCCTCGTTGTCCGGCTCGACATCCTCGTCCTCGTCGGGCTCCTCTTCGTCCTCGTCGGGCTCAGGCTCAGGCTCTGGCTCGGGCTCGGGCTCGGGCTCTGGGTCGGGCTCGGGCTCGGCGTCGTGCTCGGGCTCCTCCACGTCCTCCATGACCTCGTCCTGGTCGTTTTCGGAGAAGGCATTGGAGTCGGCGGTGTCTGCGTTGGCGCGGCGATTAGCAGAAAGAAAGCGGGCGCGGTGCTGCAGTCCGCGTACCTCGGTCGTCCTCGTCCATCGTCGTCAGATCGTCGCCCGATCGTCGTCAACGAGCCGGTGGCGCGGGCCGGAGGGGACAGGCCGTCGGCGGATCGAGACGGAGCGAGGGAGAGAGAGTCAAAGCCACGACGGCGCGCGCCAAGCGCATGCCGCGGAAGTCTCGCCGGGCGTACGAGGCTGCGCAGGTGCAGTGGGATGGCTATGGCCCGGTCGCAGAGGTCGTAGAGCGGCAGCGGCACGACGTGGTTGGCTGGGTGTGTGCTCTGCGTATTAACTCTGATATGCTTAAGCACGTCTGCCGCGATGGCGGGTCCCAGCTGGAGCTACTCTATCACGTGGAATTCCACGTTCTAGGTCACGTGATGGAGATGGTTGACTGCAGGACAGGCTGCCTTGGCCAACATCGATTGGAGAAACTGTCGTGGCCGTGTCTCGTGCGCCTCGAAATACGGTTGGCTGTGGTCGCCGGGAGCTTATTTATAGATTTACTGGTACTGAGAACGTACTCAGTAAGAGAAAGTATAGTATATCTACTCCGGACAGGGTTCCTGTATCCCAGATGGTTTGCAACTCTTCCGCAGACGTCTAGGGCTCGGATCGACGGCGAGCCGACCGTGCCCATGAGTCCGGACATTGAAGTCTCGGGCACGGCGTACGGTTTGCTTCCTAGGCGTTCGAGGTACGGAGGATCATGAGGACAAAGAGCAAGATACCGTGCATGCTTATCTGGCGTGCCCGTATTTGAACTTTGTCGATTCGTGCTTTGACGCGAGAAGCAGTGACAAAGCGGCAAGCAGCCAAGGGAGGCTGGCTGCCTCACTCGGACGGAGCTGTTCTCGCAGTCGGACCGCGGGACCATGCCGTCTCGTCGTTCGTGGACGCCTGGGGCAGCTTATACTCCGAAGTCAGCCGCTGTGGCTTTGCGGACTGCACAGGCAATCTCGTACGGAGTATAAATATACGGAGTACTTGTACGTAAGCATTTCGTACAGATTGTACAAGCATGCAGACGAGATTGTGAATACCAGCGGTACGTCTCTGAACCCCGTGTATATTTATTTACATTTGGATGTCGTGGAAATGTGTGCTTACTCCTCGTTTTTCTCCAGATAGATGCGTCCACGCCTACCATCATCGACCGTCGTCCTCGCAATCAGAGACTGGCACGGAGTAGCAGTAAAGTCCTGCAAACGGATATGCATATAAACTATATTGTGCTTAAACACATTTGCTCGCGCCTTTCAACATCGCCACGCAAGATTCTCCTGAGCTAAGGCAGGGAGGCAACACTCCGACGGCTGATTCCCGACGGCCCTCCCTGGCCATCCAACAGCACATGTGCGCGCCCAGTTTCATCCCTGTTTTGTGCGCAACCCACCGCCTCGTATTCAAACGCCGCGTTTGTTCTCCTATTTCGTGCGCCCGAAGCCCCACTTGAACGGACCCGCTGGCCGCACACGCCTGCGCTCCTTGCTGGGCCCCTGAGACAGCCCCACTCTTTCGCCTCCCACAACGCTTTCTGCCTGAGGCACCAGCTCACCCCTTTCTGGCGACGTGTCCTCTACAAAAGGATCGCCTTCGCCTCGCGCGGCCCCCCGTCTCTGCCAGCCAGGCAACGACCAGACAGAGCACGACGGCCGACGACCCCCCGACCAAAACCGCCTTCGGACCCCACTCGCGCCCGGATCTGGCGCAGGCAGCAGCCCAGGTGAAGGTTAAGTTGAGCCTTTCTTCCGTGGTTCTCTCTCGACTCTCCGCCCTTGAGACCATCCATCAGCTGCCGACACACCTCGGGTCTGTTTTGCTTTCCGATCTCCCCTCGTCTGTGTCTTTCTCTCTCTCTCTCTCGCCCACCTCGCTCTGCCAACATGGCTGCCAGCTGGGACGCCCTTCTTCCGTCGGCGTCGCCGGACATCAAGCTCGAGGAGTCGCCCATGGACTCGCTCCTCTCTGACCCCAACGGCACCTACCCGTCGCTCTTTTCGGGGTCGACCGTGGCGTCCTCGGCTGCCCCGACGCCTGTCGACACGGGCGTCTTTGGGAGCCTGAGCCCGCTGCCCGAGGACCTGTCTGGTCTCTCCTCGCGCGACAACACGCCGGGCAACAGCACCGCGGCCAAAGCCGATGCGTCTGCGACCCCAGAGAAGAAGCCCGCGAAGAAGCGCAAGTCGTGGGGCCAGGTTCTTCCGGAGCCCAAGACCAACCTGCCTCCTCGGTACGATTTTTTCTTTCTCTTTTTCGCCCAAGGCCACCCAGGGACCCTCCCGCTAACCGACCACACAGGAAACGCGCAAAGACGGAAGACGAAAAGGAGCAGCGTCGCGTGGAGCGTGTTCTCCGGAACCGCCGCGCGGCCCAGTCTTCGCGCGAGCGGAAGCGCCTCGAGGTCGAGGCGCTGGAGCGCCGCAACCAGGAGCTGGAGGAGCAGCTGTCCAAGGCCCGGCGCGAGAACCTGATGCTCTACGAGCGCCTGTCTCGCGTCCAGGGCAAGTCGGTGGTTCTGCCCACCGGCAACGCCCCCGTGACGCTGTCACAAGAGCTCTTCGGCTCCCAGAACGGCCACGCCCCCTTCACCGACGGCGCCAACTCGGCGGCCCTCGGCTCATTCCTGGCCGCGCCGAGCGCCGCCACCATCGACCCCGTGTCGCTCTCCCCGAGCCTGCAGCCGGTCCCCGACTCGAGCATCGACGGGCCGGACAGCAAGGCTGCGGCCAACTCGCAGGCCACCAAGCCCAGCGAGGACCACACGTCGCGCGAGCGCGAGCAACCTCCGGCCCAGAATGTGGCCCAGGCCCCGTCTCAGGCCCCGTCCCAGGCCCCCTCGCAAGAACCCCAGCTTTCCTCCCAGCCCCAGTCCCAACCCCAGCCCCAGCGCCAAACCGAGCAGCAAGGCCCGTCTTCGCGGTCGGCGCCGGCTGCGGCCAGCAGCGGTCTCGGCGCTGCGGCGGCGTCCGAGCTTGGGCCCTCCCCCGACACGACACAACGTCCTGCTGCGACGCTGTGCCCAGACCTGCAGTGTCTGTTGGCGGAGGGGCCCCAGGCCTGGACTGCCCCGCAGAGCCGGCCCGTGCTGGCCGCGGCCCTGGCCTACCAGATGGCCTTGCTGCTGACGCTTTCTTCCACGGTGATTTCGGCATGTTGCCGGCCGGTGACCCAGATAGCTTTGTGCTTGAGAACGGGTACCTCGATTCCCCCGACTCCGGCAATTCTGAGTTCAATTATCTGGTTGATCACGACGCCGTCGCGGCGGCGATCACCGGCTCCGAGTTCGACATCAACGACTTCCTCAACGCCGACGGGCCCCACCAGCCGGCCGGCGGCGACGTCCTCTTCGGCGACCCAAACGGCAGCGGCAGCCTCCGCGCGGCTGGGCCGGCCTGTCACTACCCTGCGGCTCTCCATGCTCCGGAAGATCCTGACCAGCAACCCCATACTGGCGCGTCCCTTGAAGGATGCGACGATGCGGGTATTGCGGTCGGTGTGTTCTGAGGAGCAGCGGGATGCCGGCGGGGCGGGTGCACAGGTCCGTCCAGCTGGCGCGGCCGGGTGCCGCGCTGTGCGGTGGTCCGAGGCGGACATTGCCCCGGACGGCACGTGGCGCAACGCAGCCACGCGGCCGTCCAAGGAAGCTCTGCTCACGCTGTTGTGGGCGATCCACGTGGAAGAAGTGCGGATAATGCGGCGGGCGGCGGGAGCAGCGGGATCGGTGGGCGACAAAGCAGCGGCTGTGCGTCGCCCGAGCCTGCGCCGCAAGCCGGACCTGGCGGCGAGCGCGCTCTCCTTGAAGAGGAGCGGCGACGCCTGTCTCGGTGGCGAGCGCTCGGCCGGGCCCGCAACGGGTGGAGGCGTGCGAAAGCAGCGGCGTCTTGGCTGAAGAGGAGGGGGGCTTCTGTCTTGTTTTCCCATTTCGGTGTCTGGCGGAGGGACGGCGGGTACTGGAGCACACGGTTCCGTGCGTTGTGCATGGACAAGGAAAATGGCGTTGAATTGAACGGGACGGCGAGGCCCATGCTATTATACATATGAAATGCGAAGATGGACGCAATGTAATTTACCATTGCCCTGTGTATGCCTCACAACTGATTTCCCAGACTCAATGCGGTCCGAACATATAAAGTCTTGCTGCCTCTCTTCACGGGCTCGCGCTGAAGTAGTAGTTCTCCCACAAGTACTCGTAGTCCTCGACGATGCCGCCGACAAAGCCGGGCAGCCGGGCCCGGACGCCGCCGACGACGCCCTTCATGACGTGCTCGTAGAAGGCGCCGCGCATCGACCACCAGCCCATGGCCCAGCCGCGGCGGCTCCACTCCTCGCGCTCCAGCGTGGTCGTGCGCAGGCTGTGGTCGCGCAGCTGGCGCGCGGCGCACTCCATGGCGAGGCCGGCCAGCCAAGGCGTCCAGGACGCCATGCGGCTGCTCGGCTTGCTGCTGCTGCTGCTGCTGCTGCTGCTGCTGCTGCGGCTGCGGGCGAGCGCCACGGCAAAGACCAGCGGCGCCAGGATGTGCAGGACCTCGGCCACCTGGGCGGAGCCGCGCAGCTGGTTCAGCAGCTTGGTGGCCGGCTTGATGTCGTCGGCGGTCAGCACGCGCGAGAGCAGGTACGCCGAGATGTCGCCGGGCCGGGGCAGCGGCGGCAGCGACATGCCCGTGCGCGGCATCGCCCAGCCCTTGGTGTGCGGCGACGGCGGCGAGCGCTGGCGCTCAGTCGGCGGCGGGGAGGGCGGCGCGGCGGCCGGCAAGCGGGCCTCGGGGGCCGTCGTCGTCGTCGCCGTTGTCTGCCGCGGTGACGGCGGCGGCGACAGAGGCGGCTGCGGCGAGACGGGCGCCACCTGCAGGGCGGCGGCAGCGGCGTCTGTGCTGCTGCTGTGCTTCTCGGCCGGCTGTGCCGCTCGTTGCGCTTGTTCTTGTTCTCGTCCTCGGACCTCCGCGTCGTCTTCCCCTTCCCCCTCCACTTCGTCGTCCTCGTCCTCGTCTTCGGCGCCCTCGGGCAGCGGCTGGCGGACCGGCAAGGGCGGCGACATGAGCGTGCGGCCGCCGGTGATGCGCAGCAGCAGCAGGCGGCAGATGGCCTTGACGGCCTCGATCAGCACGACGACGCGCCAGCGCAGGCGCTCGCCGCGGCGCTTGGCGGCCATCTCGCAGAGCAGCTCGGTGTAGCGCACGACCTGGAGCACGAGGGCGACGCGCCGGTAGAAGGGGCTCTTGTCGATCCAGAAGCGCGTGTAGCGCGTGTGCTGCGAGGGCGGGCGCACGGGTCCCAGCGGCAGCGGCCGCGGCGGCGGCTGCTTGGCGGCCGAGGATGACGACGACGGTGCCACGGCCGCTGCTGCTGCCGGCGGCGGCGGCGGCGGCGGCGTGCGCAGCAGCAGCTGGTCGTGGTAGAGCGAGAGCAGCTGGACGCCCGAGTGGATGGCCTCGGAGGCGATCTCGGCGTCGCGGAAGCGGCCCGGGATGACGTAGGTCAGCGACCGCAGCGTCGACTCGATCTGCGACACCTGGCCGACGTTCTTGGTGATGAAGTCGTCGTAGGCCGAGAGCCACGATGCCGGCGACCGGCGGCTCTTGTGCGCCGGAGCCGGCGAGCCGCCGGGAACCGCACGCGCGGAGGCCATGAGGGACGAAAGGCGGAGTGGCAACGCGGCTAGAGGGCAAAGGAAGAGCGCCGACGGTGCGATGGACGAGGGAAGAAGACGATGCCAGCGCACCGACGCGTCTCCCGTCTCGAAAGGGGGCTGGGCCGCCGCGCCTGCCTGTGACCGGCACATAGCCTCGGCAGGTGTGAGTGCCTCAGGCAGGAAGCCGCGCCCTGCACAGTCATCCAGAGTCACGTGATAACACGCCGCCCGCCGCCGCCTGCCGCCCGCCGCCCGCCGTCCGCCGCCTCCGTACTAGTTCGCTGAGTGGTACCCCGCCGGCAGTATCAGGCTGCGGGTGGCGAGGCAGCAGCAAGTACGGGAGTAAATTAGGCTTCATCTTTCTGCACCGTCTGTCGCTGTCTCTCGACATCCACGCACACCCATCGATCGTCTGTTCCCATCTCTCCTTCCGACGACAGCACCGCCCAGAGCCGCCGCCACGATGTCGCAAAGGCAGCTCGCCCGCGACATGCAGGTCGAGTTTCAGGCGCGCGTGAGTCGTCCTCCTCGTCGATGTCCACCTCGTTGACGCCCTCCTCGCCCTCCTCGACGCCGTCGCCCCGACAGAGGCACGGCTGTGCTGACCACGGCTGTCTAGTTCAACGCGAAGCAAGCCCGGCGCGAAGCGCAAAAGGCTGCGAAGCAGGACGGCGAGCTGAGAAAGCAGATCCAGACTGTGGGTGTCCTCTTTTTTATCTCCTCCTCCTTTTGCAGCTCCTAACCCCTACCCACAGCTCCTCAAAAAAGGCGAGACGCAGCAGGCAGCGCAGAAAGCGCGCATGCTGCTCGCCAAGCAGGCGATCGCGACGCAGATGGACCAGGCCGCCGACATGGCGGAGCTGTCGGTGGCGCAGATCCAGGCCAACAACGCCATGAACCGCATGACGCACATGATGGCGCAGTCGTCGCGCACCATGAGCCGTGCGCAGCGCAGCGTCAACCCCGAGAAGACGCTGGTCACGCTCGAGCAGTACCGCGCGCAGAACGAGGACTACGCCATGACCAACAGCATCTACACCGACGCCATGACGCAGAGCACCTCGGTCCAGGTCTCGGACGACGCCGTCCACGAGCTGCTCGGCAAGCTGGCCGACGACGCCGGCGTCGAGCTGTCCCACGAGCTCAACGCCGCCCAGGTCAGCAAGGCCGACCCCGTCCGCGAGCCCGCCACCACCGAGCCCACCCCCGAGGAGGAGGACGCCCTGCAGCAGCGGCTGCGGGCTCTCCGGGCGTGAGCCGGCGTGGCCGATGCGGCTTGTTGGGTTCTTTCTGTTCCGGCGTTGGACGGTCTGCTGTCTGCTTTCTTGCTTGCCATTGTTTCGGTAGACGGATACGATGTCTTTCCTGCTGCCACCGTCCATGTCTGCCTACAGGTAGAGGCTCGGCACCGTCGTGATGTTCCGCATGATCGCCTCCTTGACGCCGTTCATCTTGCTCTCCAGCGTCGTGTCGCCGACGATGCGCCCAATGTTGCGCACCTCGCGGCACGTCTCCTCCAGCCGCGTGATCGTGCGCACAATGGTGCCCTCCTGCTCCGTCGTCATGCCCGCAATCGTCTTGAACGGGCTGCCGCTGGCCCACTCGTACACCACGTCCATCAGGCCAAAGTGCAGCTTCGACGCCCGCTCCGACTCGTCGCCCGCCGACAGCACGTGGAACTGCTCCTGCGTCCGGATCACCTCCTTCCAGATGCCGTACACCTCCGTCAGCACCCGCGTCAGCCCGTGCGACAGGAACGGCGCCGTCGCCAGCTCCAGGTCGTCTTTGCCCTGGTACACGAAGATGGACAGCAGCGCCGCAATCTCTGCTGCCTCCAGCCCCGCCAGCAGGTTGTTCAGAATCACCTCGGTCAGCACCAGCTCGTCCGCCGTCCGCACCTCGCACGCCACCCGGCCCTTGAGCAGCACCACCGCGCTGTCGTTGACAAACCCCAGGTGCTTGAGCACCGCCAGCCGGTTCTCGTATTCCGGCAGCAGCGCCAGGTTCGAGTCGTCCACCGCTCGCCGCATCGTCGCCAGCTGGTCCCGCACCAGCCACTCGTCGTGCCGCGCCGCATACTGGCTCCGTCAGTACGTGGGAACGCAAGAGATCCAACCAGGGGAAAATCACTCACATGCTCGGCAAAGTCGGGGCAGGCGAGCGCAGGTGAGCTCGCCACTGCCTGCGCCTTGGCCCGCCGGTCGTCCATGTACCAGACCACGTCCACGTCCCGCACCTTGTCCAGGCTCGCCTCTTCCCAGACGGCCGAGCCCCACGTCAGATCCAGGCCGCTCAGCTGCTGCTCGAGCGCAGACAGCGCGTCCGCGTCGCCGTCGGCCGCCCCCCGGCCGACCGGCACGACCTGGCTGGCCAGGTGCTCCACCTTGCCCAGGGGCACCGACACGCTGCGAAGGCGCAGCCCGGACGACGACGACGACGACGACGAGCGCGGAACGGCCTCCCGCCAGAACATGCGCAGGGCGGGCACAAACGACATCTTGTCGCGTGCGTCGGGCGACACCCGCGGCGGCTGCACTTCGACGACGCGCAGAGACGGCTCGCTGCTCTCCGTCGCCGCCGCCGCCGGTGGTGGTGCCCGGGACGGGTCCTCGGCCACCACGCCGACGGCGTGCACGCCCTGGCTGTTGACAAAAACCAGCAGGCGGCCCGCGGCGAAGAGCGACGGCGCCATGGCCGGCGCCCGGAACAGCTTCTGGTACATCTGCACCGTGTCCTGCCGGTACGCCTCCGCCGCCAGGTGGCAGGCGCCCATGGAGTCGCCGCACGCCGCGCAGGGGCTGCGCGCGTGCACGCGCCTCGCCAGCTCCTCCTCCAGCTCCCGAATCCGATCCTCGTGCTCGGAGCGCCCGTGCTGCGACGCGTGCTCCGAGAAGGACCGCTTCATCATGTCTTCGACCCGGAGCGTCTCCACGCGGTGCAGGCTCAGGATCATGTTGTATGTCAGGCGGAACTGCGACGTCAGCCGCGTCGGCTGGCCGAGAATCAGGCTCTTGAGCGTCTCCGCCGCCGGCACGTCGCGGTTCTCGCTCGTCGGCACGATGATGGCCGTGCCGACGCTGTCCAGCCCGCGCCGCCCGGCCCGCCCGGCCATCTGCGTGTACTCGCCGGGCGACAGGAGCCGCCGCCGCGTGCCGTCGAACTTGCGGTGGTCCGAGAAGACCACCGTGCGCGTGGGCAGGTTCAGCCCCACGGCGAACGTCTCCGTGGCGAAGAGGACCTTGACGAGCGACTGCGCAAAGAGCAGCTCGACAATCTCCTTGACGATCGGCAGCAGCCCGCCGTGGTGCACGGCAATGCCGCGCGTCGCCATGTCGCGCAGCCGCCGGATCTGCGGCAGCTCCTGGTCCTCCTTGGCCAGGCGCGTGATCGACTTGGAGTAGATGGCGTGGATGCGCGTCTTCTCGCCCGCGTCGCAGAAGTCATGGTTGCTGAGCGACATGGCGTACTCCTCGCACCGCATCCGCGAGAACACAAAGATGCACGCCGGCAGCAGCGCCGACTTGCGCAGGTACCGCACCACGTCCGACCACAGCGTCTTTTCCTGCGCCAGCGACGTCCCGCCCGTCGCTCGGCCGCCGCGGCCCATGTGGCCCGGGTTGTGCGACGCCCGCGGCGGCCCGCTGCCGCCGCCACGGCCGCCGCCGCCGCCGCGAGCTGCTCCGCGACCGGTGCCGCGGGCGGCGCCCCGGCCGCCCCCGGCCCCGCGCTGCTGGTGGTTGCCCCCGCGCATCGGGACGCCGGCTCCGCCCCCGCCGCCGCCGCCCCCCGACGCCCCGGCTGCGGACGGTGCCGTCTCGCCCGCGGCGATGAGCTTGGCCTCGCGGTAGCCCTTCTCGATCCACTTGCGGTCGGCGCCGACGATCTTCTGCACGCCCTTGCCGCTCCACAGGTAGTGCTCCAGGGGCACCGGGCGCTTCGGGGTGGAGATGACATAGACGTCGCGCTTCTTGGTGCGGCCGACCCAGGACGCAAACTCGTACGTGTTGGGCACCGTGGCCGAGAGCAGGATCAGCGACACCTGCTCGGGCAGCATGATGATGACCTCCTCCCACACGACGCCGCGGTCGGTGTCGCTCACGTAGTGCACCTCGTCAAAGATGACAAACTCGACCTCGCGCAGGAGGTCGGACTGGCTGTACAGCTTGCTGCGCAGGATCTCCGTGGTCATGATGAGGCACTTGGCCTCCTGGTTGATCTGCACGTCGCCGGTCAGGATGCCCACGTCGTCAAACGTGTTCTTGAAGTCGCGGAACTTTTGGTTGCTCAGCGCCTTGATCGGCGACGTGTAGATGGCCTTGGTCTGGTGCTTCTGCGCGAGCGCGATGGCGTACTCGGCGACGACCGTCTTGCCGGCCGACGTGTGCGCCGCCACAAAGACCGAGTCGCCGCACTCGAGGTGGTAGATGGCCTCTTTCTGGAACGCGTCGAGCTCAAACGGCCACTCGCGGGCCATCTCCCCGGGGATGAGGTTGCGGAAGTTGGACGAGTCGGCGTCCAGGTCGACCATGTGCGCCCACTCTCTGCGCGCCTTCTTGGTCACCGCCGCGCCGCCCGGCTGCGCCGACTGCAGGGACGGGAACTCCACCGGGAGCAGCTCGTCCAGGGCGCCGTCCAGGTCCTCCCCGGCGCCATCGCTTTCGCCGCTGTCGTCGTGCTCGTCGGTCTCGCCGCTCCCGCCGGTCTTGTTGTCGGCCCCCCCCTTTGGCAGGCTGCTGGCTAGAGCGTCGTCCGCGCCGTCGTCGGGCGACCGCATGAGGTCTCCCTGGACAGCCTCGGCCGCCTTCGCGTCGTCGACCGGGGCCGGCTTGCCGGCCCCGGCCCGCTTCGGCTTGGGGCGCTCTTTGGAGAAGCGGATGCCGCGCTGGAGCCCCGGCGCGACCTCCAGAAGCCCGCCCGTCCCTGCTTGGATGACGCGCTTCAAGCCAGAGGCGTCCGCCTTGGCCCGGTCGCGGGCGAGGATGGACTGCTCGAGCCACTGCTCCTCCGCCTGCACGGCCGCGTCGTCGCTGGCGGTCTCCCCGTGCCCGGCCTGGGCTCGCGGCAGCGGCAGCGCGGCGGCGGCCAGGGCGCCCGAGGCAGCGTCGGCAAGCAAGCCGCCGGCATCCCGGGGCGCCGCGACCTCTTCGTAGCCGACGATCTGGAAGTCCCGGCCTCCGCGGTAGAACAGGGTCTGGGTGCCGATGTCGGGCGGGTCGATGGCGAAGAGGAGCGACGGGTCCACGTGCAGCTCCCAGCGCCTGCGGCGGGACGATCAGCCAAGGACCACAACAGAACGCAGGCCCGCCCCGCTCGAAACCTACTGCTGAACGCGCGCGACGAGCTTGGCTGGGAGCTCTTTCGGCGGCTGCAGAAACGCCGTCTCGAGCTGCCGTTGCCGCTCGGCTGCGTCCCGCGGCGGCCGGCGCCGGGGCCGGCGCGCAAACAGAACACGGTCTATACCGGCGAAGGACGCATCGTCGACGCGCTGGTGGAGCAGGTCCATTCTGCCGGCCTTGTCCATCGGAGCGAGGCAATGCCAACGGCCAGGTGGTCCTGCTGCGGTGCGTATGCTGTATGTACAAGTACTCCGTAAAGCATACAGACGATCGAATTTAGTGGGGTAGCTCAGGTCCAAGATCGCTTAACTCCTTAAGCATGCTAGCTAAATAATCGCTTTGGGTCATAATACATCAAGAGGGCCTCGCGGCGCGCGCCTCAGCCAACGGTGCAGGGCTCACGTCGCCGCTTCCGCTTCGGCTATGAGCGCGTCGAGGTCGTCAAAGTCGTCGGCCTGCGGCGGCGAGGGCATCCGCGGTGGCGGCGGCGGCGGCGGCGGGGCCCCGGCCGGCTCGTGCACCGCCATGGCCTCGGCCATCATGGCATCGAGCTCGCTCTCGTCCGGCACATCGTCCACGTTTTGCACGCTTGCGCCCGCTGTGCCGTCGAAGAGGGCCTCGTCGAACAAGTCGTCGTCCAGGAGGTCGTCTGGTGGCGCACCAGCAGCGGCGGACGCTTGCGTCTCCTGTGGCTGCTGTGGTTGCTGTGGCTGCTGGCGCGGCTGCGGCGCAGACGGAGACAGCGGCTGGTTCTGCTCAGCCGGTTCCTGTGCCGACTCCTGTGCTGGCTCGCTCGCGGGCTCGTCGTCGCCCTGCACGTCTTTGGGTTTCGACTCGTTGATCCACTCCATGCGCATCTTGTGCATGCTGGCCTTGTGTCCCTCCTTCTCCACCATGACCAGCGCGTCGGCAAAGCGCGCCTTGGGGAACAGGTCGTCGAGCCACAGCTGGTACATGGACAGAAGCCGCGCGGCGTCCGAGAACTGGCACGCATGCACCGTCAGCTCCGTCTGGGCGGATGCTCGCCGCGCCGCGGCAGCCCGACTCACCTCGTGGCCCTTGCCCTTGAGCTTGAGCAAGCGCGCCCTCTTGCGCAGCGCCGGGATGCCCTTCTCCGACAGCAGTCTAGACACGGCACACGGCAGTCCGTTAGACACCGAAGAAAGCAGAAAGCAAGGGACCCGCCCGCGGTTCCGTACCGAGCCTCATCCAGCTTCACGCGCGGCTCGCGGGCGCGCTTCTTCACCGACACCTCTTCGTCGATGCCCAGCCCGGCCGTGCCGTCGTCGTTGGCGCGTTTGGCCGGGCTCGGCGCTGCTTCGGCAAAGCCGCCAAAGCTGTCGGGGAGGTAGTCGTCGAGCGACTCTGCCGTCCGCTTCGGCGGCCGCGGCACGTCGGGGGCGGCCATGGTGTGTTGGGAGGGGGCGCAGGAAGCGACGAGAGCCAGATGCCTGGAACGGGGTAGCAAGAAGAGCAGTGCAGAGGCAGAGGCGCAGAGGGCTGTTTGCGGGCGTGCGGGTGTCGCGGGCTGTCGCAGTCGTGGCCCTGGCGATGCGGGCCGCCGCGACGCGCCCACTCCGACGCGTCTCGCCGCCGCTAACAGGCCACTGGGCGTCGCATGTATCCCTCTGTACCTTTTTGCGCGGTAAAATCATGACTAATCTCCTGACATTGGCACGGCGTGTGATTGGCCCAATGTGTGGCGGTGCAGCGCGGGCCCTCGCGGCCTGAGGCCATCTCGTCCGGCTTGGCGGGCTTTTTCTCCCGCCCAAAGATCCCGCATGCGTGCGTGCCGACGACCAGCGTGAACCGCCAGCGCACCTCTGTTCTTGTCTGGGCACAACAATGGCGAACTCAGCATCGCAGACATACATCCCCAGCAGGGTCGTCCCGACCGACTACCCCGTACGTTGTCTCTTGGTGGCCAATCGCGGCTGGAATCCCCGTCGTGCCTCTGCTAACGTTCTGGCGCACAGCTCATCGACAATGACCCGTAAGGACACCGCCCCCCCCTCGCACCCCTCGCACCCCCTTGCACATTGCCGGCACCTGCCCTCTTGGCTCGCGGACGGAGAACGTGTCGTCCAAGTGTTGCTAACGCGGATGCTCGGCTAGTCACTTCAAGCGGGTGATCCGGTATGCCCGGCCGTCCGACTACGCGCACGGCGCCGTGGCGGCAGCGTCCGGCCCCGGCCTGCTCTTGGCCATGGAGCGCTTTGCGCCCTCGTACGTCGGCAAGGGCGGCTTTGCGCAGGCCATGAGACTCGGCGGCTTCCTCGGCCTGGCTGGCGGCTTCATCTACTTCTACCAGCGGTCGTGCTGTACGTTGCCAACGGTGCCCCCTTCATGCCCTTCACGCCCTTCCTGCTGTGCCCCGTGCGGCCGCTGCTTCTGGCCGACCTGCTAACGCATTTCTGATTGCAGTGCGGTTCTACGGCATGTCGGAAAACGCGCGCGAGGTCGAGATGGACATGCGGGAAATGGTGGCCAAGGTCAAGGCCGGCGAGCCGCTCTACGGCGAGAGCCGGCTGTCGCCCCACATGCAGGGCGTCGCGGCGCGGCAGTCGCGGTACTCGGCGCTCTTCATGCACGTCGTGCCGTGGTTCAACTTTGTGAACCACAACCAGCACGGCGTCGACACGGCCAAGTACTACCAGCAGGCCGAGCGGGAGCTGGAGGCCGAGCGGGCAGGCAAATAGGGTCCCTTCCCAGCCACTGGGGATTGGAGGACGTCGGATGTGGGCGAGCAAAGAGCCAAAGACCGGGCAGAGGGCAGAGGGCAGAGGGCAGGGCAGTTCCATGTACATACACTGCAGCGGCCGGGTCGGCTCTGCGTGCCGACGAGTTTGTTCTGGGGCGCAAATCGAGACTTATAGCGCTGAGCAGCCAGCCGGGCGCCACGGGCCGCGCATTGCCAAAGATCGAGGCCGACCAGGCGGCCGTAGCAGCATCCTTGGCCAGCGAGAACGGCGAAGACGAGAGACGGGCCTTTCATGATGGACTGTCAGCCCGGCGCGGCCCTGCAGAAGGCTGCTGAAGCATGGGTACCGGCTGCCGTTGTCCCGGCCGTCTACATACTCCGTAGTGCTGGTATCGGCCTCGTCATTTACAGATGGGGTGTCTGTATGAGGCATACGGAGACGGAGTATTGCTGCTCTGCCTGTTAGCGTGGTACTGGGTACGGCTGTTGCAGTGCGAGCCGGCACCGTTAGGCAGGTACCCACTAACAGGCTGCGCGAGAGAGGCGCCCCTCTCCCAAAATCGCCACTTTCAAGCCCGCTGTCGGACACAAGGCATCCCTCCTCCCGCATCGACGGCCGGCCTGCGGCGGTGAACGCGCCGCCCGTTTCTCAGCATGGCCAGCACAAAGCGAGGCTGGGACGCTGCCGACGATCAAGGCGGCGAAGGCGACGCCGCCCGCGCGCTCTGCGGCGAAGAAGCGCCGCCGAGAAAGCGCACGAGACGACACTCGCCGGGACGACACTCGCCTGGACGACACCCGCCGGCCGGACGTCCCGGCTCGCCTGTCCCGGCAGGCACCGGCACCGACTACCTGTCGCCTCTTTCCGACGAGCTGCTGCTCCGCATCCTGGGCTATCTCTCGCTGCCGAGCCTGCTGGCGCTGGCGCCCGTGTCCCGGCGCTTCCACCGGCTCGCCGACGACGCGCAGCTGTGGAAGGCCATCTACTACGACCGCTTCGTTCTGCCGCGCGCCCTGCGCATCCCCGGATTCTCGGGCGGCTCGCTGACAAGCTCGGCGCGGTCTGCCACGACCGCCACGACCGCCGCCACGACCGCCGCCGGCGCCGGTCGCAGCGAGCTGCTGCGGCCCCTTCGCAGAGGCCATGTCCCAAACTGGAAACAGCAGTACAAACTGCGGCACAACTGGGCCCGGGGCCAGTGCGCCGTCGAAGAGCTTCGCCTCAGCAGCAGCGGCCTAGACGACACCGGTGGCCGCGGGAGCGCGGGCGGCGGCGGCGGCGGCGGCGGCGGCGGCGAGGACGGGGAGAGCGGGGAGATCGACAGCGATGGTCGCGGCTCGGCGGCGCGGATGCTGGTCAAGGTTGTGGATGGCATCGCCGTCACGGCCGACCGCCGGCGTGGGCTGCGCGTGTGGGAGCTCAAGTCGCGCAGTCTGATTGCCAGCAAGAGCCTTTCTCGAACGTGCCGGCCAGGGCCAGCGACTGAGAACGACGACATCAGTGGCAGCAGCAGCAGCGAAAGCAACGACGAAGAGCACGACGACAGCGAGCAGGACGGGCATCGTGCGCCGCCCGTTCCGACGTCTCTGGCCGTCGACCCGACGGCGCACGGGATGGACATTGCCATCGGCCTGCTGGACGGCGGCTTCGACGTATGGCAGCTCGACCTCGTGCGGAAAACACTGACCCGGCGCTTTTCCCACCCAGCGTCCAGCAGCGGGCCGCTGACCGGGATCGCCTACGCGCACCCGTACGTGCTGACGGCCACCGACGCCGTCCTCGTCTCGCTGTATGCGTTCGAGGCCGTCGGCGCAAAGCCCGGCCCGCGCCTGGGCGCCGCCCCGAGCAAGCCTCGCCCGCCGGGCCGCCCGAGCCGCCACCCGGGCCCTGCACCTCTGAGCCCGCCGCGTCTCTTGACGTCGCTTCGGTCCCACACGTCGCGCCCCCCGCTGGCGCTGTCGATCCGCAAGCTGGCCTCCGTCACGGTTGCGTCGATTGCCTACACCTTTGCCACGCGCCAGGGCTGGTCGATCGGCATCCAGGACCTGCACGTCAAGGTGCGCAGCGGCCCCGGCGAGAGCGCGGGCGGCGAGGGCGGCGTTGCCGACACGGCTGCCGCTGCCGCTGCCGCTGCCGCTGCCGCCCCGGGGGGCCCAGGCCTGCCCGAGGTCGTGGCAACGCGGCTTGCCTTCACCATGCCCGTCCGCAGCAGAACCGGTGGCCCCGGCCGGCCGCTCTCGGCACGGCGTCGGAACCCGCCGCCCTTTCGCCCGCTGGATCACAGCAGCGACAGCCGCGGCGACAGAGACGAGATGGAGGGCGGCGATGCCGACAGCGACAGCAACGACAACGCCGACAACAACGTCGACCACGACGGCAGCGACAGCGAGGGCGAGCGGATCCAGGGGGGCCCGACGACGCTCTGCTACTCGCACCCGTATCTGCTGGCCACGATGCCGGACAACACGCTGATCCTGCACCTGTGCACGTCGAACACGTCCACGCTGGCCCTCTCGGCCGGCATTCGCCTGTGGGGCCACACCTCGGGCATCAGCGACGCCGAGATCACGGCCCGCGGCAAGGCCGTCTCCGTGAGCATGCGCGGCGAAGAGATGCGCGTGTGGGAGCTCGAGGGCCGGCCCGCCGCCGAGCGCGGCCGCAGCGTCGCCATCCAGCCCAGCGCGGGCGCCTCCGCAGCCGCAGCCGCAGCCGCGAATGGACACGGCAGCGACGCAGCGGACGCCGCCGCATACGACTGGGACGAGCGGCGCAACTGGGTCGGCTTCGACGACGAGATGGTCATCGTGCTGAAGGAGGCCCGCGGCGGCCGGGAGAGCCTCCTGGTCTACGATTTCACGTGACTAAGCTGGCCGACAGGTTGCTGAAGCGGCAACAGAGCCGGGGCCGTGCCGCTCTTGGCCATGCCATTCCTCCCTCAGCATGTCAGCATCCTCGCTATCGCGCACATCCAAACAGTGACGTTGTGCATGTGAGTTGGTTCAGGGCCGCCATGACAGGCATGCCGACTGCTGGTCGGCACCAAAGCAGTCAGGCGGCGGAGACTGCAGCACGTCCGATAAGATAGGATAGGGCTGAGGCTGTCTGTAAGCCGCCGCAGGACGGCTGCAGTCAAGGCACTTACAGGTCCAGGCTCAGACAGGTTCGGGCATGATTTGAGGTGCACCCCATGGTAGATAAGAAGCTAGACTAAGAAGCAGCTATGAAGCTCCTTGCCATTGGCAAGTCCAAACTGAAGAAAGAAGTCGATGCACAACAAAAGACAAGACATCCTAGACAAAAGAAAGCAACGGCCAGACAAAAGTAGGTCTTGCAGAGCGAGCGAATGGAACCACCGCAAACCACGCCACCATGGCCTACCTCCCGTGCATCAAACCTCGTTCTGTTCTTGCTACTCGGAAGGCGGGCGTCTGGGAAGCGTGTCGTACCCGGGCATGTGATCAATCTGAGCAAGGTGTCCGAAAATGTCCCGGGCGGTAAGGAAACAAACAAAGTAGGCGTCTTGCAGAAAAGAATCGACAAAGGAATCCAAGAGCAGACAAGGGAAGCGCAAAGGCAAGCAAATATCCCAAAGAGAGAAGCATAGGCGAATAAAACGAAAACAAGATCTGACGAGAGGGGGGTATCGTTCTGTTCGGAACCTCGTGTCGAACTCGTGGGGGTATCAAATGTGAAAGTCCTCCAGTCCCGGAAATGCGTAGATGGCAGCCGCTTCAGCAGTCTGCCGTGTGCCGTGTGAAATGCTGTCCTGCCAAACCCAGCCGCTAAAACAATCCTTGCAACCGCGTCATAAGACAAAAAATACAAGACAATAACAGGTGCTGTCAAAACCAGCGAGAGCAGTCTGGGGTAAGAAAAAAAGAGAAAGCAAAGCCGCAAGCGCCGGGAAAAACACGAACCCGCTGGGGAGGGTGAGAGAGGAGAGAATGGCGATCAATCTCGGGTGACGTGGGTGTGAGAGATGAGCAAAAAAGCACATGAGAAGAGATGGGAGGCAAAGCCAAATACGTCAGCATCGGAGAAAAGACAAGACAGCAAACACAGCTCGCGTAGGCAAGACGTTGCGGCAGGAGCAAACAGCTGGACAGCAGCCCCCGAAAAGAGGCCAGGCAAAAGAAGAGCTAGACATAGCGGCGCATGTGTTCGATCCGCAACCAGCCCACCTTCTCGTAGGCCGTCCAGAGCTTCGATGCCTTGTTCACGTCGATCTTGCAGGCTTGCTGGGCGTCGGTCTTGCGAAACTCCTTGCCAATGCGCGCACATTCGAGGCGGCGGATGAAGATGCGGCGCTTGCTGGTCAGGTATGTGGCGCAGTCAAGGCGGAGGCTCGCTGCCAGCCCAACTTCGTCCCGATGCAGGAGGTGCAGATGAGGATCGTGTGAGAGGTCGAGAGGGGTGCCCTTCCAGTCGACCTTGAGGTTGTTTGTCCGCTCCGGGAGCGTGCTGAGCGGTGGACAGTAGTCGGGCAGGGCCGAAAAGTCCTTGTCTTCGCGGTTTGGTGCTGAGGTGCGAACGCGCGGCTCCGGCGACGAGTACGGACCGCGGGCGCGGACGCTGCCACCGAGAAGACTATTGCTGTTGCTGTTGCTCTTGCTCATGCTCGAGGACACCGGACGCGCATCTCCGTTGGCATGGGGTGCGAGGGCAATGCGCGTCGGAAGAGCGCTGCGCGAAGTGACGGGGGCGCGGTTTGCTCTCTTGGCCACACGGTTGCTCGGGTCGTGGATGGGGTGGAGTGACGGCAGCTGGGTGCGCTGCGGCGGCAGTTGCTGGGCTATGGCGGGGCCGTGTGCGACAAACTGGGCCGCCTTCAAGAGACGGGGTGCCAAATGGCACGGCGCCGGCATCGACGAAGCAGGCCTGGTGGGAGGAGGGAAGACGAGCTGGAGGCGCTTGTTGCGGTCGGCGGCGGCCCTCCGGTCGGCGAGCAGCTGATCCCTCTGCGTTTCGAGCCAGCCCCGACGGTCCACCATGTAGCTATTCATGAGCTTCGACTGGAGATACAGCGCGAGCTCGTAGTCTTCGTCGCGCGGAGGGGTCGCTCGTTGGAACAGCATGGGCGACCGAGCAGCAACGTGGCCGCTGACGACATGGGCGGCCGAGGGTGGCGGCGCAGGGACCGCGGTCGTGGCCGGGACAGGCACGCTGTCAGAGAAGGGAGCAGCATCTGAGAAGAGCGGCCGGGACTGCGACGAGGGCGAGCTGTCGGTGGAAGCTGGATACAGAATTGGGTCCCGCGGAGCCGTCTGGGCCACGGCGAGCGGCGGGTCTGCGGCGGCCGACGCCGCGCGCTCGTCCTTGGGAGAGACGGGGGGTGAGAGCGGCGTGCTTCCGGGCAGAGCATTGCCGCGACTGTCGAGGTCCCGGATTGCGGTGCCGGGTCGAACCGAGGCGCTGCCGAGAAGGTCGGTGCTGGCGGTGCTGGAGGTGCTGGCGGCGCTGCCGCGCCGGCTGCTGCTGCCATTGTTGAGGCTGAAGCTGTCGAGCTGGTCGGGCTCGGGGGGGGACATCAGGTTGCTGATGTCGAGCGGTTTCTTGACAACCAGGGCCATTGTGTAGGCAGCCGAGGCAGGCGATGCGAATGCGATAGAGGCAGACGAAGCAGCGACAGGCTCTTTTGCTGGCGCTGAGAGATGGGCGACGGTGGCGGCGAACGTCTGAATTGGGCGCTGGGGCGTCGTGGGCGTGTAAGTGGAGGACGTCTGGGCCGATGAGGTGGTGGTGGAGGTGGAGGTGAGAAAGGAGGCCACAGAAGACGAGATGGACGAGGAAGAGATCGACGGCTCCATGGCGGCGCTGCCGTGGTGTTGCGCCTCAGGCTGCGGGTGTGCCATGGCCATTCGATGTGGACGGTGGGAGTATACTTGCTCCGTATGCTTTGCTTATGCGGCCCAGGCAGCTTGCTGACGCCAGAAGACGCTCTCGGCGAGCGGGCGGGTCGTGGCGGAGTTAGGTCGATTGGAACTTCTTCTCCGGCGAGGACACGGTCGGAGTCCGACGCGGATTGGGGGCGAATTGAGGCGAATTGCAGTGTTCGTCGGGCCCGCGTGAAGAGCGGAGCGTCGTCAGACGAGAAGCGTGGCGAACTGCCAGGCAGCAGTGCCTGCGGATGTGGGAATTTGTCAGTTTGTTGGCAAGGCTTTCGTGCGGCCGATCGTCGCAAACGGCGCAAACGGCGCAAACGGCGCAAACGGCGCGCGCGGCGGGGGCAAAATCAGGGCGCGAGCGAACGGCGGGCGTAGAAGACAGGGGAGAGTGGAGAGTGGAAGAGGAGAAAAAAGAGGAGGAGGACGATGAAGAGCAACAAAAAAGCAGAGGAGGAAGAAGAAAGAGGAAAGAGTAGAAAGTGAAGGTCGCGAGACGTTGGCGACGTTGCGCCTGGCTGCGGCTCAGGGTAGGCGCGGAGGTGATTTGATGGGCAGACAGGTTGCCTGTTTCCGCGTTGGGAAGGCACGATCGCAGGCCGGTGGCGACTTACGAGCGAAGTGGGGGGCGGCGGGAAGCAGCCACTGCAAGGGAAGGAGCCGCGCAGGGCAGCAATGGGGTGGGATGTTGGCCAGAGCTGTGACGCAGAGGCGTAGCGAGGGGCGAGAGCGATGGCCGGGAAAGCGACGAGCGAAATGCAGGGAAGATGGGGGAGAAGAACAAAGAGGAAGAGAGAGAGAATGAGAGAAGGGAGGAGGGGGAGAGGGAAGCGAGGAGGGCGTTTCGAGCGGACGGATGTGGACGCAAGACAGCCTGGCAGCGCGGTCTTGTTTGGGGGCTCGCTTTTGGCGTTGGGCGACGGCCACCAATGGACTCCGTGGCAGGCAGGAGCGTCGCATGACAGGCGTCGTGGTTGCCTGTTTTCTGTATACAGTATTTGTATTATTGATAATAGAGTTACGGGGCCAGAGGCGGACACAACGGCCTATACGCTCCTCGGGCGGAGTTTGGGCACGGCTGGGGGAAGGAGGAGGAGGAGGAGGAGGAGGCGGCCAAGGGGGTGGGGGCAAGCGCTGGCTGGGATGGGGTGGGGTGGACGGAGCAATGGTCATACGGCACGGCGCAGGAGGATCGTGTTTGTCGTTTGTATTTGTACTGCTGTGATTAGGCTCGCAATTGCGTTTCGGTAGCTAGATATACAACTACTTTATCTTACTTGTGCAAGTGCTCCCTCCAGTGAAGGCACCGGTGGCGAGGGGTGGTGACAAGGAGGGAAGGAAGGACGGAGAGGAAGGGATAGCGATGGAGGCAGGGCCACGACGGCTCGGGCAACCGAACCAGCACAGCACAAAGCGCGCACAGCTACAGGCACGGATGCAGACAGACGCCGGGCACCAACGGCCGCCCCAACGCGCCCTCGAGGAAAGAAAAGCGCGTTGGCGGACGAGGGGGAAACGGCCGAAAAGGAGCGTTCGCAGTGAAGGCTGCCAGGCGCGGCGTCACTAGGCGCACGCCCCCGCCGGAGGCAGGTGCGGGCGGCCAGCCAGACAGCCTGTAAATTGTAGCCTGTACGGAGTAAGTCGCAAGTATCTTAGTGCTGATTGCGCGCCCGCTGCCAGGCAGCCGCCGCAGTCCCCCATACTCATACGGAGGGCGGCGCGCAGGAGGGTGTGCACTACAGCTCGACGTGACACTAGCGACCCCTTTTCAGAAAGGTCTTGCTTGGCTGGTCATCCGGCATGATCAGCAGCGCTCAGCACAGTAGGACTCCGCCCCGCAGTCAATGCCGTAAATATACGGAGCACTACTTGTACCCCGTAGCTTGATATCAGAGACGTGACGCGAATGTGCAAGACGGAAACGGCTGGCCAGCCATCGGGCTGCGCTGGTTGTGCAGGGCGGCCTGGCCAGCCAGGCAGGTCCGCCAGCCGGCCGGGATTGGCACAGAGGGTCGTGTGCAAACGCCCTGTTCCCGCCGCCCGCGCCACTTGGCGCCTACGTGACGGATTTGCCCTTTTCCGCTGGCGTGCGCTGGCGTGCGCTGGCAGGGCGCTGGCGGGCGCTGGCGGGTGCTGGCGGCGCGGGCGGGCGCGGGCGGAGGGGCGCGGTTGCCGCGACAGGAAGGCGAGCAGGCGGGACGACACCGTGATTGTCCGAACGGGAAGGCGCGCGACACGGCGGCCAGCCAGCCGTAAGACTCACGGCGCGTTCTGGGGACCTCACCTGGGACACCAATCGTCAGCGGAACGTGAATTGACCAATCACCCGGCTACGGGCGGTGACTGGGGCTGAGCGCACGCATGGATGCGCCCGTGGCCAGAGTCTCTTGTGAGTCATAGGAACCGCACGAAACTAGAAAAAGGCAAGGGCGAGTGGGAAACCGGATCAGAAAGGGACAGCGGGACGAGAAGGGGGGGGTGTTTCCTCCGGGCGCGCCCTCCTCCCCTCCCCCTCCTCCATTGCACTTTCCCAGCCTGTCATTTTGCAGCCGTAACCCAACTCCGAAACACGCACGCCCCTCGCCGATTTATCGATAAGAGGCGGCTACAGCGGGCTGATTCCAAATCCGATCCGGCGGGCAGCTGGGCCGATATATGTACGGAGTACGGAGTACAGACAACGAGTAGTCGTACAACACACACTAACGTGCCGTTCGCCGACCAATCCCGTCGCACGGCACGCACACCTCGTCTGCCTCCGTTCGATTCGTGGGCCGCCACATGACGGGTGGTCTCTGCCTGCTTATCAGCATTGCCCGTGTCATCTGCCCGGTCTCCCGTGGGCCTTGTTCCAGGATCGACACCTTCTTTGTCCCGTACAAGTCCATACGCATGCGGCGCGATGCGCAGGAGCAGTTGGCCGTTGTCCTCCATGGCGCATCCCTGGCCCGGGCGACCGAGGGAGGCCTCGTCACAATGGCTCGGTTCCCTGTTTTGCCGTCGCGTGGTTGTTTTGCCATCGCGTTGTCTCAGACAGGCCGGCGGCTGACCCTCTACGCGAGCCACACAAGCCGACCACGAAGAGACAAGAGAGCATCCGACAGATCCGCCAAGTAGTTGAACAGGGCCTTCTCTCGGAGCGGGGCGACGGCTGCGCTGCGCCCGGCACGGCCCAGATCTCGTCAGACGCCACCGTCATGGCTGGCCTCGCGCGCCTTGGACGGGTAGACGGCCGTCAGGCGGCCGTGCTTGGCGCGGATGCGCGCGCGGGTCCGCAGGGTCGACGGCATCCTGCGCGGCCACGTAGAGCGGGAAGGCCATGGACGAGCCCGGAACGCAGCACATGGGCACGGCCTCCATGAGGCTTCCATGAGGCCGACAAGCACGCGGCGGCTGATGCGCGTGTGGTCGACATTCTCCCGCGCATCCTGCAGGCCGTGCTGGCTCAGCGGTGGCAACCCGATAAGGTCTCGCCCGTCGCTGTAGCTCTGCGCTTGTCGTCTGTTTTCTGTCACATATATGGATGAATCCATCTCTACTCCGTCGCTGCTGCTGCCGTGGCTGCCCTTTCGCCCCTCCTTCTCCTGCCCTCTGTCAATAGCTGCGCGCACCTGGGCCATCACATCAAGGAGATCTGCAGGTCTGCACCTCCGCGTGCAGCATCGCCTGCAGCTCGCCCGTCTGGTACACATACAGCTGCTCCGGCAGCAGGCCCATGGACCGCCGCTCAATGCTGATCTTGTCCGGCAGCCCGGGGTGCGCCACCACCTTCTTGCCGTGCTTCTTGGCCAGCCGGATTGTCTTGACCATCGTCTCAGGGCCGCCCGCGTGGAACCTGCACGCCACGTTGGCCTCGTCCATGCCGCAGTTCACGCGTGCTCTCGACATATTCTCGTCGATATGGATGCGCCGGTGGTGGCCTGGCACCTAGCTGCCGCCGGCCGTTTCATACTGCTGCTCTGTATGACATGCAAAACCGGCCAAGAATAAACAGCCGCACCTCCTCGCTCACCGTCGAGATATGCTTCAACGGCATGCTTGAGACAGTGTGCTCCAAGAAACACACTGTTCATGCACTGTATATACGACGTATAGACCGGCAGTTTGGGCTTTCAAGGGGCATCCGGCAGCAGCCCGACATGGACCAGGACTGTACCTTCGGTGCAGGACACGGTGCCAGCAGTGAAAGAACCCTGACACGCATCTTTCGATTCCAACGTGACCCGACACCTCCCAACAGCGCGCGCAGCCAAAGCCCTCAAGCCAGGGAGCGATCCGGTCTAGCTGCGATTTCCAGGTCCCCTGATATGATTAGAAAGAGCCCCGTACGTATGACATTGAAGAGGCATGGCCGAGTACACGGGCGCACGGCGGAGGATGGCGTGGCCGTACCCATTAAGAAAGAGACCTGGAAGATGCGTGTCCACTGGTGTGCGAGCTTGATGCTGCTGGCAAAGCCGGCTTGGAAGGGTCAGATGGCGGCTGTCCTAGAGGCCAGAGAGGGAAAGCGTACGCAGCGAAACCCAGATCCGGGACAGCCAGGTCAGAAAGGCGTGCCAGTGAAAACCATACTGGTACCAGTAGATGCCCAAGCGGTTGCTGACGTAGAGGTCGGGGACTTTGTGCTTACGATTGCGGACGAACAAGTAGTCGGAGAGGCACACGCCGACGAGGGGCGAGATGAAGAGGCCCAGCGACCCGACAACCGTCACAAAGGTGCCGGGCGAGTTGACGAGGCTCCACGGGCAGATGAAAACGGCAATGGCGGCCAGCAGCGGCACAAGGAAACAGAAGTACAGGATGGTGCCGATGAGGTCCTGGGTGGTGATGTGGGACCTGTGGGGGTCAGGCTGGACAAGACAGGAGAAGGGGGATACACACGACACGGGAAGTGGTTGGGCATGCGGCGAAAAGACGGAAAGACGGAGGCCAGCATGACCTTCATCGAGATGCCGCCGCACTAGGACGGGATGCCGTTGTAGATGAAGTTGCCGAAGCACCTGAAGATGACCACAAAGTACGTAGCTGCCGCATTACATGCCAAACGAGGCACGGCTCATCATGGGGATGCCCCAGGCCGCACTGGATGCCGAGCTCGCCGCAGCCGTAGGCCACGGCCGCACAGACGAGCGCCCCGGTGACGTCGGCAGCGATGGCCTCGCCCTCGCCGGTGCCGAGGCCGTTGTTGTCCGCCGCGGCTACGGCGGCTGGAATTGCCAGAGACGGTTAGCGGCCGGTCTTATACGGAGTCGCCCCGCTGGCACCCGTCTCGGCGGGTTGGGACTCCCCAGTCTACAGCTACGGAGTACAAGGCCATCTCCCGCTTCTCGCCGCCGCTGGGCGGTGAGATGGTCCCCTACGACTTTGCGGCCGAGGGCATCCTGGTGGGCCAGCCGCTTGACTCGGCCTGGGACACCGAGAAGGAAGCGCAGAGCAAGTCCGATGCGGGCGTGGCGACCGCCGACTTTGGCTACGGAGTATCTCAATGCCAATCTGTGAGCCGGAGCAGACTCCGTAGTCGTTTGCAGACAATCAGCCGTTTTCCCACGCTTCCACTGCCCCTGTCCGGAAATGAGCTCCGCGCATCCATAGGGCACAGAGCACAGGGCACAGACGGCGAACAAACCAGGCCAGCAGCTGTGACGTATGTAGTATTACGGCCAGAACGCTCCCACGGGGGATGGGAGTTGTCCGCATATTTGTCACGTGACATACCGAGCGGCCACCACAGCCGGCCAGCCCCGAGAAAACGGCCCACAGTGGGAAGAACAGCAACGCCTGACAAAAGTCAGGCCATAATTGCGGTGCGACCAGCGATTGGCCGGGCCGGGCTTGGCCTCGAAAAAACTCGAGAGCACGTTTCCTCGTTCTCCCGCGGCGAAACTATCTCTCCTCTGCAACAGAGAGGGATAACCTTCTCCGTGCAAATGTGACTCCGCACAACTGAAATGACAGTACTCCGTAAGGCTGGAGAGGGGCCCTGTAAAGCATAGCGACGGAAGGAGCGCAGAGGAGCGTTTGCTCCGGTCTCCTTTTTTCACCGCGCTCCTTCCTCATCCAGCACCGTCTCCGGCTCCTGCCTGCTTGTGTCTTTTGGATAGGACCATACGCGCACGATGAACTCGTCGCACTCGTCGCACTCGTCGTATCTTGCATGCACATTTCCGAAATACGCGCAGGCTGCAAATACGCTTTCCGAGGAAGGCGCGTCCAGGCGAGCTCCTCCTCCCTTGCCCATCGACCGAGTGCCCGGCTCGTGCCACGTGCAGTGGCTCCAGGATGAATCAGCTGCCACGCGGGAGCCGCCGGCGACGGGGGCTGGAAGGTCGTGCCGTAGCAGATTTGGGGGTGTTTCGGGTGCAGCGCTGTTAAGGCGCGACCTGGCGCGCGGGGCCGCCGTTCCAGAACCCATAGTCCCACGGCGGATCGTACGTCGGGCGATTGTCTGATGGTTCGGTTTTGTCGTCAGGCAGCCCACCGGGCGCCGTTTTTTTGTGGGGCAGATTTCTGCGGCTGCGTCAAGGCTCGCCGGCAGCCAAGCAACACGCCGGGAGAACGGCAGGGCGGATGCCAGAGATTGCTGCGCCGGGACGCGGCGGCGGCGGCGGCGGGAGGCGAGTGGTCTATAAGAGACCGGCGGCTGGACATCACCTCACGAGCTCAGTCCGCATCGTGTCTCGCCACATCCCAGCTATCCAGCTACCCAGCTACCAGCTTCGGCTTCTCCAGCTTCACCAGCTTCACCCTACTCCCGCTACCCGCCGCTACGATGGACGTCCAGCCCACCTCGCTGCCGCCCACGGCCTTTGGCGCGCCGCAGAAGTCTCTGGACGCCTTCTCCTTTGCCACCGACAACCTGTACGGCTGCCCGTTTGACGACTACGACGCCTTCGTCGGCACCGGCTACGGCACCGGCTACGGCGCCGGCTACGGCACCAACTTCGGCCTGGACATGAGCGGCAGCGGCTCGCCCGTGTCGCTCGGCGCCCGCTCGTCGCCGTCGTTTGGCTCGCCCGTCTCGCCCGCCACCACGGGCCCCCTCTCCGCCGGCGACCTCGACCTCGACCTCGACCTCGACCTCGACCTGGACGTCGACGCCCCGGACGCCGGCGCCGACGACGCCTTTGCCTTTGTCAAGCCCGAGCCCGGCACCAGCAGCCCCCTCCTCTTCGCCTCCGCCGCCTTCCCGCCGCTCGGCCGGCCCGCCGCCGCCGCCAGCCCGGCCGCCATCGACCCGTGCCGGCTCAGCGCGTGCCGGCCAGCCGAGCAGCCCAGCCTCGAGGACCCCAAGCGCGAGGTCGCCTCGCCCTCCTCCCGCTCGCCCTCTCTGCAGCCCGTCTCCCTGCCGGCACGGGAACCGCGCTATGCCGTGCGCAAGACGTCGGCTCCCGCCCCCTACACAGGCGCCGCCGCCCCGACCACCACCACCGCCGCCACCACCACCACCACTTCGAGCGGCAGCCTCAAGCGCAAGCTGTCGAGCCCGGCCGCCGGCCGGCCGTCGCGGAGCCCCTCGGCCGACCACCAGCAGCCGCCCAAGAAGACCGCCCACAACCTCATCGAGAAGCGCTACCGCACCAACCTCAACGACAAGATCCTGGCCCTGCGCGACGCCGTGCCGTCGCTCCGCGTGGCGGCGCGGCGCGGCCCCGACTCGTCCGGCAGCTCCGACGACGAGGAGGGCGCCGGCGCCGGCGCGGACGCCGACGCCCTGGGCGGCCTGACGCCGGCGCACAAGCTGAACAAGGCCACCATCCTGGGCAAGGCCACCGAGTACATTGCGCACCTCGAGCGCCGCAACCAGGCGCTGGCGCGCGAGAACGACGCCCTGCGCGGCAAGGTCGACGGCTACGCCATGCTGGCCTTGAGCCGCGGCGCACCGAGCGGCGTGTGGTGCTAATGGCCGTCGTCGTCGACCCTCTCCCACGGTTTCTCCCTTCTCCCCCCTTTTGGGCATAATCATTTGGGTGCTCTTTTTTGAAAGATTTTTTGGCGTTATGATACCAGGTAGCCTGTATATATACAGAAGCGGCGTTTCGGATTGGATAGGCATGGACAAGACAAGATCGGACATCGTCTCACAAATTCAAACCTCGGATCCTTCACTGTGATGCCTGCCGTGCTCGCTGCTTTCCATAAACCATGATCGCCTTGAAAATACAAAAGAACCAAAATACGTGCGACTGCACCCCAGACGCGCTATGTCTTCTTGCCCCGCTTGCGAGTCGCTCGGCTCGCCTTCTCGACAGCACTGCTCCGCCCCTCGCTGTCGTCTGCGTTTGCGTCGGCGTCGGCGCCGGCGTCCTTGGCGGGTTCGTCGTCCTGGCTGTCGCCTCCGCCCTCGCTGCTGTCCCCCCGGTCCGCCCGCGCCTGGCCCAGCACCTCGCTGACAATCTTCTGGGCCTCGGCCGCCTCGCCGTTGCGTGCCCCGCAGCCCATGCACCGCCAGCTGCCCATCTCCGCCAGGCTCCGCGTCCCCGGCGGCGCCTGGCCGTTCACGAGCCGGCACGTGCTGCAGATCAGCACGATCCGGTTGCGCGCCGCCGTCTCGTCGTCGCCCAGCAGCAGGTCGAGGATGCGGTCGTACCAGTGCGGCTCGCCGCCGCCGGCCGACACAGACCCGGCAACGGCAACCGCCGGCGCATACGGCCCGCCGCCAGCGGCCGCGCCCGTGCCCGGCTCGAAGGCGTTGGGCGCGAACTCGGCCGTGACGTCGACTCCAGTCCCACCCCCCCGCGGCAGGCCGTCGGCGGCCCGCGGCGTGCCCTGCTGGGACGCCGGCGTCGACGACGTGGCGCCGCGGCGCACAATGTTCGCCGTCGGCGGCGGCGGCAGACGCGTGCGGCCCGCCGGCGGTGTCGACGGCAGCCCAGCGCCCGCCCCCCCTGTCCGGGCCTGCGCGCTGCCGTCCAGCTGCGCAGGCCCGACGCCGCCGCCGCCGCCCCGATCCTTGCCCTTGCCTGGCTTGGCTTCGGCGCCGCCGTACTTTTCCAGCAGCTGCAGGGTCGAGTCGTACTTGGTCGCGTCCTTGAGCTTCTGGATCGTCGTGGCCCGCTCGGCCTGCTGGTCCTTCAGCCTCGCCGCGAGCACCTCGATGCGGTAGTTGTAGTAGGCCGCCACGGCCGTGCGCACGACGTAGATTCTGACGGTCAGCGGGGACAAAAAAAGAGAAAAAACAGAGGCGCGAGCAGAGAACAAGCAAGACGCACAGAACAGGCCCGCCGGCCACGCCCGACCACTCCCAGGCGCCCATCTGCTGCCGGCCCACCACGAGCACAAGCACAATGGCGTACACCAGGTAGGCAAACGTCATGTACAGCGTGGACAGCACGCGCACACGCCGCCCCGTCGACCGCGTCCGGTCGAGCCTCGCCTGCGTGCTGGCGATCTTGGTGGCCAGCGCGGCCAGCGCCTTCTCAAACGACGCCGGCGAGGCGTCACGGCCCTGGAAATCCAGTGTCAGCGATAGACAGGCAGCCGGGGGGGGATGCAGCGCAGCCTCGACTGGAGAGAGAAAACGAACCTTCCAGGGCCAAAACGACACCATGGCGTCCAGCGGCGAGCAACGGCTGCCGCGCGAGGCGGTGTGCAAAGACGGGCGGCAGGCGGTCGGTAACCCAGATACCCCGGCGCGCAAACAGAGGGTCGGCTGGCCAGCGGGTTGCAGAGAGGCGGGCGGTGCCAGACGAGTGACCAGAACAGGGATCGGAGGGCCAGCTGGTGGTCGAGCTGGGAAGGAAGCTCGCGCCAAGCCCTGCGCCGCGCGCGGACGACGACTCTGACTAAGCCAAGTCGATTTCCGGGCGCAGCTCGGTCGTTTTACCTGGGTGGCCTCTCCTGGCTGCATCGAACGCCAGCCTGTCCAATTCGCTCTGGGTTGCCCGACCTCCCGCCCTCCCCTTCCACCCGCACGGCAGAACACGAGCGCCGCCTTGTGTGCCAACCCGGACTGCAGCTGCATTGCTTGCCAAGACCAGCTGCCACCGCCTTTTGGATCGCCCGCCTATGGAAGACGGCAGCCGACGAGCTGCAGTTTCGCCGGCGGACGCTTGAGGCCAGCCAGCACCAGGACAGACGGACGGCTGCCAGACCCACGACAGCTCCCAGACAGCAGGACGGGCTTCGAGCTCCGTCGGCTGACGACCGTGCACCATGTTCCAGGTGAGAGGAGCGGCTCGCAGGCCGACCGCCGACCGTTGCCTTGGCCGCCGCTGACGCCCTCCAGAGAATTCGCGGCGCCATCGACCGGACCATTGCCGAAGAGCAAGCCCGCCAGCAGAGGGCAGCTGACCCGACTGCGCAGTCCTCTGCATCGACCGCATCGTCCAGCCGCCGCTCCACCTCCGTCTCGCGCGCCGCCAGCGCCTCCCGGGGCGACGGCGCGGCGCGGCGCCCGCGCGCCAAGAAGCCCAGCCAGGACCTCGGCGACGGCGCTGCGGCGACGGCCAACCCCGACCCCGATGTCTTTGAGGCAGCGTTTGTCATCGACGACAGCGATGAGCCCACGCGGTCGTCGACCCCGGTTGGCGCTGCCGGCGACGGCGGCAGCGGAGCCGAGCAGGCAGCGGACGAGGACGCGGCAGGCGCCAAGAGCAAGGAGGCCGCAGCCGTGAGCGACAGCGGAGACGGCAGCGGCAGCGGCAGCAGCAGCAACAGCGGCGGAAACGAGACCAAGCGGCCCAGAGCGCCGAGCCAGGCCAAAGCAAAGCCGGCCGACGCGGCCGCCGCCGAGACGCCCTCGACAGCGTCGGCCGGCGCGTCTCGGCAGGCGGAGCTCTCCCCGGAGATCCGCGCGCGCCTGCGCAAGCTCGACAAGCTCGAGGCAACGTATCCGGAGCTGCTGCGCTCGTACCGGATCGCCCACGGCCGGGCGACGTCCATCGAGCCGTTTGAGCGCGCGCTGCGCGAGAACACGCCGCTGACGTCCATCCGCGAGCCCACCGCGCTCGTCGAGTACCTCAACCAGCTGAACCTCAAGGGCGACATGGTGCTGCAGGAGCTGAAGCGCGTCACGACCGAGAAGGACGGCCTGCGGAAGCAGCTGGACGAGGCGGAGCAGGAGCTGGCGGCGACGCGTGCCGAGCGAGACGCACTGAAAGAGACAGCCTCTGCCGGCGGCGGCAAGGAGGCGGAGGCGGAGGCGGAGGCGGCGTCTGGCGGCGGCGAAGAGTTCTTTTCCATCGACAGCGAGCTGCCGCGCCTGCAGGCGGAGACGGCAGAGAAGTCGGCCGAGATCGAGCGGCTGCAGGGCGAGGTGCAGCAGCTGACCGAAGACCTGGCCGCTGCCAAAGAAGCCAATGCCGCGCTGGCCGAGCAGGCGCAGAACTCCGCGCGCGAGCTCAGCAGCGTGAAAGAAGAGGCAGCAGCAGCAGCCGCCGCCGCGACAGCCTCTTCGTCAGACAAGGAGGCCGAGCTGCAGTCCACAACAGCCGAGCTCCAATCCACGACGGCTGAGCTCCAGTCCACGACAGCCGAGCTCCAGTCCAAGGCGGCCGAGGTTGCCTCGCTGACAAAGCGCCTGCAAGACACAGAAGCGCGGCTTGCGACGCTCGAGTCGGAGGCCGCCGAGAGGGAGAAGCTGGACAAGAAGAGCAGCGCGGCTGCCGTGCCACCGGCTTCCGCGGCTCTGCCCGCCGCTGCGGCCGAAGCGAGTCCGGCACCACAGCCGGCCGCGGCGGGCGGCGGCAACATGAGTGCATCCAAGAAGAAGAAGAACAAGAAGAAGAAGGGCGGCGCGGCCACAACAACAGCAGCAGCAGCAGCAGCCACGGCGGCCGCGGCAGTGGCAGCAGCGGCCGTGGCCGACGAGCCAGCACCGTCCGAAACGTCAGAGCACACGCTCGTGGGCGGTGCCGGCGACGGGCCGGACGCGGCAGAGCTGCAGGCCGAGGTGGCGCGCCTGCAGGAGGACGTGGCGGCCAAGGACGCGCAGATCGCACGGCTGGCGCAGCAGCGCAAGACCGAGGACGACCTGCGCGAAGAGATCGAGACGCTGCGCGAGGTCCTCGTGACCACTGGACAGGACCACGTCGAGGCCAAGGAGGCAATCAAGCGCCTCGAGGAAGAAAAGGCAACGCTGGCCACGCGCATCGCCGAGCTGGAGGCGGCAGCGGCGGCAGCGGCGGCAGCAGCGAAAAGGGACGCCTCCGAGACGGAGGCTGCCTCCAAGCTGCAGGCGGCGCTCGCGGCGCTGCAGCGGGAGCACGAAGAGGCCAAGACCAAGGTGGCCGCGCTGCAGTCGGACCTGGGCGCGGCGCAGCAGCTGGCACAGACGCGGTACAAGGACCTGGCGGAGCTGCGCGAGGTGCTGGCCAAGGCGCAGCCAGAGCTCAAGAGCCTGCGGCAGGACGCGGCGGCGCTGCAGACGACCAAGGAGGCGCTGGCGGCCAAGACAGCCGAGCTGCGCGCGCTCGAAAAGAAGAAGCGCGACGCGGAGCTGGAGACGAGCCGGGCGCAGCGGCTGGCGGCGGACCGCGAGACGGAGGTCAAGACGCTGCGCGAGAAGCTGGCGGCCGAGACGAGCGCCAAGCTGCGGCTGGAGGACGAGAAGCGCGTGGCCGGCCGCGACCTGCGCCGCGCCGAGGCCGACAAGATCGAGCTGAGCGCCAAGGAGGAGAAGGCGGCGCGCGCGCTGCAGCAGGCGCAGGAGGAGCTGGCGCGCGTGCAGCCGCGCGTGCAGGCGCTCGAGGAGGAGGCGGCGCAGCTGCGGCGCGAGCGCGAGGCGCTGCGCGAGGAGGCCACGCTCAAGGCGTCGCAGTACACCAACGCGCAGCGCCTGCTGGGCAGCATGCGCGACCAGACCGCCGAGCTGACGGTGCAGCTCAAGGAGGCGCAGGCGCAGTCCGAGTCGCTGGACGAGGAGCTGGCCGAGTGCCGCCGCCTGCTGGGCGAGCGCACGCGCGAGGCCGAGACCATGCGCCGCCTGCTGGCCGACGTCGACGAGCGCGCCGACGGCAAGGTGCGCGAGATGCGCGCGCGCCTCGACGCCGCCGTCGAGGAGCGCGACCGCCTCGAGGACGAGGCCAGCACCGCCGCCCGCCGCCGCGCGCGCGAGGTCGAGGAGCTGCGCGGCACCGTCCGCGACCTCGAGCGCCAGGTCCGCGCCCTCACCGACGCCCGCGACAGCGCCGAGGAGCGCGAGCGCGAGTGGCGCCGCCGCCGCGAGGAGCTCGAGCAGGGCGACGCCCGCGCCGCGGCCGAGGCCGACGAGATGCGCGCCACCGTCGCCAGCCTGCGCGCCACCCTCGACGCCTCGGAGCTGCAGGTCCGCGAGGTCGAGCGCCAAAAGGCCGACCTGCGCCGCGTCCTCGACGAGCAGCGCCACCGCTACGAGCGCGCCCTGCGCGACGCAAAGGGCGCCCGTCTGCAGCAGCAGCAGCAGCAGCAGGCGCACGCCCACCATGCGCCGTCGCCCACGGGCACGCCGCCGCCGCCGCCGCTCACGCGCGACGCCTCCGGCCGCGCCTCGGTCGAGTCCGCGCGCTCGACGCCCGCCAGCGGCGGCGCGGCCGCGACCGGCGCCGACGCCATGTACCTCAAGACCATCATGCTGCAGTTCCTCGAGCAGAAGGACAACAAGCTGCGCGCGCAGCTGGTGCCCGTGCTGGGCAAGCTGCTGCGGTTCGACAAGTGAGTGGCTTCGTGCCGTGTCGCCTGCCTGTGTTGTGTATCGTGACCGGGCGCTGACTCTCTTTCTCCAGGGCCGACGAGCAGAAGTGGCTGTCGGCCATCCAGCAGCTGAGCACGCGCTGAACCGGGCAGCGGGCAGGCGGCAGTGGTCAGTAGAAGCGATCATCATCTTTTCGCATGGCGTCGCATGGCTTGGAACTGTTTGTATGCGTGATGCTCGTCGACCGCCAGAGGCACGGCCAAGACGAAATAAAAATAAACCAACTGTCCGCCTTTTGATATACAACGGCCAGAGAAGGCTGTCCAATGCAGTGCGGCTGTCCAATGCCGTCCAATGCCGTCCAAAAACCAAAAACAAAAATCAGGAAACAAAAAACAACACGCCAAAAATCAAGCAAAGCCAGACAATTCCGCCTCTCCCAGCCAAAACCCAACATGCCAGCATGTGCTGCCTGCATCTTACACCGTCTGGCCCCCGCAGTCCGGTATCGTGATGCCCGGCTTGAGATTGCGGTTGACGTCCATGATGCCCCAGTGGTCCTCCCAGTTCTGGTCGCCGCTGTCGTACATGATCTTCCACGGCTCGTCAAAGGCCTCGAACCAGAAGTACTCGGTGCCGTTGGTCAGCGCGTCGCACACCCAGCTCGACAGGAATGTGTTGATCTCCGTGATGCCCGCCACTGCCGCGTCTGGGCAGCTCGTCTCCGTCGACCCGGTTCCGCAGTCCGTCCCGCCCGCCGACGGCCAGCCGGTCTCGCTGATGATGTTCTTGCTCTTGTCCGTCTTGAAAAACGGTCCGTTGTTCGTCTCCCAAAAGTTCCAGGTCCACGCCGACGCGCTCTTCGCGTTGACGCCCCCGAAGAACGGGTGGATGTTGGCCATCACGTAGTCCGACGCCTCCGCCAGCTCCGCATCCCACACCGTGCCCAGGTCCGACGTTGCCACGGGCAGGTCGATGTTCATGCTCGTCAGGTTCGTGCGTACCGAGGACAGCAGTGTCGCTAGCTGGCTCGTCGTCATCTGCTGCCGGAACAGAATCTCGTTGGCCACGATGATGCCTTTGAACGGGTCGCTGCCGTACGTGTCAAGAATGTTCCACATCTGCGCCAGCTGCCGCGCATTGGTCGTCTTGTTGCCGTCCTGCCAGACCCCCATCCAGATCTTGACCGTGTCTGACATCTGCAGCCGTTCGATCGCGTGGATCGTCATCTCCGTCTGGTTGCAGTCTGTGCCGTACAGCCGGATTGTGTTGGTCAGCTGCGACAGCACCGCCACGTCGCGCGTCACGTTGTTCTGCGAAGGCGGGTTCGTCAGGCAGTCCGGGTACTGTGTGTTGATCGGCGTGTAATCGATCCCGGGAAACACCTTGTGCAGATTTTTGTTGTTGAGCAGCTTCTGAATCTCCGGGCTGTTGATGCCCAGGTCGCCGTTGGCCGCCGTGTCGCTTGCTGCTGTCCCCGAGCTGCCTCCTTTGCTGCCGCCACTCTTCTTCTTCAGCACGACGCCGAACACAACGCCACAGACCACGCCGGCAACGATCGCCAGCGCAATGCACAGGAAGATAACCCATTTCCAGCGCTTTGACTTGTTGCTCTGCTGTGCCAGCCACTCGGACTTTTCATAGCGGCCACCGCTGCCGCTGCCAATGACACCGCCGCTGCCGCTGCCGCCGCCGCCGCCGCCGCTGCCGCCGCCGCCGCCGCCGCCGCCACTGTACAACGCGCTGTACTGGGCACCCTTGGACGACGCAACGCGGTGGCCGACGGCGCCCGCAAGAGGCAGAGCATGGCCATGGCCACCACCACCACCCAACGCGTCGTGGGCCAAAACGGCCGACGCGGCTGTGCCGGCGGCAGCGGCACCGATGGCGGCGGCACCAACGGCAGCCGGCCCCACGACACCACCGCTGGCAGCCCCGCTACGGCCGCTCCTGGAGCTGTGGCCGCCCAGGCTGAGCATTGACGTTCGTGCTGGGCCGCTGCGGCTGCGGCTGTACTCGAGCCCGTCGTCGCCGTCGTCCTCAATCTCATTAGGATTGACGTAGCCGAGCTGCGCATCTTGCATCGCGTACCGCCCGTACGGATCGTCCGTGTACACGTCGGCAGCAAAACTGTGCGGTGTCTGTGTCCCCGGCGTCCCGCTGCCAGGCGTAAAGGCCGCGCCGCCGAGACCCTGGAGGCTGGAGCGTGAGCCTCGGTCGGGGCTTGGACCACCGGCGGCTCCGGCGGAGGCGGCTGGGTGCCGCATGTGTGGCGGCTCCTGCGCTGGCTCGGGCTCTTCGTATGCGGGCCCGCTGTGACTGCTGTACCTCCGGTAGTTGCCGTACTGCTGAGGCCCGCCGTGGTACGTCTGCTGCGGGTATCCTGGCGGCAGTGCCTGGGTCTGCGTTGGCGGGTAGTCTTCGGACTGCGGCTGCTGCAGCCCCCGCATGGCCTCCAGGCCGCTCTCGCGCGGGTTGCGCTCGGCCACGCTGTAGGCAATGCCGGCCATGCCGCCGGCAGCAGACTCGCTGAAATTGTCGGCGCCGGGCGTCACGTTTGCTTGCGGTGCCGGCACGGCTTGAGGATAGGCAGGGACGCGAGCAGATGGCGAGACCTGTGACTGGGTTGGCTGGGCGAGGCCACGGTGTGGCGGCGGCCGCGGAGGGGAGGCAGAGGCGATCACGTCGGGCGGTTGTTCCGCTGCTATCGCATCGGCGGCGTGGCCAGGCCGGAGCGGTGCGCCTGCTGCGCCGGCCAAGGCGTATTGTCTGTTCGCGGCGAGGCGCTGGTAGGCGCTGTCTGGGTGGGTGCCCGGGTTGCGCAGAGGCCGCGAGCTCGACGGAGGGTAGTACTGCTGCTGGCGCGGCTGCGGCACTTGCGGTTGGTGCAGCTGTTGCTGCTGCTGGTAGTCGTAGACAGCCGCTGACGCAGGTTCGTCGTAGTAGGGCTCGTGGTCTGCCAGCTCGATGTGCTGCTGCTGCTCGAATGCTGGCTGGTATCTTTGCCGGCGGCGAGGGCTGTATGACAACCGGTCGTCGAGAGGCGCCTGCTCGTCCGGCTCGGACTCGAAGGAGTATCGGCGCGACATGGCGTCGAGGAAGGAGGAAGGGGGCTATGCAACTGTTCCGTAGTTATGCTCGTATAAGAAACCGATCGCCCGATGTTTGCTGTGCAGTAGTTGTACTTTGTATGCCGACGGACAGGGAATCGCCTGAGACTCGTGATAATGGTGCCGAGCTATAACCGTCGCTCGTCCCGCTCAGATGGCCCGCCGCACGGCAGCTTTCTGCCCAGTGCGCTCGTCGTCGTTGCGCGGGACGGCAAGTTGGGTTTGCTTCTGTTGCTGCGATCGTCAGCAAGGGGGTCTGTTGCGCCGCCATCATGCCGCAAGGCACGTACCGGTTGGCTTCGTGCGTCGTGGACAGAACCGCAGACGACAGCGAGAATCTCGAGGAAACGCGGACGAGGCGGGACGAGTGGAGCGGCGACTGCTGGGCTGCTTGCAACGGCCAGACGAGGGAGGGGGGGGGTGGAAGCAGGAGAAAGACAAGAGACGCCTGCACGAGACAGATGAGCATATGAGCCAGGAGGAGCCGAGGGGGTAAAACAGAGCAAAACAGGGCAGCAAGACAACCCTGGTCCAGCAGGTGGACAAAACAGGGATCGACAAAAACGCAGGGGAGAGAGGCGCGGGGGATGAGACAGGCTTACCAGGCAGGGAGAGAGATGGGCCTCGTATGCGGCGAGGACTTGCCGCCAGACAGAGTACAAGTATATGCTGACGCTCCGTAAACAAGACACGAGTCTATTTGTAGGTTATTTTCTCGTAAAGGAGTGGCTTGGGCTGGCCTGGCTCTTCGTGGCGGCGCGGGCTGTGTTGCCAGCTCGTATTGTCGACGGATTCTTGGTAGCGGCCCGCCCGTGTGTTTCGGCCCAGGCAATCTTGGGGTGGAGACGGGCGTACTTTGGTGGAGCAGGACCGGAGCGAAGCAAGAGAAGGAGGAGGAAAAGGGAACAGGAAGAGAGCGCAAAAAGGGGGAAAAGATGACGAGCGAAACGAGCGACGAGCGACACGAGCGAGGGATGAGGACTTGTGTCTGTTTGCCTTCTCGACGTCCGCTGCGGACGAACGCGCGACACCTTCGGCCGGACAGGGCCTAGGCCAGCTGCGCTGGTGCGGGCGATTGGCAAAGGGCGGGCGGATGGAGGAGGCGGTGCAAGGCCGACGCCAAAATGAAGCCAAAACAGACGCTGGGACACGAATATTTTAGTGGCGACGGAGAGAGGTCAACGCCGCCGAGGCTGACTGCTCCGTAGTCTGTCGGGGGAAAGAGCGGGTGAGGGCCTCGAGGGATCGCTAGCCGCCGTTCGCAGCAGGTGCGCCTGCCTGAATTGGAATCATGCGAGAACGAGAGACAAACACGAACCACGCCGCAAGATGCAACAGAGCAAGAAGGGAAGCGGAAAGAAGCGACCGGCAGCTAGAAAGATTTGCACGACAACTACGGAGTACGGAGTACGGAGTATAAGATACAGAAGACACCACCGACTTGGAGAGTGGAAGGCGGTGGCTGCCCGAGCGACGGCTGGTGCGCTGTTCTGCCCGAATGGGAAACGGAGAGCGAGGTAACGGCTGAAATCAAGCATTTTGCTTACCGCTAAAGTACAAGTAAGCATACTTTGTATGCTTAAGCATATGCTTATGTTCTGTACAGCTACGGAGCATTCCGTACAACAACATAAAAACAGAGCCAATACTGCGGGGGAAGTGCGTACCAGTACCCCGTTCTCCGTACTTCGTACAACTACTTGTGCCTGTATACAGGGGCAAATGAGCTAAAAATGGCGCCGGAGAAAATAGCCACCTGCTCGTTGGCTGAGCGACCGACCGTTCCCCAGCGAGGCAGCTGTGCGAGACCACGTGACCCAACCACGTGCAATCACCAAGACGACATCCCAATGTCTATACTTAAACTTGCGGGGGCAGCCAAAAGCCGAAAAGGATTTTGCAGTCTTCCCCTGTGCACCCCCGCGGCGACAGGTCGAGGATCAAGTGATGGTACCGAGAACGAGGGTTGTCTGCCGCCAACGTGCCGTCGGCCGAGATGCTCGCAGCGTTGTTGCCGTGGTTCGGCATGGCCATGGCGAGCACGCGGCGCAGTTGCGGGGCGCTGGCATCTCCCACCGCCGTCCGCCGCAGTTCCCCAAGCAGGGGTATGAGCGGGTACGGGTCGTCGATCGGCCCATGGCCCGTCTCGCGAAGCGCCTGACCAAGCAGTCTGTAGTGCCGGGCCACTGTGTAGGCCTCCCTCTCCGAGGCGCCGCTCTCTGAGACGCTGCTCACGGAGGTGTCGGCGTCGGCATCGGCGCGGTGCGAGAGGCGTATCATCGTGTCCTCCAGGGCGCGGAAGCGGATCAGCAGCGTACCCGCGGTGCCCAGATACCGGGTCGTGTCTCTCAAGAAGATGAGACTCATGATATACTCAAAAAGCACTTTTTTTGCCGCACTGGAGTAGCGGATGTGAAGCTCGTTCTCCACCTTGCGCAGTGCCTTGCAAAACTCGGCCCGGGTGCGGGGGCTGTTGCGCGTTTCGCCGCATAATAGAATATCCCGCACCATGAATCTGATTTCCAAGACGGACTCGGTAGAGATGAACTGGTAGCCGCGCTTCTCGTACTTGGAAAGGGGCATCCTGCTCGTGTGCTGGTCGCCGTCGTCCGCCTGGGGCGGCGGCCACGTCAGCGCGAATCGGTGCTGAGCAAAGTTGTAGTAGAAGTGACCGGCTGCCCAGCCACTGAGGAAACACTGCACGTGAGTCGCATAGTACGTTCTGAGCACGTACGCCATTGGCGAAGCGGCGGTGTGCGCCCCAAAGTGGCACAGAAAGAGCTGCACCTTGCAGCGCCCTCCTCGACCGCCGGCCCGCCCGATGGTGCCGTTCACCATACGGAGCGGGATTTCCGTGTCGCGGTATTGCATGTAGTCCACCATAGCCTGCTCCCCATGAAGGTCGTCGGGCGCTTTCGGCTGGCGGGTGCCAATCATGTTGAGCACCGAGACCTCGGTGAGGAAGAGACTGCGGCCGTCGCCCAACGGGAACTCGTCTTCGGATGCAGGTGCGCCGCCCGGCTCTGCCGCTGCTGCAACCTCGACCCGGATACACGAGTCCAGCCAGTGCAAGTCGTACTCGTCGGCGGCCTTCTGGAGCCGCCTGTAAAGCTCGAGGGCCGGGGCAGCGATGGGCTCGCGCGAGTCACGCACCAGGTCCTCTTCGCTCACGCGTAGCAGCGACACGGTGCGGATGTGCGCGACGGTTCCCAGGGGCGTGTCGCTGTCGAGAAGCGCAAAGACGGGCTCGAGCGAGTTGTCCCAGCGGACGCCGCACGTCTCGAGCGCGTCCATCATGCCGAGGACGCTGCTGGTGATGCATGGCACCAGAAAGTCCCAGTCCGAGTCCGTGTCGGTCGATCCGGGCACAAAATACTCGAGCGCACGCGAGCCCGAAAGAATGCAGCCGAGGTCGGTCATGGCGGCCAGGAGGAGGCGCGGGTTGGCGAACGCCTGGGCGAAATAGCGCTCTGGGTCGAGCCGCGAAAGACACATCGGACGGACGTGTCGGCAGACGGCCGACAGAGCCCGCACGTCGCCGGCCGGCAAGTACGACACGATGCGGTCGATGAGCTCGAAGCTGAGCTTATCCATGGTTGAGATGGAGTCGTATGTTGTAGACTCCTGTCCAGCTTGTGAGCTGGAGGACCAGAGGGCGTATCACCCCCTATGAATGTCCAAATGCGGTTAGTTTCATTTCTGTATATATCGGCCATCACAGTGTATTCAACAGTGTATTCGACAGTGTATATTGTAAATGACACAGTCTGGCATCCTCTCAGCGGGTCGTGTAGCCGCCGTTGGGGAAGATGGTCTGGCCGGTCATCCAGCCGCCCTCGGTGACGAGGAAGCGCACAATCGGCGCAATGTCCTTGGTGTCGGTCAGGCGGCCGCCCAGGGCCTGGCTCTTGTGGAAGGCCACGGCCTCCTTGGACTCCTGGGGGTAGAAGAAGGGCGTGTCCATGGGGCCGGGGGCGACGGCGTTGACGGAGATGCCGCGGGGCTGCAGCTCCTTGGCGACGCCGCGCGTGAAGTGCTCGACGGGCGCCTTGGAGCCGGCGTACGAGGTGTAGTAGCCGGTGAAGGCGGCGAGCAGCGAGGTGACAATGGTGACGATCTTGCCGCCGTCGGTCACGTGCTTGGCAGCCTCCTTGAGGATGAAGAAGGCGGCCTTGGAGTTGATGCTGCGGGTTTTGGTCAGAGACGGAGAGCAAACGGACAGGACGTGCCGGGGGGCGAGGACGAGGACATACGCAAACATGGAGTCGTACTCCGCCTCGGTGATGTCGACAATGGGCTTCTTGAGCACCTTGCCGACGGTGTTGACGACGACATCGATGTGGCCAAAGTCCTTGAGCACGTCGGCAAACAGCTTCTCGACGGCCGCGGCGGTGGTCAGGTCGCCCTGGTAGAACTTGATCTTGGTCTGGGGGTGCGCCTGCAGGATGGCCTTCTCCGTCTTGACGGCCTCGTCCTTGCTGCTGGGCGAGTTGTAGTGCAGCGCCAGGCTGGCGCCGACGGCGGCGAGCTCGAGGGCGATGTCGGCGCCCAGGTTCTTGGCACCGCCCGTGATGAGGGCAACCTTTCCGTTGAGCGACATGGTGTGTGTAAGCTGGGGGTCGGGGCAGAGGCGAGAAGAGCTGAGTGGGAGGGAGTTGGGGACGGGACACGACGACGAGAAAATCAGCAGCGGGGTCCAGACCTCTTTATACACCCGCCGGGGACCCGGAAAGGCGCGCAAAAGGGATAAGGAAGAAGCAGCTAGACGTTCTAGCCGTCGGGGAGCACAACGATCGCACGAATGATTGCTTGGCTCTGATGTCATCCCCACCGTCCAAGCCATTGCAGCTGGGGATCTGCGGTCGGGATTACTGGCGTCCAACGAGGCTCTAATTCCGATGGCGGTGCGCAAAGCCGACGACACGCCCACGGCAAGGCCGGCCAGCCAGCCTGGGCATGCCAGAGCACCGCCTGGAACGGTCTGTCGGCTTCGGCGTTGCTGTGTCTACGGAGTACGGCTTGCGGGCGAGCCCAGTCCGGGCCGTCCGGCGGTCCGGAGAAAATGCCGTCTTAGATCCACCGTCATTCTTGGATTCTCATTCTTGCGGCCAGCTCGAGAGAACCGGCTACAAACTAAGCATATGCTTATATTTACAGCTTCGCAAACACGGTCGGCACGGCGCCGCTCAGCTCCACCAACGTGCTCTTGTTCTGCGTCCACGCCTCCAGCCCGCGCCGCCCGTTCTCCACGCCCAGCCCGCTCTGCTTCCACCCGCCGACGGCCATCTCGGCCGGCGACTCGCCCCAGGTGTTGACCCACGTGATGCCGGCCTGCAGCGCCGCCACCACCTCGTGGCACTGCACGAGGTCGCGGCCAAAGACGCCGGCGGCCAGGCCCAGCTCCGTCGCGTTGGCCCGCCGCACCGCCTCGTCGACGGTGTCGTAGGTCAGGACGCACATGACGGGCCCGAAGATCTCCTCGCGCACAATCTTCATGTCGTCGGTGCAGTCCGTGAAGACGGTCGGCTGCACCCAGAAGCCGTCGTGCAGCGCCGGCGGCACCCCGGCCGGGCGGCCCAGCCCGCCGTGCAGCAGCGTGGCCTTGTCCGTCTCGAGGCCGTGGCGGATGTACGCCGCCACCTTGTCCAGGTGCACGCGGCTGCTGAGCGGGCCAAAGTTGGTGCGCGGGTCGAACAGGTCGCCCGCGCGCACGTGGGCCAGCCGCTCGCGCAGCGCCGCCTCAAAGGCCGCGCGCCGGGCCGCCGGCACGAAGACGCGCGTGCCGTTGGTGCAGACCTGGCCCGAGCTGTAAAAGTTGGCCATCATGGCGCCGTCGGCCGCCTGGCCCACGTCGGCGTCGGGCAGCACGATCAGCGGGCTCTTGCCGCCCAGCTCCATGGTCACGTACTTGAGCCCGCCGGCCGCCGCCGCCGCCACGCGCCGGCCGGTGCTGACCTGGCCGGTGAAGCTGACCTTGGCGACGCCCGGGTGCTCGGCGAGCCGCGCGCCCACGGCGCCGCCGCCGTACACGACGTTGAACACGCCCGCCGGCACGCCCGCCTCCGCGTAGATGTCCGCCAGGTACTGCGCGTGCAGCGGCGTGAACTCGCTCGGCTTGTACACGAGCGTGTTGCCCGCGGCCAGGCACGGCGCCGACTTCCACAGCGCGATCTGGATCGGGTAGTTCCACGCGCCAATGGCCGCGCACACGCCCAGCGGCTCCTTGCTCGAGTACACGACGGCACCGCCGCGACCCGGCCGCAGCGGCACCTGCTCGCCGTTGAGCCCGCCCGACGCCACCAGGCGCGCGTAGTAGTCGAGCGCGTCCGCCCCCGTGACCACGTCCACCGTCGACGTCTCGCTGAACGGCTTGCCCGAGTCGAGCGTCTCCACGCGCGCCAGCGCGTCGTTGCGCTCCCGCAGCAGCGCCGCCGCCCGCTGCAGAATGCGCGCGCGCTCCGCCGGCGGCGTCGTCGACCAGCCGGCGAACGCGGCCTGCGCGCTGGCCACGGCGGCGTCGACGCCGGCCGCCGCCGTCTCGTGGATGCGCGCGAGCGGCCGGCCGGTGCCGGGATGCACCGTCGTGAAGCTGGTGGACGCCGCGGCGCCGGGCTGCGGCTGGCCCGCGTAAAAGGCGTGCCGGTCCTTTTCCTGTGCTTGGTCCATGGGGGCTCACAAGGAGAGGGAGGGAAGAAGGCAAAAGAAAACTAGATGCCAACCAGAGGCTGACAAGACAGCAGTTGGACACAATTCGACTATCATAAGCATATTGTACAGCCAACCACCCCGGATACGCGCACGGGGTAGTACAAAGAAAATCCTGCCCTTTGCCGCCGACGGCGCGGCGGCTCCGGCGCAATGCCCGGCCGCCAAGCTACTTGTTATACGAGGGGGCCGCTGCAGGGTTCGCCGTGACTAACTCCGTTCGGGTTAAAAATCGCGGCACCGAGGGCCCCTGTCAGCTGATCCTGTGGCAACTTCAGCGCGCAGGGCGGCCTGCGGTCTGACGTCAGTGGGCACTAGGTGCGGCAGGCAAGGCGCCGGGGCGAGGCTAACAGAGAAGAACGACGCGACTCCGCGCAACTAAAAATCTCGAATGCTCGCCGCACCACACCGGCCCCCCCCTCCCATGCGACAGCCACGGATGCCCGGGCGCGGCGGCGGCGACCACAAAGGAAGGTCCTTGCAAGGCTCGGCTGCAGAATTTGTTTCCGCGCGAGGAGAGCCGCGTGTCTGCTCCGCGCGGCGTCCGCCGAGATGGCTGGCCAGGGGCGGCTTTCTCCTGCGCTCTTTGAGTCTTTTGTATCCCGTTTCCGGCTGTCTTCTTTTCTCGTTTTGTTTCTTGACTTGATTTGATTTTGCAACCGTGCCTCCAGCCTCCATCGAGTGTCTGACGAGTATCTTCATTGGACACCATGACCACAACCTACCTCCCCCCCGCGGCCGACGCCTTCGACTACGTCGTGGTCGGCGGCGGCACGGCCGGCTGCGTGGTGGCCGCGCGGCTGGCCGAGTACCTGCCGCACAAGACGGTGCTGCTGATCGAGGCCGGCCCCAGCGACTTCATGGACAACCGCGTGCTCGACCTGCGGCAGTGGCTGTCGCTGCTCGGCGGCGAGCTCGACTACGACTACGGCACCACCGAGCAGCCCATGGGCAACTCGCACATCCGCCACTCGCGCGCCAAGGTGCTCGGCGGCTGCTCCTCGCACAACACGCTCATCTCCTTCCGCCCCTTTGAGTTTGACCTGCGCGTCTGGCAGTCCATGGGCGCCAAGGGCTGGGATTTCCCCGTCTTCATGCGCGCCCTCGACAAGCTGCGCAACACCGTCCAGGTCGTGCACGCCCGCCACCGCAACCAGCTGTGCAAGGACTGGGTCGCCTCCTGCAGCGCCGCCCTCGACATCCCCGTCATCCCCGACTTCAACCGCGAGATCGCGTCCTCGGGCGCCCTGCGCCAGGGCGTCGGCTTCTTCTCCGTCAGCTACGACCCGGACACCGGCCACCGCTCCAGCGCCTCCGTCGCCTACGTGCACCCCATCCTGCGCGGCGAGGAGGCGCGCCCCAACCTGACCATCCTCACCGAGGCCTGGGTCTCGCGCGTCAACGTGGCCCCCGGCGGCGACGACGTGCTGGGCGTCGACCTGCGCCTCAAGGACGGCTCGCCGCGCTCCGTGCGCGCCCGCGCCGAGACCGTGCTGTGCGCCGGCGCCGTCGACACGCCGCGCCTGATGCTGCTGTCCGGCCTCGGCCCGCGCGAGCAGCTGGCGCCCCTGGGCATCCCCGTCGTGCGCGACATGCCCGGCGTCGGCAAGAACCTGTCCGACCACCCGGAGACCATCATCATCTTCGAGCTCAACCGCCCCGTGCCGCCCAACCAGACCACCATGGACTCGGACGCCGGCATCTTTTTGCGCCGCGAGCCCCCCGACGCTGACCGCGGCCGCCCGTCGCCCGCCAACCCCGCCGGCCTGCCCGACGGCGACATTGCCGACGTCATGATGCACTGCTACCAGATCCCCTTCACCCTCAACACGGCCCGCCTCGGCTACGACACCCCGGCCGACGGCTACGCCTTCTGCATGACGCCCAACGTCCCGCGCCCGCGCTCGCGCGGCCAGCTGTACCTGACCAGCGCCGACCCGGCCGTCAAGCCCGCCCTCGACTTTGGCTACTTCACCGACCCCGACGGCTACGACGCCGCCACCTTTGTGCACGGCATCCGCGCCGCCCGCCGCATCGCCCAGCAGGCCCCCTTCAAGGACTGGATCGTGCGCGAGGTCGCCCCCGGCCCCGCCGTCCAGACCGACGAGCAGATCAGCGAGTACGCCCGCCGCGCCGCCCACACCGTCTACCACCCCGTCGGCACCACGCGCATGGGCGACGACGCCCTGGCCGTCGTCGACGAGCGCCTGCGCGTGCGCGGCCTCCGCCGCCTGCGCATTGCCGACGCCGGCGTCTTCCCCACCATCCCCACCATCAACCCCATGCTGACCGTCCTGGGCGTGGCCGAGCGCTGCGCCGAGATGCTGGTCGAGGACGCGAACAAGGCGTCGGCGCGGCTGTAGACGACCAGGGGGGCGGACGGATAAAAAAGGATCTAGGAAAAAAGGACTCGACCGCAGGCTCGACAGCCGCCGGATCGGCACAGACAGGATAGGCATTCAACGAGACGCATGACCGTAACCAGCGAGGAGTCACGTGAAGTATCATCCAAGGATGGGAAGAAGTCGGCTCCTTCCTGTTCCAGTGGCCGTCGCCCGCATCGTGCCTCCTGGTTCGAGCTGCCGCTGGAGCGTGGTCGTCTGCAGGGTTTACATCCGAGGCACGTGATCTCATCGGTAAGATCGACGTCGCGTTCTTCGCGTCTGCGGGGGTAGCACGAGATCTCATAAAGATGCTCCTGTTCAAGACGGCTTGAATTTTCTGTCGGGCGTCGGTCAGATCCCACCATTTCCTGCGTCCACCTGGGCGTCTGTTCCGAGACGGCCGCGGCGCTGCCGGAAGCCGTTCTTGTCTCACCTCCTGCAACTCCTCCCGCTTCTCTCTCTGGACGACAGACGCTTCAAGCAACCCCCGTGTTGTTTTGATTGTTCTCGTTGCGCCGTTGTCCTTGTGCGGGCCATGGACGGTCTCGTGGGCCTGTTGGTCCGCAGCCATGTCGTGGGCGTGGCCGCCGTGCTGTCGGTTGCTCTCGTCCTGTACCTCGCCTTTATCAACAACCGCATGCGCGGCGTGCCCGACGACATGCGGCGCCTCAAGCAGAAGTCCTGGACGGAGGCGATGCTCAAGGAGACGTATGCCCGTCTCGTGGCGAACCCGATCCGCGTGGAGAATCTCAAGGACCAGCTCCCGCCGCGCCTCGACCGCCGCTACATCGTGACGGGGGGCAACGGTGGGCACCTCGTCTCTCGCTTCTGGTCTCTTTTTTCTTGCTGACAGTTTGCTTGGCAGGCCTCGTCGGCGGCTATCTCGTCCTCGAGCTGCTTGCCCGGGGCCAGCCTGTCGAGAGCATCCGCATCGTCGACTTCCAGAAGATGCACCGCCGGGACATGCTGGAGGGGCCGGCACGCGGCGTGGACGTGGTGCACACGGACATCTCGTCGCCGGCGGCGACGGATGCGGCCTTTTCCAAGCCCTGGCCCGCCTCGGTGGCGCGCCTCCCCCTGACCGTCTTCCACACGGCTGCGGTCATGGTCCCGTCGGACCGCTCGCACGCGACGTACGCCTTCCTCGAGCGCATCAACATCAACGGCACCAAGAACGTTCTGGCGGCCGCGCGCCGTGCGGGCGCAGACGTCCTCGTGGCGACGTCGTCGGGGTCCATCTCGGTGCGCCTGGTCGAGTTCTGGATGGCCCCCTGGCGCCTGTTCAGCTGGCCCAAGCATTTTGTCCAGCAGCTCGACGAGGCGGACTTCTTCCGACCCATGCGCTCGTTCAGCCAGTTCTACTCGGCGTACGCGGCGTCCAAGGCCGCGGCGGAGCGCATGGTCTGCGACGCCAACTGCGAGGCTCTCCGCACCGGCACCATCCGTCCCGCCAACGGCGTCTACGGCCACCCGACGGACAACACGGTCGGCCAGCCCATGAACCAGCGTGTGCTTCCGTCGTGAGTGCTGCCTTTTCCGTGCTCGTCCAGTCCAGTCCAGTCCAGTCCTCTCTGACATCCAGGTGGTCGTACAACATTGTCAACTCGTTCATTCACGGCATGAACTGTGCCGTGGCCCACCTCCAGTACGAGGCGGTGCTCGTCAAGCCCGGCTCGTCGACGGCGCCGCAGGCTGGGCGGCCGTTCACGGTGACCGACCCCAATGCGCCGATCCAGTTCCAGGATCTCTGGGGGGCCATTGAGAAGCTGAGCGTGACGCCCTTTCGCACGCTGCCGCTGGTGCCTGTGCACATGCTGCTGATGGCCTACGCGGTGGAGGCCTACATGGGCCTGCCGTCGCGCGTCCCTCCCCTGCTCAAGGGCCTCCTGCCGCCCATCACGGGCGACATCAAGCACCTGCAGCCGCCGCTGTTTTCCATCGTGACGCACCTCTACGCGACCAACGAGGCGGCCGGCCGGTCCGTGGCCGACGGCGGACTGGGCTACCGCGGCCTGATCACGACGGTCGACGGCGTGGTCCAGGAGATTGTCGACTGGAATCTCGAGCACATGGGCGGCGACGAGAGCACCTGGGTCAAATACCGCAGCAGCGTGTCGATGGCCGACGAGCTGAGCAAGATTGGCACGACGGCGAAGCAGATGCACACGTGATGCTCTTGAGGGTAGGAAAAGAAGGGCTGGTCGCATTTCCTACGCGCACCGCACAGCATTTGAAAAGCAGCCTTTTTTGTTCTATAGTGCGAAGCATAGCATCATAGCTGGTTATCCACGTCCGGCTGGTTGTGCGGCTGGAGATTCACGCGGAGAGGCGCGTGGTGAAGAATGCGTTGTCCGCTTCCTCGACGTTGTCGCCGCCTCGGCCGACCGGGCGGTCCTGCAGCGGGACCATGTCGACGGAGCCGGGCTCCTCGGCGGCGCGCTGCTGGGCCTTGCTCTCTTTCTTGGCCGCCTTGATGGCCCGCCGGGCCGCCCGTTTCTCCCTGCGGCTCGGGCGCGGCAGCTCCGAGTCGCGGCCGCGGAGCGTGTGCCCTGGGTGGCCCACGGCGAGGACCAGCAGGCAGACGGCCATGGGCAGGGCGTCGAGCAGGTAGCTGTAGATCTCGTGGTATGGGATGGGGTTGGACGGGGTGGTGCCGGCGCCGTACTCGACGATGCGGTAGACGATGCGCATCTGCTTGGTCAGCGGCAGTGCACGATGGCGCACACGGGAACCACAAGGACCTACCGAGATGAAGACGAGGGCCGCGTAGAGGGTGTACAGCAGGCTGCGCCAGCCGGTGCCGCGGCCCTGCGGCGGCGGGGACTCGCGGAACTGGCCGCCGCCGGCGTAGACGGCGTCGCGGGCGCGGGCGCGGGCGGCGCGGTGGAAGACGGCCATGAGCAGGGCAAAGAAGAGGATGCTGAGCTGCTGGCAGCCCAGGCCGGCCAGGTAGACGTCCAGGCCGGCGCGGGCGGTGTCGCCGCTGCTGCCGCCGGGCGTGGTCATGATGCCGCCGGTGGCCTGGACGAGGAAGGTGACGACGTCGGCCCAGACGAAGCAGCGGCTCAGGCGCAGGGCGGGCAGGCGCCAGACGCGGCGGTCGGGGCTGTAGACGTAGACGGTGCGGGCCAGCGTCATGTAGACAAAGGCGTTGATCCAGAGCGGCGCCAGCAGGAAGAGGAGAAAGCTGGACGAGGCCAGGCCGGCGCTCTGCTGGTCGCGGGCGCCGGCGGCGCGCAGCGCAAACGAGAGCGTCTCCCACAGGGCGCCCATGATGAGCACCCAGGCGAAGCGCGTGCGGTAGGCGACGGCCTGGGCGATGTGGGTGGCGGTGAGCAGGCCAAAGACCGCCGCGACGAGCACGGCGGGCGCGAACACGGGCACGTAGTTGTAGTTGCTGTTGCAGGCGTCTGGCGGCACGGCGCCGTACTTGCCGGGCACGGCGGTGGTGCAGGACGCCGTGCTGGCGGTGGCGGTGCCCGACGGCACGGCGGCCAGGGTCAGGGAAGCGAGGACGGAGGATGCCATTGCCGCGGTGCTGTGGATGGGCGAGACTGTCCGTCCAGCCAGCGCGGCCTCGGTGGCCGGCTGCTCTTTATAGAAGGGCGAGGCATCTCTGGTCACCTCGTCCTGTATGGCAACAATCGACAATGCACTGACTACATGGGCAAGCTCACTCCTTCGCGCCTATCTCGTCCAGGCAGCCATATAAGCCAAATTTAGAGACAGCAAGGGGTTGCTGCGTCTGGGTGCTGACCACGATGGGCCCGAGGCTCGGATTCAGACAGAGAGACGGACGTCCTTTTTTGTCAGACGGCGGGTCCGGGGTCCAGGCAGCAGGAAATGGCCGGCCTGGCTCGGCTGCGGAAGCAGTCCGTCGTGGGCACGGCTCCGTCTGTCGTCTGTCTGGTCTGTCCACCGGCGGTCCGTAAGCCGGCATACGTTCCTCCGCAGCGGGTCTCGCCGGCAAGCGCCGCTGTTGGAGATAAAAATAGACGCTGCCGTTCGCTGTCGGGCTTCAAGACAAATCACAAAAGCAATAAACGCCCCGCCCTGAAACGCGGCCGCGGTGAAACACGAGGGCCCTCGGCGGCTGGCTGTCTGGCTGTCTGGCTGTCTGGCTTGCGGGCTTTGACGTCATTGGACGGACGGGCATTGTGTCGCCGTGCCTTGCCTCTCTTCCGACCATGAGGCCATGTTTCCCGAAACGATTCGAATATACAAACAGAAAAATACAAGAGCTCTAGCCTACAGCCATGTGCCCGAGTGCCTATGCTTAGGCTCCGACGCAGCGGCCAACCCTCTGCCCATTCCAGGGGTATATCCGTGTACGTTCATGATTCGTTCTTCGAGGGGCAGGCCCGCCCGGACCTGTCCTTGGCGAGCCGATGCCGTGTCGGCTTGCTTGCCGTGGGAGCAGCCGCCGCCCCTCTCTGGCATGCTTGCGAGACGCCGCCGGCGCCGTCACTTCTTGCCCCGGCCGCCGCCGGTGGCTGTGATCTTGCTGGTGGTCATGAGGTCGCCAATGTACTTCTGGAGGAACTTGTTGTTGCTGTCAAGCTTGTCGTGCTCCTCCTTGACGGCCTGGATGCGGTGGAAGATGAGGAGGAGGGACTCTTGCAGCTTTTGAGCGTGCCTGCGGGGGCCGTGGTCAGCAGACGCGCGGGCAGCGAAACCAGGGACCAGGGGAGGGGGGGAACCAGCAGGGCAGCACTCACTGTCGCATTTCGTCGCGCGTCTGGCGCCCCAGCTGCTCCAGATCCTGGCTGGTGCGGCGCGGACTCATGGCGCGCACGTCGGTCGGATCCAGAGTGTTGTCGACGGGCCGGTTGGCCTCCTTGGAGTCGCGCGGCACGATGATGGTGCCGCTGCTCTTGCGGTTCGGCAGCCACGGTCTCGTCGGCGTGGGCTGCAGCACGGCGGCCGCCGGGTCGGACGTGGCGGCGGTGGCGGCATCGCCAGCGGCTGGGCCAGCAGCCACGGAGGACGCCTCGGAGGACGCGGTCGCGCCCGTCGGGGGGTTGTGGTCGTCGGACGAGGCGGAGGAGGGGCGCTCGGTGGCCGGCGCGGCCTGCGGCTCGGAGGCGTCCATCGGACGAATGTTTGTGGGAGGGCGGGATCCAGGAGGCTGACAACGGTCGACCGCCCTCGACTAGAGGCCAAGGGCTCGAGGCTCAGGGGCTTGCGTCACGAGGAGCTGTCGAGGAGGGGGAGAGAGGAGGCCCTGGGAGAAGGAGAGTCGAAGAGAAGACAGAATGGAAGACACCAGAAAAGAAAAGAAGACGTAGAAAAGGAGACAAGCGTCCTCCACTCGACGACGGCCTGAAAACGGAAAAGAAACAGGAGACAAGGCAAGGAATGGAGACGAAGGCGAAAAGCAAAAGCCAGGCAGAGAAGACGGCAGGAAATGGCGCCGCCCCAATCCAGGCTGCCTCGTGCGACCGCTGAACAGGGTGCCCCTGGGTGCTGCGGCGCGACGATCAGCGGCGGGCGGACGGTGTCGGGCGCGCTGTGTCGGTGTCGGCGGCGATCTGGTGCGGCCGTCAAGGCAGATGTTTTTCATTTGTAGGCACGATGCGCGCCGTTGGCCGCTGCGGGCGCACTGTGTGGCACGGCGGGCGCAGGCCGGCAATCACCTGACGCCACCGGGGCCGGATCCACAGCCAAGTTTTTCCCTGCTTTTCTGGGCGACGGGCGGCGGCGACAGCCTGCGAGGCGGGTCCGGGGACTGCTAAGCATACAACTTAATATATATTTACTGGCAAACTCACGTACTTGTAAATATAAAGCATATCTTCTAGAGGCCGTCTTGTGCCCGTAGGCGGCCTGCCGGGTGAGATCAGCGCGCAGGCAGTCACGTGCAGATGGCAGCTGGCGGACGGCAGCCGGCAGCTGGCAGCTGGATGTGGAGCGGCCAAACAAGACAGACAGACAGACTGCCAGACAGACGGCAGCCGGCTGAGACAAGGACCCTGCCTGCCAGAGAGTGCCTGCCGTCAGAGGATGCTGTGGGGAACGCGGCTGTCTGGGGTCGATTCGGCGGAGAATTTGCCTAGGCTGAAAGTAGTGCCGCACAGCCAGACGGACGGGCAGCCAGAGCATGGGCCGACAACAGGCCGACAACAGCGGACGGACAGCTGCATCGCGCTCTCGACCTGCTGCCACGGTCCGGCAAGCTTCTTCCTGGAGCGGACGCGAGGCCTCGCCCGCTCCGGCCAGCCAGCCCCCGCGCTGAGCTCTGAGCTCGGCGTTCAGCTCGGACGAAGCGCTCGGCGAAGGCGAACGGGGAACAACGATAGCCCGCTTGGCCTGGTCGAAACGGCTGCCGAGTCTGGGCGGCGTCTGGGTCTGGGCGGACGCGTACAAATACTCCGTACATGTATGAGCTGGTCGCCGGCCGGCCGTTGAATCGCATGCCCTCCAGAACCTCGTCAGCATGGCCCTCCGCAACATTGTCGTCGTCGGCGGCAGCTACGTCGGTGCGCATATACGTTCCTCCGGCGTGGCCGGCCGTCCGTCCCTTCCTACTCCGTAACCTGCTAACCGGCCAGGCACCAACACGGCCCAGCAGCTGGCCGCCCGCTTCCACGACCGCTTCCGCGTCGTCCTGATCGAGAAGAACTCGCACTTCAACCACCTGTTTGCCTTTCCGCGCTTCGCCGTCACCGCCGACGTCCCCACCGCCAAGGCCTTCATCCCCTACCAGCCCGGCACCTTTGCCGCCGCCCCGCCCGGCGCCGGCAACACCGTGCTGCAGGCCGCCGCCGTCGCCGTCGCCGAGTCCGCCGTCCACCTCGACCGCACCGTCGTCCTCGACGGCCAGCCCGTCGACGCCGTGCCCTATGCCTTCCTTGTGCTCGCCACCGGCACCGACGCCGTCCCGCCCGCCCGCATGCCCAGCACCGAGAAGCGCGACGGCGTCGCCTACCTGCGCCGCCACGCCGCCGACCTGGCCCGGCGCAGCCGCGTCGTCATCATCGGCGGCGGCGCCGTCGGCGTCCAGATGGCCACCGACCTCAAGGACCTCTACCCGGACAAGTCCGTCACCCTCGTCCACAGCCGCCCGCGCCTCATGAACCGCTTCGCCCCGGCCCTCGACGCCCTCGTCAAGGCCCGCTGCGCCGAGCTCGGCGTCGCCCTCCAGCTCGGCTCCCGCGTCCGCCTCCCCGCCGCCGGGGCCGCCGCCGGCTACCCCAACGACGGCCGCGCCTTTGTCGTCGAGTGCGAGGACGGCACCCGCATCCCCGCCGACATGGCCATCGTCGCCAACGGCCTCGTCCCCCAGTCCGCCCTCCTGCGCGGCCTGGCCCCCGACGCCGTCGGCCCCGACGGCTACGTCCGCGTCCAGCCCTCCCTGCAGATCGCCGACCCGCGCTATCCCAACATCTTTGCCGTCGGCGACGTCGCCGCCACCGGAGCCGCCAAGGCCGCGAGGCCGTGCGTTCCCCTCTCCTTTCTGTTTTGGTTCTGTGAGCTGACATCCCAGTGGCGGAAAGCAGGCCGCTCTGGTCGTCGCCAACATCGACCACATCCTCCAGAACGAGCCGCTCGACGCGCTCGACACCTCGGACCCCCATGCCATCCACCTGACCCTCGGCATCGTGCGTCGTGCCTGCGCCTCGCGTACTTCCTCCCCCTCTGTTTCGCCTTGCTAACGAACCATGCAGACCAAAAACGTCATCTTCCGCAACCCGGCGTCGCCTACGGCCCAAGCAGAGATTGTGCACAGAGACGACGGGTACGTCCCTTCCCCCCCCTCCCCCCAGCTAAACCACCGTCCCCTCTTGCGGATGCGGCTAACCGGCTCAGAGTTCTCGACATGGGCATCGACGGCGTCTGGACCCGGCGCGGCGGCGGACCCGACGCAAATCTCTAGTGGGAGGTGGGAGGTGGAAGGATACGATAGTAGACGAACCGGCTGTGCACACATGTCATGAATTATATGTCGCGTGACCCTGGCCACCACGGCAGCAGGGCCCGCCCTGCTAGAATACATTGACGTCGTTGAGGCCCTCAAACAGGCTGGCCATGTCCTCGAACGAGTAGTCGAGAATCTGGTAGCCCATGAACGAGGGCGAGCCGACCTGGCCGTCACGTCAGCAAAGGCAAAAACCGAGAGCGCGGGGGAAGAGGAACATACCTCGTATGCTGAAAAGGGCGGCATCAGGCCGGCGCTGCCGTCCGTCGGGGCCCCGCCAGACCGCCCGGCCAGGGACAGCGCCAGGGCTCCGTCGGCGTGCGGACCGCCCTGGTCGCTGCCGAGGAAGGCGGCGCTGGCATGGACGGCGCCGCCCTCACCGATGCCGCCGCCGCCGCCGCCGAGGCCGCCGAGGCCGCCGGGGCCGCCGGGGCCGCCGGGGCCGCCGGGGCCGCCACTGCTGCTGCTGTGGGCAACGTTTCCGCCGCTGCCGCCGTCGGCGAGGCCGCCCGAAGCGTCGCCGTTGGTCGCGGCCGCCGCCGCCACGCCGGCGCCACCACCCGTCCCGCTGACGGCGTCGCCGCCGCCGCCGGCGCTGGCGCCGCCGCCGGCGGTGGTGCTCTCCATCTCCTCGACCTCGCGCAGGTGCCGGCGCACAATCTCGGCGCACTTGCGCGCGACCACGGACTCGTCCATGGCGTCGAGGATCTCGGCGGCCATCTCGACGAGGCGCACGAGGTCGGCCATGACGGCCGGCGTCGGCGGGTACAGGCCGCCGGCACCGTCGCCGCCGGGGTTGCCGGGGTTGCTGGGGTTGCTGGGGTCGTGCGGCACGCCGCCGCCGCCGCCGCCGCCGCCGCCGCCTTCGTCGTCCCCGCTGCCGACGTAGCGCACGCGCTGGATGTAGGACAGCAGGGCGGCGGCGGCCATCATGATGTAGGTGGTGTTGTACCACCAGGTGCGGAAGTAGACGTGGTCGCGGAAGGTCTCGTACATGATCTCAATGGTGCGCGCGGCCGACTGCACGCACTTGTCCGCGCACTGGAACAGCGAGACCGCCGCGCCCGTGTCGCCGCCGCCGTTGCGCAGGCTGTGGACGTAGAGGTCGATAAAGGCGCGAAAGAGGCCCAAGCGGACGTTGTGGTAGCCTGGTGGTTAGCAAAGAGAAGCCAAAAAAATGTGGCGGGCTCGGCGACGCACGAATCTGCAGGACCAGCCGCTGGCGGCGGCACCACTCGGGCTCGCGCAGGCTGGCGCCGAGCGGGACGTTTTCGCGGGGCCGGATGCACGAGGGCAGGCCCTCGACCCAGGCGTCGAGCTCGGCCTCGAGCTGCAGGGCGCGACTGGTCTCCTCGACGCGGCGCGGCGGCTTGGCCGTGTAGAAGAGGGAGACCTTGCGCACGATGAGGGCGAAGTCGACCATGCACGGGATGACGGCGTACTCGGACTGGTCGCGCTCCGGCAGGGGGCGGTTGTGGTAGGCGTCGTGGCCGAGGGTGTCGGGGCGGCCGAGCGAGAAGCTCAGCTCGACTTCGAGGCCGTAGAGCCCCCACCACGTGAGCGACAGCTCCTGCGCGAGGCTGGGGTTGTGCTGCGTGCTGTTGCGGTTGAAGCCGGCGGAGATGCACGTGCGCACGGCGCGGCCAAGGAAGATCCAAGAGACTGGAGGTCAGCGGTCAGCGGTCAGCGGCCAGCGGTCAGCGACAGCACGGGACACCAGACTCACGATGCGGCGTCATCTCGTTCTGGCACACCTTGGCCATGAGGTACAGGCAGTGCACGGTCTCAATGTCGTTGGAGAACTGCAGCTGGTACATGTAGGCCATGGCCTCGTTGAAGAGCTTGCGGCTCCACTCGAAGCGCGACAGGCCGCCCAGCGTCTCCTCGGGCCAGCTGCGCGTCAGCGCGCCGGCCGACAGCAGCGCCAGGTACATGGCCACGAAGCTGTTGCTCGGCGGCGGCGTGTGGCCGAACCACAGCGCGCTGGCCCGCTCCAGGAAGCGCTCCTTGTTGATCATGGGGTTGGCCACGTGGATGCCCGAGAAGTACGCCTCGATGAAGACGTGCGCCTGCGCCGCGTAAAAGTGGTGCTCCTTGGGCTGCGCCAGCAGCGCCGCCGCCGCCGAGCTGCTCGGCAGCGGCTGGCACAGCTGCGGCGCAAACGCCCCGTTGTGCAGCGCCGACACCAGCGACGGCCGCGCCGGCTCCTCGCCCCCCGCACCGCCGCCGCCGCCGCTGCCGCCGCTGCTGCCGCCGCCGCCGCCACCACCGCCGGCCTCGCCGCTGCCGTCGCCGCTGCCGTCGCCTCCGGCGCCGCGGCCGCCGTGGGTGCCACGCCCACCGAGTCCCCCACGACCGCTGCCGTGGCCGGCATGGCCGCTGTCGCCGCCACCACCACCGCCCCCACCGCCGCCGCTGCCGCCGCCGCTGGTGCTGCCGCCGCCGGCGACGCTCCCGCGCTTGGCCGTGTGGTGGGCGCTGCGCGACAGGCGCTCGAGGTCGCCGAGAAAGGCCATGGACGAGGTGCTGCCGTGGAACTCGATCTCGTTGGTGTGGGGGTTGAGGTCGGTGATCTCGCTGTTGTGCACCGACGCGTCGTCGGCTGCGTCGGCCGCGTCGGCGCCGGCACCACCACCGGCGCCGGCGTCGGCCCCGCCCTTGCCGGGCCCGCTGCACACCGTGTTGCTGCCGTCGTGGCTGCGCGGCGCGTGCCCGGGCCGCAGGTCCAGCGGGCCGGACGACGAAGGCGCGCCGCCGGCCGGGGAGGTCGTGTGATGGTCTGGCTTGGGGCCGTACATGGGGTACGCGTGGTGTGGCAACGGTGGTGGCGGCGGCGGCGGCGGTGGTGGTGCCAGCGGCGGCGCCGACGCCGGATGCTGTCGTGGCGAGATGTGCGGCAGGGTCGTCGGCGTGGAGGCCTGGTAGGCTGTGGGTGGCCGGGCGGCCGGTGTCGGGGCCAGCACGGCGTGCGCGGCGGCAGCGGCGGCAGCGGCGGCGGCGTCGGTCTCCATGGCGCGGAGACGCACGACGAGCTCCTCAACGCGGTCCTCGAGCGCGCGCACGTAGCCCATGTCGACCGCGCTGTTGTGCGTGCGAATGTCGCGGCTGTACTGACATCGTGCCCGCGCCTCTGTACGGTTAGATCAGGCAGAGGGAGGAGGACAAAGGCAAGGCCGGGGGGGCAATGGACGTACTGGTGCAGTGTGAACATGCCGGGTACAGCTCGTCGCACTTGTACTTCTTGGTGCGGCAGCGCTCGCAGGCCTGGACGGCCCGCGCGCGCTTCCGCTTCTTGACGGACGCCGTCGGTGACGGCGGGAACTCGGCCGGCATGGAGGAAGCGTCGCTGTACGTCTCACCGACGTCCATGTCGGCCGGAGACGCAGGACGGAAGGGAGGCTGAGAGAAGGGGGGGGGGGGGGGAGGGGGGGATGTCCTGGGGAAAGGGGGGGGGAGGGAGATCGGAGACCGGAGACGGAGGGGACGCGGTGGAGCAGACGCAGGATGAGGCGAGCGGGCGCGGAGGGTGCTGACGAGGGTGGTGGAACGGGGGCGGCGATGGCGAGGTCGTCCAGAGTGTGGCCTGGCCTGGCCTTTGCGGCGGCGATTTAGGGGCGGCGCTTGTGAAGGCTTTAGGCCCCGCTTTTCCACAATGCCGAGAGCGTGACGCGCCCTATGAGGGTGAAGCGTGGAGTTGTGTACGGATCGGGACTAGCGTGTTGCTTACGTAGACGACACAGAGAGTCACGTTCAAGGTCGTGACCTTGCACGGGGCACGAGCGGTGCACGAGCGGTGCACGAGCGGTGCACGGGCATACGGCGGACGTGCTCCGTACTCCGTAAACGGAGAAAAGAGGGCACGACGGCGGACAGCGGACGGCACGGCTGAGACGGTGGACGAACAGCGCTGGCGAGGCCGGAATTGCCGAGGTGCAGAAAAGACAAAGCGGGGGAGGGAGGGGAGGACGGGCTGGGGCATTAAGGCTGGCGGCCGAGCTAGCCTCCTATTGGGACTGGGCGGAGGCGCGTGGCTGCGGATGTACGGAGGATTGGATTGGGTGCCGGTGGCGGGACACAAATAGCTCCAACCTGGTCGGCCGTATTTGGACCGCACGGAGTCCTCCGCAGACAGCGAGGATTCTCCGTTCTGGCGCCGCGTGGGAATATTTGGGACGAGGCGGCGACGTTTCCGTCTGTTGTCACGCTCTGTTGTCACGCTTCCGTCTGCTGTCACGTTTTACCGTCCGTTGTCCACAACCCAACACCACCGCAGCCATGCCGTCCGACAGCAACGGGACGGGCCCCGCCTTCAGCCTCGTGATCGATGGCGCCGACGTGAAGACGGCGGCGTCGTTTGAGGTGCTGGACCCGGTGACGCAGAAGCTGGTGCACACGGCGCCGGCGGCGACGGTCGAGGACGCGGTGCGCGCGGTCGAGGCGGCGGAGAAGGCGTTTGCGACGTGGCGCAACACCACGCCGCTCGAGCGCCGCACGATCCTGCTGCGCGCGGCGGCCGTCCTCGAGCGCCGCATGCCGGACCTGGTCAAGGCCATGGTGGCCGAGACGGGGGCGCTGCCGTCGTGGGCCGCCTTCAACGCGAAGCTGGGCGTCGGCTTCGTGCACGAGGCCGCCGGCATGGCCTCGCAGATCAAGGGCGACCTGCTGCCCAGCAACGACCACGGCACCCTGGCCCTCGTCTTCCGCGAGCCCGTCGGCGTCATCCTGGGCATTGCGCCGTGGAACGCGCCGATTGTGGGTTCTTTTGAGAGTCGAACGCAGAGACGCTCACTGCTAACGGCCACGGCAGATCCTCGGCATCCGCGCCTTCATCACGCCCCTCGTCTGCGGCAACGCCGTCATCCTCAAGGCCTCCGAGGCCTCGCCGCTGACGCAGTACCTGCTGGTGGACGCGTTCCGCGAGGCCGGCCTGCCCGCCGGCGTGCTGAGCTTCCTCTGCTGCCCGCGGTCGTCGGCCGGCCCCGTGACCGAGGCCATCCTGGCGCACAGCGCGGTGCAGCGCGTCAACTTTACCGGCTCCACGGCCGTGGGCCGCATCATCGCCGCCGTCGCGGCCAAGTACCTCAAGCCGGCCATCCTCGAGCTCGGCGGCAAGGCCCCCATGGTCGTGCTCAAGGACGCCAACGTGCCCGAGGCCGTCAAGGCCGCCGCCTTTGGCGCCCTGCAGCACCAGGGCCAGATCTGCATGTCGACCGAGCGCGTCATCGTGCACCGCTCGCGCTTTGACGAGTTTGCCGCCCTGCTCAAGGCCAAGTTCGACAGCCTGCACGCCGCCGACCCGCGCGTCGACGCCACCGCCCAGCTCGGCTCCGTCATCACCCAGGCCGCCGGCGGCCGCATCCACAAGCTGCTGCAGGACGCCGTGGCCAAGGGCGCCCAGGTCGTCGGCGGCCGCGTCGACGTCCAGGGCGCCATCATCCAGCCCGTCGCCCTGACCGGCATCACCCCCGCCATGGACCTCTACGCCCAGGAGTCCTTTGGCCCCGTCGTCACCCTCTTCGCCTTTGACACCAACGACGAGGCCATCGCCCTCGCCAACGACACCGAGTACGGCCTCGTGTCCTCTGTCTACAGCGACAACATCACCGAGGCCCTCGAGGTCGCCCGCCAGATCCGCAGCGGCTCGTGCCACATCAACGGGCCCACCGTGCATGGTACGTCTGGTCTCTGCCTCGTCTCTGCCTCGTCTCTGCCGCTGCCAGCCTCTAACTGTCCAGACGAGCCCCATCTCCCCCTCGGCGGCCAAAAGGCCTCCGGCTACGGGCGCTTCGGCGGCCTCTCGTGCATCCGCGAGTTCACCGAGGAGCGCGTCGTGACCCTCGGCGCGCACGGCCACTCGTATCCGATTTGATCGAAGCGTATGCTTATAGTCCGTATAGATCTCTTATCTCCTGCAATATAGACCTGCCGCGCCGTGCTCGCTCCTCCTGCCAAATCGGGATGCTCGCCCGACCGCTGTCGTGCCTATAAGTTTTGACTGCTTCTGCGTCCTCTCGTGGCAGCCAACCACGGCCTCTGCCAAGCAAACATTCCAAATCTCCTGCGTGCAAACACAACCATCCTGCCGCCCGCCGTCCTCGTGCATCCCACGCCAACAAAGCAGCTTCTGCCGCCCTAGCCGCATCGGGCAAGCCCGTGGAGCTTGCCGTGGCCATGTGCCGCAACGGAGCCGCGCTGGCGCCGTTCTCGGATTTCCCGGCTCGCTAACGGAACGGCCATTCGGCGGCGCAGACCCCGCGAGCTAGGCCGATGGCGAGCTCGGCGAGCTCCTCTGGGTCTGCCACGAGGCTGCCTAAAAGGACGTGTCGGGAGGAGCAGCCACAGCACGAGCACGGCCGCTGCGCAGACGATCCATCCCTCAGCCCTGTCTTCCACCACCACCGCCACCACCACCATGTCTGACTACACCGCCGCCGAGGCGATGCTCGAGGCCCTCGAGTCGGCCGGGGTGACGCACCTGTTTGTCAACCTGGGCAGCGACCACCCCGCCATTCTCGAGGCCATCAGCCGGCGCCGCGAGGCGGCCGACAAGGCGGGCAAGACGGCGGGCCTGCGCATCCTGACGGCGCCCAACGAGTTCGTGGGCCTCTGCGCGGCGCAGGGCTTCTACCAGGCGTCGGGCAAGGCGCAGGCGGTCCTGGTGCACGTCGACGCCGGCACGCTGGCCATGGGCGGCGCCATCCACAACGTGTCGCGCTCGCGCACGCCCGTGCTCATGATCGCCGGCACCAGCCCCATCACCGAGGAGGGCGAGCTGCGCGGCTCGCGCAACGAGTTCATCCACTACATCCAGGACACCATTGACCAGCGCGGCATCGTGCGCGGCTACACCGTGCTCGACCACGAGATCCGCAGCGGCCGCAACATCAAGCAGGCCATCCTGCGCGCCCTCCAGTTTGCCCAGACCGAGCCCAAGGGCCCGGCCTACCTGATGGCCGCCCGCGAGGTCCTCGAGGAGGACCTGCCGCGCCCCTACGACGTCGACGCCGCCAAGTGGAAGCCCCTGGCCCCGTCCGCCCTGGCCCCGGCCACCCTCGACACCATCGGCAGCGCCCTGCGCGCCGCCAAGAGCCCCGTCGTCATCACCTCCTACCTCGGCCGCCAGCCCGCCGCCGTGCCCGAGCTGATCCGCCTGGCCGAGGCCACCGGCGCCGCCGTGATTGTGCGTCTCCGTCTCTGTCTACATTGTCTCTCGTCCGCCCGTCTGCTAACCACCCCAGGAAGCCGTCCCCGGCTACATGAACTTCCCGCACACGCACCCCCTGTACGTGGGCAACCAGTGGAGCGAAGGCCTGTCCAACGGCGTACTGGACGAGGCCGACGTGGTGCTCGTGCTGGACGCCGACGTGCCCTGGATCAAGACCTCGTTCCGGCCGCCCGCCGCCGCCGCCGTCTTCCACATCGACTGCGACCCGCTCAAGGTCAACATGTCGCTCTTCCACCTCGACACCAACCTGGCCAGCCAGGCCGACACTTTGACGGCTCTGCAGCAGCTCAACGGCTACCTGGCGAGCGCGACGGCCGACGACGCTGCTGTCGCCGCCCGCGTGGCCGCCCGCGTGGCCGCCGTCACGGCCAAGCACGACGCCTACCTGGCGCACGTGCACAAGCTGGAGACGGCGCCGCGGCCGGCGCCGGCCGGGCCCGACGGCCTGGACATTACGCCGCACTGGGCCATCAGCCGGCTGCGGGCGCAGCTGCCGGCCAACGCGGTGGTGCTGAGCGAGGCCATCTCCAACTTCCGGCCGGTGTGCGACGTGCTGCAGCGCACGGAGCCCGGGTCCTACTTCACGTCCAACGCGACGTCGCTGGGCTGGCACGGCGGTGCGGCCGTGGGCGTCAAGCTGGCGCAGCCGGACAAGACGGTGGTGTCCATCACGGGCGACGGCACGTTCCTGTTCAGCATCCCGTCCACGGTGCACTGGATGGCGCGGCACTACAACGCGCCCTTCCTCACCTTTATCCTCAACAACCGCGGCTGGAAGAGCCCGATGCTGAGCGCCCTGGCCGTGCACAAGGACGGCTACAGCAGCCGCCGCGAGACGGCCGACGACCTCTACGTCACCTTTGACCCCAGCGTCGACCACGCCCAGGTCGCCGTCGCCGCCGGCGCCGGCTTCGGCGCCACCATCAAGCGCGCCGCCGACCTCGACGCCGCCATCGAGAAGGCCCTCGCCACCGTCGCCGCCGGCCGCGCCGCCGTGCTCGACGTGTGGCTGCCCAAGTTCCAGGTGGGCGACCGCGTGGGGTAGTGGCCGTGTAGACAAAAATAGAGTTCTGTTGTAAATGTACAAAAGACTAAGCTATATGCTCCCCGCCTACGTCCGCTCGCCGTCCCACAGAAACTCCTGGCGCACGGTGCCCGGCAGCAGCGGGCGCAGGGCCATGCCGTAGTCGCCGGCGTTGGGGGTGCGCAGCAGCGTGTGGATGTGGAAGCGCTTGGGCTCGGCGTTGGTGAGGAAGACGCCCGAGTGGTGGTCGAACTCGACGAGCACGACGGGGCTCTGCAGGCGGTAGTAGAAGGGGTCCTCGTCGCCGAAGCCGCCGATCCACGAGAAGTAGGTCTCGGCGTAGTGCGCGCGCACGGCGTCGAGGCGGAGGGCGCGGGCGCGCGCCGGCAGGTACAGCAGGTACTGCTCGAGGATGCCGTCGACCAGGGCGACCTGCGCGGGGCTCATCTCGGCGACGCGCACGCCCTCGTAGGGCACGACGCGGTTGTCGCGCGACGCGCCGCACAGGTGGCGCTGGTCGTCGTGGTTCCAGCGGCCGCGCGGCATGGCCGGGTCGCGCATCTGCGCGTAGATCTGGGCGCGCGCCTGCAGCGGCGGCGCCAGCGACTGCATCAGGGCGAGCCCCAGGCGCTCCTCCTCGTGCAGGATGCGCGTGCCGGCGTGCGGCCCGGCGTCGATGACGTTGGGCTCGGCGCCGGTGAACCAGGGCGACAGCACCATCTGGCGGCGGAAGAGGAACACGTTGAGGCACAGGTGGTGCCCGTAAAAGGAAAAGCCCCAGGGCGCGGTCGTGCTGCCCACGGCGTCGGGCGCGCCAAACAGCGCGAAGCTGTACGAGTGCTCGTTCATGACCGCCGGCGCGCCCACCAGGTCGCCCAGGAAGCCGTTGATGCGCATGGCCGCGCGCGCCTTGGCGTAGCCCTCGGGCGACAGCGTCGCCTGCAGCACCGCCAGCACGGCCGCGCGCACCGGCTCCGGCTGGTCGTCCAGGCGCAGGCCCTTGTCGAACAGCAGGAACTCGGGGTTCGACCACTGCCGCCACTCGGGCGCGTCCAGGTGGAAGCGCACCGCCTCGCGCTGCGCCGGCGTCAGCAGCGCCAGCAGCGCCTGCGCCGCCGCCGCGATGCCGTCAATGTCCACCTCCTCGTCCTGCAGCCGGAACAGGTCGCCGCGCACGTGGCCGTCGCTCGTGATGCCCTTGTACGGCTCCGCCAGCAGCTTCTGCCAGTGCGTGTAGAGCGCGTGCAGCCACGGCGGCTGGCCGCCCTCGATGAAGCACCGCGCGTACTCGTGCGCGTCCTGCTTGGCCATCTCGGTGAAGCGCGGCGTGCTCAGGTCGGGCAGGTACGCCCGGAACGGCGTGGTCTCGGCCATGGCGGTGGGCGGCGGTGGTGTGGGCGAGGCGGTGCTGGTGCGGTGGGCGAGACGGTGATGCAGTCGTCGTTCAAGTCACGTGAGTACTTCGTCACGTGCCCACGGTGCAGAGACAGCTTCGCGGCCGCGATCTGGGGGCCGGCGCGCGCGCCTCGCAACCTTTAATCCCAAGGGCGCAGGTCGGCTTGTGGTCTGGGAGCGCTGGCGAAGGCGGGCGTGGCCTGACTTGCGGCAAAACTGTGATCCGGGACGGCTGGCGGATGCTAGAGCGGCGAGCCGTTTTCGGATAACCCGGGCGCAGCGGTTGGTGGAGGAGGGCCGGGCTCGGAGCTGGCGTGGGGCCGGTCTGGTCGGTACTCCGTAGCTGCTAGCTGGCTGTTAGCTGCTGTCTGTAAGCTGCTGTCTGTAGGCTGCTGTCTGTAAGCTGGCTGTCTGTAAGCTGGCTGTCTTGGACTCGACGACCGACGACCGACGACCGACGACCGACAACGACGGACGACTCACATCGACTCATCACCTCACCATGGCCTCCCGCTTCTCCCGTAGGTGCCCGCCTCCTTCTTTCCGGCCGCTCGCCGCTGACAGACAGGCCTCGTCCGCTTTGTGCCGCGGTCGGACCCCGCGCGCGTGCTCATCGGCCAGCCGGTCGACCACGCCGTCGACGTCGGGCGCGCGCTGCGCGACAAGGCCGACGTGCAGGTGACGGTGTTCTCGGGGTCGTCGGTGCTCGACGCGGGCGCGCCGACGTCGCGCGTCGAGTCCATCGAGCGCGTGCTGTCGCCGCTGGCCGCCAGCGAGGTCGGCACCATCCGGTGCATCGGGCTGAATGTGCGTGCATCTTGGGGCTCGCGGCTCGTGGAGATGGCCTGCTGACCGCCAGTACTACCAACATGCGGCCGAGGTCAAGATGGCCATCCCGACGATTCCCACGCTGTTCCTGTGCGTCCCCCCGTCTGCAAGTACGCATCCACGCCCCCCCTAACGACAGAAAACCCAACACGGCCATCGGCGACCCCTGGCCGGCGCCGACGCTGCTGCCCAAGATTACGCAGGCCAGCAACTCGGGCGACTACGAGTCGGAGCTGGCGCTGGTGCTGGGGCGCACGTGCAAGAACGTGTCCGAGGCCGAGGCGCTCGACTACGTGCTGGGCTACACGGCGGCCAACGACGTGTCCAGCCGCGAGTGCCAGATGTCGCAGTCGCAGTGGTGCTTCTCCAAGGGCTTCGACGGCGCGTGCCCGCTGGGCCCCGTGCTCGTGTCGCCCGCGCTGATCCCCGACCCGGCCAAGCTGACCCTGCGCGGCCTCAAGAACGGCAAGGTCGTGCAGGACTGCAGCACGGGGTAGGTCCCTGTTTCCGCTTCGTCTGTCCACCTGTCCACATCCACGCATGCTGACCGGCCAGCGACCTCATCTTCAGCGTGCCCAAGCTCATCAGCTTCCTGTCGCAGGGCACCACGCTGCCTGCGGGCACCGTCATCCTCACGGGCACGCCGGCCGGCGTCGGCTTCGGCCAGGACCCCAAGATCACGCTCAACGCCGGCGACGAGTTCAGCGTCGAGATCCTGCCGCACATTGGCACGCTGGTCAACGTGTTTGAGAACGAGCCGTAGACAAGAACATCAATCCAATCTATTTCCTGTCTACCCGTCTACGCCCCCTCAATCAGCTTCGGGAACACCTCCATGAGGTGCTCGACAATGGCGTCCGGCCCCTTCTCGACCTGCAGGCCCGTCGGGATGGCGTGCGTCTTGATGCCCGGGATGATGTCCTTGGCAATGCCGCGGATCTTGGTGCTCTCCTCCAGCGTCCACATGGACGCCACGCACAGCACGTCCGGCTTGAGCTCCGTCACCGTCGGCGCCACGTCCTCGATTTCTGGGGGTCAGCCGGTTCTGCGTGTGCGTTCCGTGTGCGTTCCGTCTGCGTCTACTTACTCTCCACATTGGCCACGTGGATGATCTCGTAGCGGTCCTTGAGCGCCTCCACGGTGCGGCCGATGAGGCGCTTCGCCCGCTCCGGGGCCGTGTTGACGGTCACGAGCCGGAAGGGGCCCTTGGGCTTGGTCTCGCTCATGGTGGTGGTAGGTGGTGTGTGGGAGAAGTGGGTGAGGTGAGGGAGGAGTGGGTGAGGGAGGAGTGGATGCGGAGGGCAGCTCTTCTGGAACCCTGTTTTCTACAAGTACTCGGCCCCTACCTGGCGATTGCCGACGTGCGGACAGACGCGGCAGACGCGGCGGAGTGTGGACTGGACTGCGGGACCGCTGTGGAGCGCCGCTCTCCACGGAGCCGTCGCCATCGTCGCCATCGTCGCCATCGTCGCCACCGCACGTGTTTTTTTTTGCGCCGTCCGCCGGCCGACTCGGGATTGCCGGCCGTGCGCACATGACCGGTCCCGTGGCCTTTGTGCGGGCGTGTGCGGGCGGGCCGGACTTTCCGATAGCGCGCCGGCCCGTCCAAAGCCTGCGGAAGCCTCGGCGCCAGATAGTCCGGCGCCGACCCCCCTGTCAGCAAGCCACGCGGGCAGCCACGCGGGCAGCCACGCGACCGACTGGGATTTCCGAGCCCTTGGCCCCAAGGATGGGGCGCGCACGACTGCACGACTGGACGACTGGACGCTGCGGCGCGCACGATGGAACGATATCCACGGGCACAAGCGGCAAGTGGACAAGAGCGGCTTAGGCGGCACGGAACAAGTGACGCAGCAGAATGAGCACAAAAGGCAACGAGACGCTGGCCCCGTCTGCCGTCTGCCGTCCGCCGGCAAACCCCAGGCGACGACAAGACCGAGGCGAGGCGGGCGTGTAAGCATAGACATCGGCCTTCTCCGTGCCTCCCGTCTATATTTACAGATCGTCCTAGCTCGCTCTGCGAGCAGCGCCGCGCCTTGCGGGCCCTTCTTATTTAGGCTGCGGCCAACTTACAGCCAAGAGAAGGCCGTCTGTCTGTTTCTCCTCACGCCTGTCCTCTCTCTCTCTCTCCTCTCTCCTCCATCTTTTTCCCCTCCCCTCCCCTCCCCCCCTCCTCCCAACATGGGCAGCTTTTTGTCCAAGATGCTCGGCTGCGAAGGGAAACCGAAGCCGCTGAAGCAGCCGCCGTCGCCGTCGCCGCCGCCGGCCGTGCCGGTGTCCAAAATCGCGCCCTCGGTGTCGTCGGCCCCGTCTCCGGTCCCGGCCCCGACTCCGACTCAGGCCCCGGCCTCGGCACCGGCCCCGGCCCCGGCCCCGGCCCCGACTCCGGCCGCGGCGCCCGCCCCGCTGCCCTCGCTCGAGGACCAGCCGCTCGACATCATCATCGTGGGCGCCGGGCTGGGCGGGCTGGGCGCGGCCATCTCGTGCGCACAGGACGGCGGGCGGCGCGTGCGCGTGCGCGTGCTGGAGCAGGCCAAGGCGATCAGCGAGGTGGGCGCGGGCCTGCAGGTGACGCCCAACGGCAGCCGGCTGGTCAAGCACTGGAAGATCCACGAGTCGTTCTGGGCCACGGCGCCGGAGCCGTCGGACCTGTACGTGCACCGGTACTCGGGCGAGGTGCTGTTCCACGAGGCCGAGTACGGCCCGTCCATGCGCCGCCGCTACGGCGCGCCCTTTGTCGACGTGCACCGCGCCGACCTGCAGCAGGCGCTCTACGCGCGCGCGCAGGAGCTCGGCGTCGAGTTCGTGCTCGGCCAGCGCGTCGTCGACCTGGCGCTCGACCGCGCCGCCCGCCCCGACGGCAAGGCCCAGCTGACCACCGCCGCCGGCGACACCTTTGCCGCGGACCTCGTCGTCGGCGCCGACGGCCTGTGGTCGCAGTGCCGCGCCGCCGTGCTCGGCACCACCGCGCAGCCGCGGCCCACCGGCGACCTGGCCTACCGCATCGTGCTCACCGTCGACGAGATCCCCGACGCCGACCTGCGCGACTGGGTCCGCAACGCCTCTGTGCACTTCTGGATCGGCCCCGGCTCCCACGCCGTCGGCTACTCGCTCAAGGGCGGCGAGATGTACAACATTGTGCTCCTCTGCCCCGACACCCTGCCCGGCACCGTGTCCAAGGAGTCGGCCAGCGTCGACGAGATGCGCGCGCTGTTCACGCCCTGGGATCCGATGTGCGTCTTGTCTCTTCTGTCTTCTGTCTGCCCGCTGTCTCTAACAACCCCAGTCTCCAACGCTTCCTGAGCTTCGTCAGCACCGTCGACAAGTGGAAGCTGATGCACCGTATGTGTCTGTCTGTCTGCCTGTTCTCCAGACGTTGCTAACCATGCAGTGGACGAGCTGCCGCACTGGGTCAACAAGGAGGGCAACCTCGTGTTCCTGTAGGCCTCCCCCGCACCCCTTCCCCCCCCCTTCCGCCCCCCCCCCCCTCTTACCCCCTGCTCGTCTGTGCACCAGCTGACTGACCCACAGCGGCGACGCCTGCCACCCCATGCTGCCGTACCTCGCGCAGGGCGCCAACTCGTCGCTCGAGGACGGCGCCGTGCTGGGCACGCTGCTGGCGCGGCTGGCGCGGCGCGAGGACCTGCCGGCGACGCTGCAGCTGTACGAGAGCGTGCGCAAGCAGCGCGGCGAGGCCATTGTGCGCGAGACGTTCAACCAGCGCAACGACTTCCACATGGTCGACGGCGAGGCCGCCGAAGCGCGCAACGCCGTCCTGCGCGCCGGCCTCCAGTGGGATCCGCCCCAGCCCTTCCCCAGCCGCTGGAACTGCCCCAAGGTGCAGCCCTGGCTGTACGGCTACGACGCCGTGGCCGCCGCCGAGGAGGCGCTCAAGAACCACCAGATCAAGGCGTCCTTATAGGCGTCCGCGCAGGCGCCCGGGCTGGCTGCTGGTTACTTTTCGTTGTATGTATTCTGTTTGTAGACTGTATATACCGCCCGCGGGCCCTTGTACATATGCGTGAGGTTGATCGGCATCAGGCGTCGATTTAGGCATATTCGCTGATCACGGCAGTCTATTTGTATCGGGCCCTCTGACACAATTACCATATATTCCATTATAAGCATGTCCACGACAGCCTCCCCTGTAAATACATTCTCCCGTTCCACGACTAGGCCTCCATCTCGTTCGACAGAGCCTTGACGGGCCCAAAGGTGTGCGTCCAGGCCCGGATTCTCCGCCCGTAAAAGTAAAAGGGGATGGCCATGAGCAGGAAAAAGTACTCGATCGCGACCATTTGTCCAAAAGCCTGCAGGTCAGTCTCCGCCAGAGAGAGAGAATAGAGAGAGAGAACCTACATTCGCAACGCCCGCGGCAATACGCCAATCGTTCGTATAGAGAGCCAGCATGCAGGCAATCAGGTTGCGGATGAAGAAGACGAGGCACAGGGCCTCGCCGGCAAAGTCGCGGTAGCCGTCGACGGCGTAGGTGACGACGACGTTGGCGACGGCGGTCAGGCCGAAGCCCTGCATGCCGAAGCCGAAGGCGGCGCCGACCCAGGTGGTCTTGTGGGCGATGCACAGGCCAAAGATGAGCACGCCCATGGGGCCGATGACGGCGGGGATGACAATGGCGGGCAGGCGGAACTCGGGCTCGCGGCGGCCGCCGTTGGCGACGGTCATGCGCGTGGCGATGATGTCGATGAGCTTGCCGCCGAGGAAGAAGGAGATGACGGCGCCGAGGAAGCCCGAGATGTTGAGCAGGCCCAGGTCGCCGGTGCTGAAGTGGTAGGGCGGCTTGGTCAGCGTCACCGACGACGTCAGCTGCACGGCAATGTTCCAGCCGACAAAGGTGCCCACGGTCAGGCCGGTCCAGGTGATGGGCGGGTAGGCGGCCATGGAGAAGACGCGGAAAAAGGTGCGCACAAACGACTCGTCCTTGTTGTAGCCGAGCGAGAGCGACAGCCACTGCACGGCCGAGTGCGGCGGCGGCGGCGGCGCGTCCGCGTCCGCGCCCAGCGCCTCGTGCTCGGCCACGCCGGCGCGGCGCTTGGCGCGCAGCGTCGTCGCCCAGCGCGCCGGGTGGCTGGTCTCGCGGATGGTGAAGATGCCGACGAGGAAGGTCACGCCGGCGGCGATGGCCAGCATGCCGCAGGTCCAGCGCCAGCCGCCGGCCTGGGTGACGTAGGCGCAGACCAGCGGGCCCAGGAAGTAGCCAATGGCCAGCGCCATGTGGAAGATCATCATCATGTGGCCGCGCTCGTGCGTGTAGAAGAGGTCGGCCACGAGCGCGGGCACGGTGGCGTCGGCCGACGACGCGGCGAAGCCCGACAGGATGCGCGCCGCCAGCAGGCTGCTGTAGCTCTTGGCCTTGTAGGACCACACGTTGAAGACCATGAGCAGCAGCAGGCCCAGCAGGTAGACGGGGCGGCGGCCAAAGACGCGCATCACCGGCATCCACACGGCGTTGCCCAGGCCGAGCAGCAGCACGTTGAAGCACACGAGGTAGCCCGTGCGCGTCGTGGTTTCGTGGAACTCCTTGGAGATGGGGCCGATGGCAATGGTAAAGTTGGAGCTGTTGACCGTCGCCATGACCGAGAAGAAGCACACGGTCAGGTACGTGGCGTACTTTCGGGGCATGGGCCAGTTCTGGGGGAGGGGGGAGGGGGGGGGGGGTTAGCTGGGGCCGGACAAGAGCTGGGGACAAGAGCTGGCTGGCAAGCGACGCACCAGCGGATCGTTGGGGTCGTTGGTCGGCTGCGGGATCACGGGGAGGCCGCGGTACAGCTTGAGGTTGCGCGGCGGCGCCTTGTCGCTGCTGGGGGGCTCGCCCTTTTCCAGCGCCGCGTCGGACACCGGCGGGCTCGAGCCCTCCAGCTCGGCCTGGACCGTCTTGGGCTCGGACATGTCGGCGGAGGATGAGAAGGAAGAACGAGAAGGAGGACGGAGATGGAACGCGTGTCGACGGCGAGAGCACGCGAGAGAACAGCGAGATCGCGCGAGCTGGCAAAGACGACGGCCCACGGTTGTCAACGGTTGTCGAGGGCCGAGAAACGGGAGAGGAGGACGGAACGCCCGTACAAATACTCGTTCGTGCGGTCCGGCGCGTAGCGTATATGCATATGCTTAGGGGCTGCCAGCACACTGCGTGCCGCTCGGCGCAACCTTGCAGGCCCCCTGGGTCCTCGACATTGCGACCTCGCGGTGCTGTCGGCCACGACCCGCGGCCCGGCTACGCTGCTTTGGGCAACCAAGGCCCTAGCGACGACATGCCGTTTCCCCACGCAACCCCCCATGGAAGCCGTCCCCGCCGCGCCAACTAGCCCGTCTGGGGTGAGGAGCTCGGATTCTCCGCTGGCCGCCGCTTCTCCGCACGCTGCCCGCCTCCCATTGGCTCGCTCCTCGGCTTTACCGGCGCCTTCTTCAACGGCCGCGCTCTCCCCAGGCCACTATCTCGTAGCTCCGGGGCAGCTTGGACGGCCGTCTGGGGTCATGAGGCGCGAAAAACGACATCTGGAAAAAGGGCAGACGGGTCACGATGCCAGCCCAGAGCCTATGTCTGTCCAGACTCGGCTCCTGTCGTCCGGCTCCTTGCCGACCCAGCGGCGTGGCTCGGCCGTCTGTCGTGCATTGCCGGATCTCGGCTGCCATGTGTCACCTGTCGTCTATACACTGTGCTCTGTACTCCGTATACTCCACGACGCTAGCCTTCGTCCGTCGACGTCAAGGAGATTCCGAGCACGGAGGACAGAGGCCAGCCGAGGTTGCCAGTCTCACAGCCCGAGCCGCCTGGCCACTTCCCGGAGCCCGTCCTCGTCCGGCCCAACCCACACGTCCACCCACGCGCGCGCTGCCCGCCGCCGAGCGTCGCCCGGCGTCCCCGGCTCCTCGCCTGGCCGCTCCACGAAGACGGTGCGCAGCCCCAGCCCGCGCGCCGCCTCCAGGTCGTGCAGGTGCGCCGCCACCAGCGCCAACTCGGCGGGCGCCACCCCGAGCACCGCCGCCGCGCCCAGGTACACGGACGGGTGCGGCTTGTAGGCGCGCACGTCCTCGGCCGAGAAGATGTGGGCAAAGTCCAGGCCGCCGTGCGCGGCGAGGTCGCGCAGCAGCGCCGTGTTGCCGTTGGACAGCGTCGCCGTCGCGCCGCCCCGCCCCAGCCGCCCCAGCCGCCGCAGCCCCTCGGCCGCGTCGGGCCACGGCGCCAGGCGGTGCCACGCCAGGCTCAGCGCGCGCACCTCGCCGTCGTCCCACAGGCCCGCCAGCTGCCGCTCCGCCAGCAGCGCCACCAGGCTGTCGTAGTGGTGCGCGTCCACGTCCTTCCACGGCGTCGTGCCGGCCACGAAGCTGCGCGTAAACGCCCCGTACGACGCCCGCCACGCCTGCGCCAGCGCCGCCAGGTCCGCGTCCGTCAGCGCCCGCGCCCGCGCCTGCAGCGCCACCGGCAGCGCCCCAAACTCGGCCGACGCCGTCTTCTGCTGCACGGCCGCGCGCAGCGCCGCCTCGATCGACGAGCGCCAGTCGACGACGGTGCCGAACACGTCAAACGCCAGGGCCCGGACCCCAGGGAGAGCAGACATGGCGTCGAGGGTAGCGTTCAATCTGTCGCGGTGGAGATGGCAGAGTGGCCGTGCATGTCTGGCCGGTCAGGACGCGCGGTGGCAGCTGGCGATGTGTTGAGTCACCTGGCGGGTGTTTACGGCAACGTTCGGCTGAGGTTCACAACTCGGGTCACGTGATGTGAGTTGTAAACTCGCATACGGAACCGTACAAAACTACTCGGCAAGTCCCAGATAAGGAGCTCGCTTAAGAACCTATACCGAGTCGGGAGTCTGTTCCGTATGCGACTGCAGGCCTCTGTGATGCAACGTCGGTGTACAAGTACATGCTTACGGACTGCGTATCGTGTCCACCTGGATGGCGCCAGTTGATGCCTCCTTTTCGTGCTCCGCTTATCCCTCCGTTACGGAGTAAATCCATTTCACTCCCAAATTAACATTGTCTGGCCAGGCCGCTTCGGGCGGCGCCTAGCGCGCTGTAGCCTAGCGCAGGACAGGCGGGCTGAAATGGACCGCAAAAGTCGCCGACATCGAGCGGCCAGCCATCTCGCCGGGTGCCTTTGCACGTCGACTCATGTGGCTCACCTGTGCTTATGCTTACAGGTATCTTACGGAGTAAATGTTATGCCAAGCTTTGTCATCTTCAATGACTGGATCGGAGACTTTGGACAGAGCAGCGGAGAGACCAATGCGCCGTATTCCGTAAAGATGCATTACGTCTGCAGTGCCACCAACGTCTCGCACCAGTCAGGTTCTTTGTCCAGCCAGCTGGCGCAGGCAGGCTGGACGCGACTCGGACACTTGACGCTTTCTCCGACAGAAGCCTTGTCCCGGCGGAGTTCCTCGCTCACGGCTGGCCGTGTCCCGGCGGAGTTCCCAAGTCCGTGGTTGTTTCTATCCGTCTTGGCGCGTCAGCCGTTTGCATTCTGGCCAACCGCAGTACCTATTCGGCCAGCCTGTTAGTGTGTCTGCTGCCTCGCGTGTAATACGCCACGCGGTAAGATTCAGGTTCGTAAGCCGGGCGCAAATCTCTCCGGGAGGTCGCCGCGCGAACATAAAGGCGTCAGGAGCGAACTTTTGTGTAGTCACCGCGCTTGTAGACAGGCCCTATAAACACGCTCTGTTCTATCTCCTCGCCGCCACCACGACCACCACCACCACCACCGCCACCGCCATGGCAGCGCCCGCCTCGTCTGCGCCGTCGCCGACGCTCGCGCCGAGCCGCAGCAGCGTCGAGAAAGAGTCGCGCGATGCCCCGGTGGCGCTGGGCAGCGGCGACGACGACAAGCACGTCCAGGCAGCGGACAGGGAGGAGGAGGAGGAGGAGGGGGAGGAGAATGAAAAGGCCGTTGCCGCCCACCTCGACAAGATTGCGACCGCGCAGTCGCACGGCGGTGCGGACGCGACGGCGGCCGTCGTCGCCAAGACGGCCACGCGCGAGGACGGCTCCGCGTACCCGACGGGCGTCCTCCTCAACCTCATCATCCTGGCCCTGTGCCTGGCCGTCTTTCTGATGGCCCTCGACAACTGCATCATCGCCACCGCCATCCCCAAGATCACCGACCACTTCCACAGCATCGACGACGTCGGCTGGTATGGCAGCGGTGCGTCTGTCCCGTCCCGGTCCCTGTCCCTGTCCCTGTCTCTGTCTCCTGCTCTAACAAGCAGCCTACCTCCTGACGGCGGCGGCCCTGCAGCTGCTCTTTGGCAAGCTCTACACGTACTTTAGCGTCAAGTGGCTCTTCCTCGGCGCCATCTTCGTGTTCGAGGTCGGCTCGCTCATCTGCGGCGTGGCCCCCAGCTCCGTCGTGCTCATCATCGGCCGCGCCATTGCCGGCGTCGGCTCGTCGGGCATCTTCTCGGGCGCCCTCATCATCCTGGCCTACTCCGTGCCGCTCGAGAAGCGCCCGCTCTACACCGGCCTGATCGGCTCCACCTGGGGCATCGCCTCCGTCGCCGGCCCGCTGCTCGGCGGCGTCTTCACCGACCGCGCCACCTGGCGCTGGTGCTTCTACATCAACCTGCCCATCGGCGCCATCACCCTCGTCGTCATCGGCCTCTTCTTCCAGGACCCGCAGCGCACCGCCTCGTCGCCGGGCGGCCTCCGCAGAGCCGACAAGGACGTGGACGTGGACGTGGACGTGAACGTGGACGTGGCGGTGGACAGCGACGTGGACGCCCGTGCTCCCCCCCGCTCTTCCTTCTCCTCCCTCTGGCAGGCCCTCCGCCCCTTCGACCCCGTCGGCAGCGCCATCTTCATGCCCGCCGTCATCTGCCTGCTGCTGGCCCTGCAGTGGGGCGGCACCAAGCACCCGTGGGGCAGCGGCCGCATCGTGGCGCTGCTGGTGCTGTTCGGCGTCTTCGTCGCCCTCTTCGTCTGGGTCCAGTTCGTCATGCAGGACGACGCCACCGTGCCGCCGCGCATCCTGCGCCAGCGCTCCGTGTGGGCGGCGGCCTGGTACAGCTTCACGCTGGGCGCCTCGTTCATGGCCATCGTCTACTACCTGCCCATCTGGTTCCAGGCCGTCAAGGGCGCCTCGGCCGTGCACTCGGGCATCATGAACCTGCCGCTGCTGGTCTCGCTCATCCTCGTGTCCATCGCCGCCGGCGCCGCCGTCACGTTCCTCGGCTACTACACGCCGCTCATGATCGCCAGCTCCGTGCTGATGCCCGTCGGCTACGGCCTCCTGTCCACCTTTGCCCCGGACACGGGCCACGCCCGCTGGATCGGCTACCAGGTGCTCGCCGGCGTCGGCATCGGCCTCGGCATGCAGCAGCCGCTCATGGCCGTGCAGACGGTGCTCGACATGCGCGACGTGCCCACCGGCACCGCCGTCGTCGTCTTCATGCAGACGCTCGGCGGCGCCCTCTTCGTGTCCGTCAGCCAGAACATCTTCACCAACAAGCTGGTCGCCAACGTGCGCCGCCTCGTCCCGGGGCTCGACCCCAACCTCGTCCTCACCACCGGCGCCACCAGCATCCAGTCCACCATCGCGCCCGCCGACCTGCCGGGCGTCACCCTCGCCTACAGCGAGGCTCTCACCAAGACCTACGTCGCCAGCGCCGCCGTGGCCGCCATGACCATTATCGGCTCGCTGGCCATGGAGTGGCGCAGCGTCAAGGGCAAGAAGCCGGCGGCGGTGGTGTAATGATTAGTCGACGGGAAGAGCCTCTCTACTTTTTCAGTAAAGGAGTATAAGGATTGGAGTATAAGGAGTGTTCTAATTACAATCTCATAGAGGCAAGGAGTGTCCTAACTATCATAAACATGAAGCATCTCAAACGTGACTCTTCCGACAACGCCGCAACCAAAAACCAAAAACCAAAAACCAGAGACAACCCAAAAAGACAAAGAAAATCAAAATCAAACCCGAAGAGTGCCACACTGTCCGGTCACCGCCCAGAGATGACAGAGACCCCTACCGCCTACGCCTTCGGTCCCTGCTCCAGGACGTCTGGGGCCGTCGTCGTGCCGTCCGTCAGCGCGTAGTCCTGCAGCAGGATGCCGCCGCCGAGCGTCACGCCGGCCACGCGCACGTCCTGCAGGTCGGCCTCGGCCACGACGGCGCCCTTGTCGAGCGTCGCCCCCGAGAAGGAGACGCCCGTGTACGAGCCGCCGTCGACGACGCTCGCGTTCTGCACGTAGCTGCCGCCGCCGCTGGCCGTCACGTTGCTGAGCACCGCCGCCTGCACCACCACGCCGCCGCCCGTCGCCGTCACCTGCACCAGCTCCGAGCCCTGCACGGCCACGCGGCCGGCCAGCGTGCTGCCCGTCACCGTCACGTTCTGCAGCAGCGCGTCCGCCACCCACGAGTCCGCCACCGAGCCGCCCGTCAGCCGCACGCCCTGCAGCACCGAGCCCCCCCGCACCACCGAGTCCACCAGCACGCTGTCCGTCACGTTGGCGTTCACCACCGTCGCCCCCACCAGCAGGCAGTCCGCCACCGCCGTGTTCTGCACCGTCTGCCCCACAATTACGCACGCCGGCGACGTGAAGCACGCGCAGGCCGAGGCCGTCGACGGCGTGGCAGTCGTCGTCGTAGTCGGCGTCGCGGTGGAGCTACCGTATGTAATGGTCGTGGTGTAGGTCTGGCTGCCAGACGTGTACGTCGACGTGACGCAGCTGGCCGTGGTGGCAGCCGTCTCCGTCGTAGTCGTGGCACCTCCAGCAGGCGTCGTTGTCGCGGCGGAGCTACCGCCGTAGGTAATGGTCGTGGTGTAGGTCTGGCCGCCGGACGTGTAGGTCGACGTGGCGCAGCTGGTGGTGGTCTCAACCGTCTTGGTCGTAGTCGTGGCACCTCCAGCAGGCGTCGTCGTCGCGGCGGAGCTACCATAGGTAATGGTTGTGGTGTAGGTCTGGCCACCGGACGTGTACGTCGACGTGGCGCAGCTGGTCGTGGTCTCAATCGTCTTGGTCGTCGTTGTGGCACCTCCAGCAGGCGTCGTCGTCGCGGCGGAGCTACCGTAGGTAATGGTCGTGGTGTAGGTCTGGCCGCCGGACGTGTACGTGGACGTCACGCAGCTGGCCGTGGTGGCCTCCGTGCGGGTGGCGGTCACGGTGGTGACGTACGTGTGGCCGGCCGAGACGTAGGTCGTGGTGGTCGCGTAGCACGCATGGCACGGGACCGTGATCTCGGTGGTGATGGTCGACGTGTACGTCTTGGTGTACGTGCTGCCGCTGGACACGTAGGTGGTCGTGGAGCAGCTGACCGTGGTCTCGGTGGTGACGGTCTCGGTGACGACCGTCGAGCCGCCGCCGCCGGGCGTGGACAGCGTGGACGGCGTCGTGAGGATGCTGCTGCTGTTGGTCCAGGGGCTGCGGGACGAAACGCTGGACGCCGGCGTGGACGGCGTGGACGGCGGCGTGTAGATGCTGCTGCTGTTGCCCCAGACGCTGCTGGAAGAGACGCTGGGGGTGACCGAAGGCGAAGACCAAGACGCCGGCGTGGACGGCGTGGACGGCGTGCTGTGGATGCTGCTGCTGTTGCTCCGGGCGCTGGTGGAAGAGACGCTGGAGACAGAAGGCCAAGCCGAAGACGTCGACGGCGAGACAGACGGGGAGGTGGAGGAGTTGGAAGCGGAGGAGGGGGAGTAAGAGGCGGAGGAGGAGATTGGGGAAGAGACGGAAGAGGCCGAAGAGGCCGTAGAGGCCGAAGAGGCCGAAGAGGAGGCAGAGGCGGAGGCAGAGGAGGCAGAGGCCGAAGAGCTGGGAGTAGATGAAGAGCTCGAGATAGAAGGCCAGCCGGAGCTAGACGACACAGACGCCGACGGCGAGGACACCGGCGAAGAAGGTGCCGATGAAGAGACGGACGGCCAAGAATGCGAAGAGGCAGACGGCGATGAAGGCACTGACGAAGAGACCGTTGGCCAGGAAGAGACAGACGGCGACGAGGTTGCCGATGAGGAGACGGGCACCGGTGAGGACACGGGCACCGAGGGAGAGGCCGGAGCTGACGACGAGGTCACAGCGGTCGACGAGTTCAGAAACGGCGACGAGACCGGAGATGACGGATGGTACGGCGGCGGCCGATGGTGGCGCTTCTGCTCGTTGACCGGGCTGGCCACGGCCGGGCTCAGGGCCAGCGAGCCCAAGGCGAGAAGGGTAGACCAGCGCATGACTGGGGACTTTGAGGGGAAAGAGAGCAGCTGTCTGGCAAGCGAGGGACGAGAAGAAGAGAACAGAGGTGAGAAGAGGAACGAAAGACGGAAGCTGGACTGGGAAGCGAGCGATGCTGAACGAGTCCTGGCAGCTGGGGGAGAGCAGCTCTCGCGTCTCTTATAGACACATGCCGCCGTCCAGAGAGGCTGGTCATCGAGGGTGCCGCCCAAAAAAAGACGGCGGGCAGCTCAGAAGCTCAGAAAATGGGGAGGCGAGAAAGGCACTCGGCCTCTCGGCCACCACGCCTGGCGTGTCTGTCTCTCTGGACGGATGCGCCATGGTTCGATGCTCGCCCGCCAGCACGGCGGAATACGAGCTCGGCTCCACGGAGGATCCGTGGTCTGCATGCAAGGAGAGAGAAAAAACAAGCAAGAGTGGCCGACCAACCACCCCGCCAGACGAGAGACATCGCGACACCGGCTCAGCGCACAAACGACGACAGCCGGCCGGTCTTGGCGCGGACAGATCACCAGCCACGCCCGCGGCGGGCGCTCGTCATCGCCGCCGTCCCAGCTGCGCTTGCGCTGTCGAGCAGCGGCGGCCTTATTCCCAGTGGCTGGCCGGGCAGCGCGGCAGCGCAGGCAAGTGGACTTTCTCGTATTTCGGTGACGACCTGCAGGATGCGGTGGAGCATCTGCAGCGGAGGAGCGCCAGAGCGAGCTGAAGGTGGCGGGCAACAGACAGAGGAAAGATGGTGGTGAAAAGATGAAGAGACGGCGAAATCGCCGAGGCCGCAGCTCGAGCGCTCGCCGTCGACTAATATCAAACTCCAGACGGCTGGCTGACACGGAGAATGCGACGTCTGGTACAACTACATTCTTGAGGAGAGGCTGCCCTCCGCCAGCCGTGCGTCGGGCACGCGCCACCGCGCCAGAAATAGAGCTGACCGGCTGTTGGCGGCGGCGGGCGGCGGCGGCGGCGGCGGCACCAGACGACGCCCCGCAGAAGCCCAGCCGCCTCGTATTGCGGCTGCATTAGCGGCTGACCTGTCTGCAGCTTAAGCTTGTTTTCTTGCTCGCTTAAGCATACGGAGTCTTCTGTCTGTTTTCCAAGGGAGTTGCCGGGTGGCTGGACGTCAAGCAAGGAGTGTTTGCAGAAATTATTTACTCCGTAACGCAATATTCTTGTTCCGCAATCGAGGCCCCTTTTCAGCTACGAAGAAAACAACAGTGGATCGACTAGAAATAAACAAGCCGCCGATCGCCGATACGCCTCGTATTCGCTGCGTCATTTTTGATACGAGGTCTCGTAGAAGAGGCTGGAAGGATATACGGAGCAGAAGTGATTGTCCACGAACGTCGTCATGGGCCGTCAACGTCGGCAGCTGCTCCCTAAATATAGTCAACATTCCATTCCACTGTAAATTTACATGTTCCCAACACCGCAAAACGCCATGCCCACAATGCAAACAGACCCAGACGGAAAAAACACCAATGCAGCCATGCTCATCGTACAGCCCGCCGCCCGCTACCGCTTGCGCGTGTCCTTGCCCTTTTTCTTCCGGCTCTTCTTCTTGTCCTTGGGCAGCTCCAGCGCCGTGCCCCGGAGCTGCTCCGCCATCCACCCCAGCATGTAGTCGTCGATGGTGTGCATCGGCGCGCCCCACGCGTTGGTCTCGGCGGGCGTCTCGGCCGCTGTCTCGGCGAGTGTCCCGGCCGCCTCGTCCCCCGGCCTAAAGACCCCGAGCGCCGCCGCCGCCGCCGCCGCCGGCGTCCCCTGGCGCACGCTCGACACGCCCGACGCCGCTGCGGCCACCGCCACCCCCCCCGCACCCCCCGCCCCCCCCGGCGTGCCGGCCGGCTTCTCCGAAAAGTCCGCGTCGTCCTGCAGAATCTCCTTCTCCGCCAGCCGCGCCGCCGCCACGTCCTCGCGGTCCTCGGCCTGCTCCAGCACCCGGCCCGCCGTGCGCGGGTCGCCCGCCGTCTCCACGCCGCCCAGCACCCGGTCCATGGCCGCGTTGGCCGCCGCCTCGCCCGCCGCCGCTGCCGCCGCTGCCGCCGCCGCCGCACCCTTGGCCTTGCCATCCCGCACGCCGTCGCCGCCGCCACCGTCCCCGCCGCCGCCGCTGCCGTCGGCCGTCCCCCCGCCCCCGCCCAGCACGTCCCGCACCGTCATCTTGTTAAAGTAGTCCGTGGTGAACTCGCCCTCCTGGATGACGACGTCGTCGAGCATCTGCTTCTGCGACGCCTTGCGCAGGATGTTGGCTTCGATCGTGTGCTCGCTCACCAGCCGGTAGATGTGCACGTCGCGCGTCTGCCCGATGCGGTGGCACCGGTCCTGGCACTGCTTGTCCATGGCCGGGTTCCAGTCCTGGTCGTAGAAGATGACCGTGTCCGCCCCCGTCAGGTTGATGCCCAGCCCGCCCGACCGCGTCGACAGGATGAAGCACAGGATGCGGCTGTCGTGGTTGAACCGGTCCGTCAGCACCTGCCGCTGCTCGATCTTGGTCGCCCCGTCCAGCCGCAGGTACTTGTGCCCGTGGATGTTGAGGAACTGCTCCAGAATGTCCAGCACCTTGGTCATCTGCGTGAAGATGAGCGCCCGGTGGCCCCCCGCCTGCAGCCGCCGCAGCAGCCGGTCCAGCGCCTGCAGCTTGCCGCAGTCAAACTGCAGCAGCCGCTTGTCCGGGAACTGGATCGTCAGCCGCATCCGCGCCTCGTGCCACGGGTCCGCCGCCGCCGCCGCCGCCGCCGCCGCCCGCTCCGCCAGGAACGGCAGCCGCCGCTTCACCACCTGCCGCTCCCGCAGCAGCGCCCCGTCCCACGCCCCCAGCGCCGCCGCCCCGCGCTGGCCCAGCACCACCCCCGTCATGTCCCGCGCCACCACCGCCGGCGTCACGCACGCAAACTTGCGGATCGTCGTCTCCAGCCCCGCCGCCCGCCGCCCCAGCGGCTGCACCAGCCCCCGCAGCAGGAACGAGTCGTCCTCGAACCACGCCATCACCTGGCTCGGCACCGCCGGCCGCGGCCGGAACGGCCGCGTCTCCACCCCCAGCGTCAGCATCGCCAGCAGGCCCGCCCCGTACACCGGCCGCTGCTGCCGCCGCAGCGCGTTCACGTACGCACAGTGCTGCAGCTCCTCGAACCGCCGCCACCGGCCCGCGCCCTCCAGCTGCGCCAGGCTCCCCAGCACCGTGTCCCCGTCGCCCGCCGCCGCCGCCGCCGCCGCCGCCGCCTCCGCCGCCTCCAGCGCCGGCAGCCGCGCCCGCTGCGCCTCCCTAAGGTCCGCCAGCACGCGGTTCGTCGCCAGCTGCTGCACGCGCGCCGCCGTCCCCGCCGACAGGCTCAGCTCGTGCTGCGTCGGCACCAGGTTGAGAAACGACAGGCTGACGCGGTTGCGCATCGTCTCCACGCGGCGGCGGCCCGTGCCGACGACGTCGAGGTCGTCGCACAGGCTGCTGCCGATGCCGGCGCCGGAGCCGGCGCTGTCGAGGAACAGGTTGAGGTGCCGGCGCACGACGTGCACGGTGGACGCCTCGTAGGCGGCGGGCACGGAGCGCGGCATGCGGAACGACGTCATGATGGGCCGGTCCACAAAGAGGTCCGGGTGGTTGCAGACCTTGCGCAGCTGCATCAGGCAGTTGATGATGGACAGGTAGTTGCCCGAGGCCAGCGTGGCGCGCGTGTCGCTGCGCGCCAGGAACCCGTCGTACAGCTCGCGCTGGCGCTTCGACAGCCGGCACAGCTCCACGTGCTCGTACTTGGCCGGCATCTGCTTCTCCACGTCCGCCTTGAGCCGCCGCAGCAGGTACGGCCGCAGCACCTTGTGCAGCTTGGCAATGATGGCCCGCGCCTCCTCGTCCATCTCCGTGCGCCCGCTCTCGAGGATCTGCGACTCGGGCTTGTGGAACCAGTCGTGGAACTCGGACAGGTCCGCAAACCCGCCCACGCCGTTCTCCGGGGGCATCAGAAAGAAGAGCAGCGACCACAACTCCGTCAGGTTGTTCTGCAGCGGCGTGCCCGTCAGCAGCAGCCGCGCCTGCGTGTTGAAGCCTAGCAGGGACTGCCAGCGCTGCGACTTGAAGTTCTTGATGTTGTGCGCCTCGTCCAGGATCATGTAGTGCCAGCGCCGCCGCTTGAACACCTGCTGGTCCTGCACCACGATCTGGTACGACGTGATGCACACGTTCCACACGTCGTCGTTGGTCCACCCGATGCGCTTGCGCTTGCGCTCCTCCTGCGAGCCGTAGTACGTCAGGATCTTGAACGCCGGGCACCACTTCTTGAACTCCATCTCCCAGTTGAGGATCACGCTCGTCGGCACAATCACCAGGTGCGGGCCCCACACCTCGTGGTGGCACGCCAGGTGCGCCAGCAGCGCAATCGTCTGGATCGTCTTGCCCAGCCCCATCTCGTCCGCCAGGATCCCGTTGGTCCGGTTCGCGTACAGCCCCGCCAGCCAGTCCAGCCCGTAGTGCTGGTACTCGCGCAGCGTGCCGCGCAGCAAAAACGGGATCTCCGTCTTGGGCGGCGCCGTCGTCGTCGCCGACGTGTTGGTCGCCGACGCCGCCGACACCGCCGACGCCGTCGAGGCCGTCGCCGTGGTGGCCGCCGGTGACATCGACCGGCTGGCGCTCGTCTCTTTGTGCGCCGCCGGTGCCGGAGGTGCCTCCGTGGGCATGTCCGCCGGCGTGTCCGTCGGCGTGTCCACGTCCGACGGCTTCGTGTCCAGCGTGTGCGGCGATGGGCTGCGTCCCGAGCTGGCGGCGGCGGTCGTCGGAGCCGTCACGGCCACGCCAGGCACGTCGGGGCCGTCGGGGCCGTCAGGGCCGTCGGGGCGGTCTGCGGCAGGCGGCATGTCGACCATGACCACGTCGTCGTTGTCATCCCGGTCCTCGGCGGGAAGCGGGGTAGCATCGCCATTGGGCAGAGGCTTGGCTTCTGTAGTGGCCGCCTTTTCGCCATCCACAGTGTGCTTCTCTTCCTCCTCTGCCTCCTCCTTGGCTTGTGGCTCAGACTTGAGCTTCTTCAGCTCCGACTTGCCAAACAGCATGCCCAGGAGCCCGCTCGCCTGTTCGTCTTCGTCGTCCGAGGTCGCGTCGTCGCCGTCGGACCCCTCTGCGCTGTCGTCCTCGTCGTCCTCGTCGCTGTCCATCTCGCTGGACCCGAGGTCGTCGTCCATGTCGACCGACTCGTCGCTCGTGTCGTCGTCGGCTGCATTGGCGGTCTGTCCTGTTTGGTCGGCCTCGTCGGACGCGGCCAGCTCCGGCAGGTTGGCGTATTTTTGGCGCAGCTGGGCCTGCGTGAGGCCCTCGTCGGACGCCGCCGACGCGGCGTCGTCCTTGGTCTCTTCGTCCTCGTCGTCCGACGACGACATGTTGCTCTCGTCGTCGGCCGTGTCGCCGTCCCCGCTGCCGCTGGACGCGTCTGATGTAGATTCGAGGTCATCGTCCAGATCGCCCAGCGCGTCCAGCTCCGCCAGCTCGTCCTCGTCCAGGTCGTCGTCTTCGAGATCGTCGTCCTCTTCGAGGTCGTCCTCGTCCGACAGCGCCTCGGAGTCCTGCTGCACGCGCCGCGCCTGCAGCTTCTGCTCTGAGCGGGCCACGGCCTCCTGCAGGGCGGCCTTGACGCGGCGCTGCTCCTCGGCCTCCCACTCGCGCATGCGGCGGCGGTTGATCTCGGTCTTGACATTGTCCCAGGTGCCGGCCAGGGCGCGCACGACGACGCGGTAGCGGCCGATCCAGAGCGCGCGGGCCTCGGCCTCGAGCTGCTCGGCAGACTTGGGCTGGCGCCGCAGCCATTCGTCGCGGCAGGCCTCGGCCAGGCGCTTGGCGGCCGCGCGGTGGCGCTGCTGCTCGGCGCCCATGAGCCGCCGGAAGTTGGTCATGGCCTTGACCAGGTGGTCGAGGTGCGCCCACTGCCGCGGCGGCTGCTCGCTCGGCTCGGGCTCAAAGGCAATGCAACGCGGCTCGGTCAGGATGCCGCCGGGCTCCGTCTCCCGCTCGATGCGCGCCACGATCGCTGCCTCGCGCGCCGCCATGGCGTCCGTCATGCGCGGCCCGTCCTCCGACGCGTACAGGCCGCCCTGCTCCACGGGCAGGTTGGCGGCCGTGGCAAAGTACTCGTCCAGCGTCGGCGCCAGCTTCGGGCCCAGTTTCGTCTGGTCCGGGTGCACGACGGGGATGGTCAGCGTGCGCGTGCGCAGCCGGATCCGCGGCGTCGTCCGCGTGGGCACCGAAGCCCCCGCGCCTGCGCCGCCCTCGCGTGGTGGCCGTGCATGGCGGCTGGACCGCGCCGGCTGCGCCCGTGTCGTCTGCGGCGGAGGAGAGGATCGGCGTGCCGAGGCACGCCGGGAGGGCTGTCGCGAGGAGGTCTGTGATGGTGGTGGTGGTGGCGGCGGCGGCGGCTGGGGGCGCGATCGGGAGGAGGAGGCGCGGCGGGAGGCGGCGGTCGAAGGCGAGCCCGACGGCTGCGAGTCGTGCCGCGTGGCGTGTCCGTTTGCCGAGGTCGGCTGCTGCTGCTGCTGCTGCTTTGCTGACGGCGGGCTTGTCTGGTGGGCTTGCACGGCGCGACGGGTGATGCGCTTGTCGCCGGTCTGCAGCTCGAGCGGGACCGCGTTGATGCGGCCCGACTTGCGGCGGCCGCCCTCGCTGAAGGAGGACGGGCCGTCGGCGACGAGCGTCTTCCACGGGGGCGAGATGGGCTTCGGCCGGCGCGCCCCGGCTGCGGGCGGCGGCGTCACGGCGCGTGTGCGGCGGCGCTTGGCCGGGCGTTCGTCGGCGGGGCCATGATCGGGGCCGTGGTCGGGGCCGTGGCTGTCGCCGTGGCCGTTCGTCTGTGCCTCGGCCGCGTCGGCGTCCGTCTTGCCAGCGTTGCCGGCCTCACCGGCCTCGCCGGCCTCGGCCGCGGGGGATACGCGTGTGGGCGGAGCGGCATGGCCGTTTGTGGCGGGTGGCGGCAGCAGCTCCGGCGCGTCGGCGGGCGGCGCTGGCGGGCCGGCAGACGGCGTGGACGGCGCGGCGGGCGCGTCGGCACCGTGGCCGGTCGGGTTGATGGCGTGCAGGTCGGGGAGCGTCGCTGTCGGGCCCGGCGACGCGGTCTGCTTCATCGTCTGGATGGAGGCCGAGACGGGGGGAGGGACCGCGATCGCGGCGAAAGGGGCATCGGATGCGGCAAAAAGAGGGTCGCGAGAAAGCTACGTGGCCATGGATGCTTGTGTCGAAGTCTGGGCGTGGCCGCGACGTTGTGTGGATGGCCGCGCGCAAAAGTGGATGGAAAGTGTGGTGCGTCCGCCAAAAAAAATTGAATTCGAAAAAACGCCAAAGAGGCACGTTTTGGCGGATGCGTCTCCCGTATACGACGTATACTGAGCAAAAGCGCGTTGGGGGTGGAGGGGGGGCCTGGGCGCCACCCCCCCAGGGCGAAGGCGAGCTGGCCTTTGGGCCTGACATGTCAGGACGCCACAAGGGCCCGCTTAGCTGCATTTTCGTGCACCGGGTAGACGCATTTTGTCGGGCCGCGAGTTTTTGCCGTGGCGGACCCACCGGCTCGTCCAAACACCGCAGCGCCATTGCCGATGACCTGAGGGACGCAAAACCACGACCCTCATCCGCACACACAGCCACGCCATTCGAGTCCAGCATTGGCCAAGGTGCGTGCCGCCGGAGGGCAGGGGGAGGGAACGCGAGCACAGTGGCGATTCGTGCGACGCGTGCGATGCGTGCGATGCGTACGCTGGGCGTCCGTGCTGACTTGGTCACAGATGCTGTCCCGCCGACTTGTCCGGGCGACGCCGCTGCGCCAGGCCGTTGCCACGGCCTCGCGCCGGCTGGCGCCCGCCGTGCAGCAGCGGACGTTTATCCCGAGCTCGATCAACAGCCCCGAGATCGTCAACGAGAAGTTTCCGGACCCGCCGGCGCTGACGGACGCCGAGGATCCGGCCATGGTGCGTGCAAACGGCCGGGGAGAGCGAGGGCGAGGGCGAGGGCGGGAGCGGATGGGGTTCGGAGTCGTCGGAGTCGTCGGACCGTTGGACGGCAGCTGACTGGGACAACAACAGAACGGCGGCTATGTGATGCCCCCCCGGATCAAGCGGCAGTTCCGCGACCCGCACGGCGACTGGTGGGACAAGCAGGAGCGGCGCAACTACGGCGAGCCCGCGCACGAGGACTACGACCAGCTCGGCATGTTCACGCCGTACGAGTACACGTGGACGACGACGGGCAAGGGCCTGGCCCAGATTGCCGCGTTTGTGGCGACGTTCCTGAGCGTCTGCTACGCCGTCAAGCTGACGTACCCGGACCGCGTGGCGGTGCCGCGCACGTTTGAGGGCGGCCTGGAGCGCGAGCTGGGCGGTGCCGGCGCTGTGCGGGTAGGTGTCTTTCCCCGTCTGGGCCCAAGCGGCGGCGAATGCTAACGGCAGCAGGCACGGAGCCCTGAGGATGCCGAGGCGGAGGAGATCTGAGCGGGAGGGCTGGGGAGGATCGGCTGTACATATTGGGGACCTCGTCGCAGAAACCGAGAATAGCACTATTCTTCTATTCTGTCTGGGCGGATCCGTGGCTGCGACTGCTCGAATGCTGGAGGGCCGCTCCTCATCGAGCTGGCACGCAAATCCGGACGGTCCGGCTCGGGCATGGCCAACGCCTGGTGGTGCTACTTCTTCCTGACCTCTCCGTCGCTACTACTGCAGTTGCTTTTCCTCTTGCTGTCGCTCCTGCTCGGGCGTGGTGCCGATGAACGGCTGCAGCAGGCTGGCTGGGCTGGCTTCCTGAGGCTGCAGCCGATGCGCCCGGGGAGGCAGTGCCCCCTGCGTTTGGCCTCGCTGCCAGCACGTCTGGCCAGATCGAGCCCATCTGCTCTTGGCCCCGCGTCCGCCTGATAGAAGCGGCGGCAGGTCCGGCAACTGAGTCTGAGGTCAAGGGCGTACGCTGTCCCGGGCGTGAACCCAGCGGATGCCGCGCGGCGGGCCAGGACGTGCGCAGCGACGCTGAGCCGGCGGCGGGTGAACAAGATGTAGCGGATGATGAGGTTGGCGTGCACGTAGTAGTCGACATACTGGGCGTTGCAGCCATCGAACGGCATCTGCTGCGAGACCGGCACGACGACGGGCCCGGCGGGCGGTGCGGCATCGGCCCTAGCGATGCTAGCAATGTGCTGGCGAGAGGACGAGGGGGAGAGAGCAAACAGTCACGGTTCAAGTATATAGCTGGACAACGCGTCCACGATCAGGACCTCCTCGCGCTGGCGCCGCAAGGCTGTGGTCACGCGCGCACCCCGACCCCGACCAACGCACCACGGCCGGCGGGCACCCGGCGGCGGCGAGGCAAGACGCTGCGCTTCCCTGAGCCATCCGGCCGGGCGAAGGACAGACGGCCGAGGATCGGAGGGCCGTGAGCGGCCTGGCAGCAGCAGCAGCACGGCCCCGGCCGGCCAGACGACGGCTTGGCACGGCGTCTACCCCGCACGAGGCGCTGCAGACCAGGTCTTTGTACTTGTATGCTTTACAAGTCGCTGGTCCGGCTAAGCGAAAAGCCGGCGCGCCGTGTCTGTTTTCCCGCATGTCGTCGTTTTGCCTGCGCTTGCGTCGAGGCCCGCTCCGCATTTAGTGTGTCTCGTGATCCTCCGCCTTCGGACATTCGCCGCAGCCTTTTCTTCCATCGCCTCTCTCTCGCTCTCTCCCCCCTCTCTCTCTTTTTCTCTCAGACAACACTCTCCCTCCCCTCACCATGGATCTCATCACCGGCTTCGCCCACGTCAACCTCATCGTGCCCCCGGGCAGCCTCGACGCCGCGCGCAAGTTCTACGGCGACACGCTCGGCTTTGTGGCCATTCCCGTGCCCGCGGCGCAGGTCAACAGCCTCGCCTGGTTCAACATTGGCAACTCGGGCCAGCAGGTGCACATCGCCTTTGGCCGGCCCTTTGACTTTATCGGCGAGGCCACCACCGCCGTGCGCCACCCCTGCTTCAAGGTGCCCTCGCCCGAGGCCCTCCAGACCCTGCAGAAGCGCATCTGGGCGCACAAGGAGGCCGGCGGGCTCGGCGCGCCGAGCGCCTGCGACCAGCCCGGCGGGCCGTCGTCTGGTGCGTCCATTGCTCTGTTCTGTTCTGTTCTTGCTTGCGCTCCTTTGCTTCTTGTTCTGCGTTCCGCCTTTCTCCGTGCTCTCGTCGGCCGACCTCCTGCTGACCTCCTCCCTAGGCGCCCAGGGCGTCGAATACCCCACGCGCTTCTTTGCGCGCGACTACGCCGGCAACCGACTCGAGTTTAGCTTGTAGGGCGAGCACGAGAATCAAGCTGTCACGTTGCCAAACACGACATGTAGTTGTACAAGTATGCTTACAACTACAACAAGATCCGTAAGCATATGCATACCACACAGTGTTGTTCGTACTGTACTACTGTATGGCCGAGCGCTCGCCCATCCGCCCCATCGTCCGGCGGAGAACAGCGCCAACCAGCCAGCCAGCCCTGCTCGACGACACCTCTCCGAAAATGCGTCTCCGCCTCATCCAGCTGCCTGCGCTGCCGTCCCTGGGCGTCTACCCCACGTACCGCCTGGCTGCTGCCGTGCAGGAGCTGGTGCGCCGCCAGTTCCTGCACGCCAAAGAGAGCCAGTCGTCGGCGGCGCGCCGGCAACCGGACGAGGCCAACAACGGCGGCAGCGTCGGCGCTGGCAGCAGCAGCAGCGGCAGCAGCAGCAGTCGAGACGGCAGCGCAGCCTCCCACGAGACGCTCCTCTCCCTCCTTGTGCAGCCGCCGCCGCCGACGGTGATTGCCTTCACGCCCAGCCCGACGTACACGCTGGGGCGGCGGCAGGCCGAGGCGCAGCTGCCGGCGGCGGAGCGGGCGCGGCTGGAGGCGCCGCTGGTGGTGGCGGGGCCCGGCGAGGGCAGCACGGAAGAGAGCGACGTGGCGGCGGTGGCGACGACGTTCCGTCCCGCGGTGGTGTCCACGCTGCGCGGCGGGCTGACGACGTACCACGGCCCCGGACAGGCGGTGCTGTGGCCGGTGCTGGACCTCAAGTCGCCGCACTTCCAGGGCCCCGGGCTGACGGTGCGCGCGTACAGCCGGCTGCTGGAGACGACGACGGCGGACGTGCTGAAGCGGCGGTTCGGCCTCGACGCCTACACCACGGCCGACCCGGGGCTGTGGGTGCGGTCGCCGGGCGGCGGCGGCGGCGGCGGCGGCGGCGGCCCCGGCAGCCCCTCCGGCAAAGACGACCCCGGCCACCCCGGCGTGGAGCGCAAGATTGCGGCGCTGGGCGTGCATCTGCGGCGCAACATCAGCGCGCTCGGCGTGGCCGTCAACCTGAACACGCCGGTGACGTGGGGTGCGGAGGCCGCCGCCGCCAAGGCCGCCGCCGCCGCCACCACCACAGAAGAAACGAACCCGTGGGCGCGCTTCGTCCCCTGCGGGCTGGCCGGCCGCGGCGTCAGCTGCGTGGCCGACGAGGCGCGGCTGCGGTTCGGCCACGTGCCGGCCGCGTGGGACCTGCGGCCGGCGCCCTTCGCGGCCAAGTGGGCGGCGGCGCTGGCGGGCCACCTCGGCCTTCGCGACCCGGACGTCGATGTCGCCGACGCTGCCACCGTGTCGCGGCTGCTGGACGAGGCGCGCGAGCTGCTGGCCCACGAGGCGGCGGCTGAGGCGGCGGCAGACGAGCAGCGGGCGTGACGGCCACGGCGTGGGTGACAGGGGCTTTTTCTTTCTAAGCATACTACGGAGTACATCCAGCCCACAGATCCGCATACAGGGAGCAGGGATCACAAAGCACAGATACCACATATACCACGTACCACCGGCTGCCATCCGTCTGGTCCCTCCTCTCCGTCTTCCTTCCGTTCTGTCTTCCCTTTTCTCTTCCTCTACCCTCTACTCTCCCGGCCCCGACACCACCTCGACGACCTCGATGCCCTCCCGGCTGCTCTCGCGGCTGCTGGCCCCCGGCGGCCCCTGCTTCTCGCGGCAGGCGCGCGCGGCCATGGCGGCCATGAGGCCGTCCCAGCCGAGGCGGCCGGCGGCGACCTCGGCGACGAGGGTGCGGTGCCAGCGCGGGTGGGCCGCCTGCAGGCCGGCCAGGGCCACCCACACGAGAAAGGCGTCGCCCGGGTCGCAGCGCAGGCTGGCCAGGCGGCGGCGCGTGGCCGTCAGCACGTGCTGGTAGGCGGCCAGGCTGTCGCAGCGCCGGCGGTCGGCCGTGCAGAGGCGCCGCACCAGGCGCGCCGTCAGGCCCGCGGCCGCGGCGCGCCGCTGCACGCAGGCCACGGCCTCCTCGAAGTGGGCGCGCGGGTTCTTGGTCTTGGGGTTGTAGGCCGGGCGGCTGCTGCTGTTGCTGTTGCTGCAAGCACTGCCGCCGTGCGCGGCGGCGTCGTCGTCCAGGTGGCCGAGGTCGACGTCGACGTCCAGGTCGAGGTTGAGGTTGAGGTCGGCATCGCCGTCGTTTGCGTCCACAGCCATGGAGCCGTCGGCGTCGGCGTTGGCGTAGGCGTAAGCATGCTGCCCATATCCGCCCGCCGCCTCGCCACGCTCGCCGCCGGCCTCTGCTGCCGACCGCTTCCTCTTCCTCTGCTTCCGGCCGCGCGCGCCCCACAGCACGGCCGCGGCCGAGCACTGGATGATGCCCTTGGCCAGCTTGCGGCGCTCGTCCCACTGGGCAAAGGCGAGGCTCTCGGCGTGCGGCGGCTTGGGCTCGGCGCCGGCACGCAGGAAGCCGTCGAGGCCGTGGAAGCGCAGGTTGGCGCGCAGGCTCGTCTCCCACGTGTCAAAGGAGTCGAGGTCGCGCAGCGGCGTGACCAGGGGTGGGCGGCTGGGCTGCAGCGGCGTCGTCGTCACCGTCGTGGCCGTGATTTGCGACGCCTCTGGCTCGGACCCCGGCTCCGGCTCAGGCTCGGGCTCCGGCCCCGGCCGGCGCTGCGGCTCCGGCTCTGGCGAGGAGGCGGGCGACGGCTGGGACAGGGGGGTCGATCCGGCGGAGAACGGTCCGTCATAGGGACTGGGGAGGAGGAGGTCAGCAGGCGAGACAACAGGAGACAAACGGCCGGCGACGCAAACGACGGGCAGCCGACCTGGAGTGCGGCTCGAACGGCCGGACCGGAAAGTCGGCCTTGGACAGGAGGACGACCGACGGCGAGCGGCGATGGCGCTTCATGTTGCAAGGAGAGCAGCTGCTCGTGGGAGGGGAGAGAGAGAGAGAGAGAGAGAGACAGAGAGAGAGAGAGACCAAGAGACGGGGAGAGACGCGACGCGTTGCTCAGCATGGCCTGCCAACGAAGGCGGTGAGGGCCTGGCATTTGTGTGTTGCTCGCTCGGCTTCACTTGGCCGTCACTCGGCCATTATCTCGCGTCTCACCGACGCCCACCGCTACTTGCCCGCGCGCGTGGTCCGTCCTCGTGGCCTCGTTTTGCAGCCGCCACATGAAGTTGTCTGGTGACAGGCAGTCTTCCGACAGTGAATATGTGTGTGTCTTGAGGTTCTTGGGACATATTAGCTGTGCTGGTAAGAGAGATTCTCTTTTGCTGGCCAGTTGCTCGTCTTCATGATGCTTATGAAAACTTTTCACCTGTTTTCTGCCTCACCGATACCTTTTCCTTTCCGTCGTCTTTTGCGTAGTCTACTGTTTTCCTTTGGTCGTCTTCTGCCCGTCCACTGCTTTTCCTATGCACGCCTCCCTCTCCTTCGCCATGAACGACGTCACGCGCACCATCGACGGCGTCGATGTCTCATTCTGCTGCTGTCGTCGGAAAAACTGTCCTACGTAGGAGACCCAGAGGGAGCAGGCCGCGAAGGCGTACGGTTTCCACGACGTTCTCGTCACCAGCTCTCAGACGGACGACGAGGACTTCCAAGCCTGGGACAAAGCCCGTGACGGCACGCTCGGCCTCATGCGGACGTCTGTCCAAAGTGTCCACAAGGAACTGGAAGTATAGGGGTACAGCATCAAGGAACAAGACCCGGCTCGCGTGCTCGCTGTCCCGGTTCAGATGCTCGCTGTCATACGGCGTCGTTTCGGATCGACAACACTGGAAAAGCGACCGCTTCGCTTGTCGAATACCTTGAGTTCGACATCACCAAGTTTGCCTCGACGCACGCCTTCATCAGGAAGTTCACGTCTCGGACAGCTGGCCGACGAAAAAGAATCTCTCTGCGCTGGCAAGTCCCAAAAGCCTCAGGACACACCACAATATGCTTACTCCGTATACGAGTGCGCATGGATGGTGTGATGCTGGCACATGTCACTTGCCAATTGGCCCGTATATACGGAGTATTTATGCTTAAAATATACGTTTTCACGTACGGAGATTATCTGTAATAGGCAACTCGCCACACCGCGCCACTGCGAGACGCTAGGCAGAGGCGCAGCCACATCGCTTGGCAAGTCGATGCCAAATTTAGGCGCCCCGCCCAGGCACAAGAAGACAGGGGCAAAGAAGGCAGGCATGCAGGGCAGAAGCGCGCCAAGCAATTTCAACCGCGACTTAGGGGCGACGATCACGGAAACTCCGCGGCCTGAACTATTTCTCGCTCGAGTTTGATTTTTCCTCACTCTCCTCTTTCCTCCCGTTCTCCTGTGCGGTTCGTTCTCGTGCAGCTCAGCTGCGTCCGTTCGCTTGTCGTCTCTCGTTCTGTTCCCGCGATCTCTTGTGTACATTTTTCTTTTCCTTCTTTTTCTTATCTCTGTTCCCGCGATCTCTTTCTCGTGTATCTTACATTTCTTCTCTTTTTTCTTTTTCTTATCTCCCGCCATGGCAGAACACCCCTCGGCCGACCTCCGGGCCAGCCCATTATCCCCTGCGCAGGCGCCCTCGCCGGCCTCGGCCGCCGGGCCATCCCAGGCCGCGGCCCCCGTCTCGCCTCTGCCGCCGTCGCGCAGCGTAAGTCCCGCCGTCGCCGAAAACACGCCCTTCACTGCGCCTGCAGGCCAGCCTGCCGGCCAGCCTGCCGGCCAGCCTGCCGGCTACGCGCCCGCCGGCTACGCGCCCGCCGGCTACGCACCCGCGCCCGCCGGCTACCCGCCTGTCGACTACAACTTCCCTTCAGCCGGCTACGGGGGCGCGGCCCCGGCCCCGGCGGCGAGCTATTTCCCCTACTACGGCGCCGCGGGTGCCGCTGCGGCCGGTGCCACGGCCGCCGCTGCCGCCGACGACGAGAAGCTGCCCAAGTCCTTCCGCCAGCGCATGGCCGGAAGCGACCGCGATTGGCAGTGGAAGATGGGCCTGCGCGTGCTGGTCATCGTCCTCGACCTCGTGGCCATTGGCTGCGTGGCGTACGTGACGAACGAGGCCCTGCGCTTCCTCAGCTTTACCGACTCCTATGACGACGAGTACCTGATACCGTACGCGCTGATCACGATCGGCCTCTCGCTAATCTGGTGCCTCGTCGTCGTGCTCGTCCACGTGCTGCGCCGCCCGCCGCGGCCGCCGCACCCGGGCTTCGCCGTCGGCTTCGACCTCGTGCTGTGGCTGGCCTTTATCGTCACCATCCTCCTCACGGCCGTTGCCTACTCGTCAATGTCCGACCTCACCAGCGACGACTACCTCTCGGACCCCTCCGGCTACTCCAACGGCTACTACACGCGCGCCCCCAACGGCACCTGGGTCTACCAACCCCGCACCGCGCACAAGGGCTACGGCCGCCGCGACGTGGCCCCGGCCACGGCCAGCGCCACGCAGACGGCCGCTGAGGCGGCCATGGCCACGGCTGTGCCGACCTCGGCGGCGCCGGCCGTGCCGACCATCACCACGGCGCCGGCGGCGGCGGAAAAGCGTGCTGTCTTCAGCCCCGTGTCCTCGTCCGTGTCCTCCTTCTCCTACGACGACTACTTCACCGACGCCTACTACACCGACGACTACTACACCGACGACGACTACTACCTCACCGCCACGGACGACGGCTTCTTCCTGTCCACGTCGACGGACAGCGCCGACGCCACGGCCACCACCGACGCCGCCACCAGCACCAGCACGCGCCACTGCTACGAATTTGACTCGTGCGCCCAACAGGACGCCTTCATCATCAACGTGTTGGACAGCCAGGGCCGCCGCATGGGCCTCACACTGGCCGCCACCGTCCTGCAGGGCATCGTGCTCCTGCTGCACTTTGTTCTCTTCGTCTGGGCCTGCGTCGACACCAACCGCTACAACCGCAACTGCCGCAACGCCGCCATGACCCTGAGCGTGCTCCAGGACTTCCGCCAGCGCGGCTACGTCATGGTTCCCGCTTCCGAATTCGCCGCGGCCACCGGCGGCGGGCAGCCCCCCATGCCCTCCCCCTACCCCAGGCCGGCGCAGTCTCCGGCGGCGGCGGCGGCGGCGGCGGCGGCACCGGTGTCGCAGCGCGCCGCCGAGAAGGCGCCCGAGCGGGGGCCTCAGGCGTCCATGCCGCGGTACAGCTAGTCGCAGCCAGCGTGCGGAGCTCCTGTTGACGGATAGATTTGGGCGGTTTGGCTGTTGTCCTGTTTCTTGCATGTCAGGCGTTGGTCGTGCTGGGTGTTCTGGTTTTCGATCTACGGAGTAATAAGCATAATACATAATGTCACGTGACTGTTCTACATACGCGCTGGCCCGCTGGCCTGCTATTTTGGGTTTACCGCAGGCTAGCTGGCGGGTGGCGCTCGATTGGCCCTCAGCATCTGGCGGCAGCGCAGCCGGCGCCAACGTTGGCCACCGCGGGCCAGCCGCGTATGGCTGGCAGCCCGACGTCTCTGTTTACTTGGTATCCTGCATTTAGAGCGGAGGTGAAAGGTGGCCATGTCCAGGGCAGACAAAGCCAAAGAAAAAAGAACAAAAAGACAAGCAAAGAAAACAATTGTGAACAGGATGAAAGACACAAGGAAACCAAAGAGGGTGCGGTTGAAAGAAGAAGCAAGAGACGCGTCAAAGGAGAATAGGCTCCCGCCAGGGACGGCGGCTATCGAGACAATGGCGGGTCTTTGTCTGGGCCAGGGGACGGCCACGGGCATCGGCTGGCGGAGAGGCCGCGAAACGTCCACGAGACGCTGGCAGAAATGACAAGAGGCCAGAAAAAGAAACAGGGAGAATGGACCACAAACGGCCGCGGCCAGCCAACGGGCCCGTCGACGGCGGCGGCAGACCGGCTGTCGTCTGTCGTCCGCCAGTATAAGAGAGGCGCTGCCTCGCTCTTGTCTGGAAGACGGGCCTCGCGTCCCGTTCTTTGCATTTGCTCTGTGCTTCTGTTCCAACGCTCGTTCCCTTTCCTTCTTCCTCGTCTGCCTTGTTCTGTTCCTCGTCTGCTGGTCAGACTCACTGGTCTTCACCATGATTGCACGCAAAGGTATGTCTCTATCTTCCCTCTTCTCCCTTCTCCCGTCTCTCACTTCATCCGCTGACTGCCAGACATCCGCCACGGCCTGTCGGGCCTCCTGGCAACCACCATCCTTATCTTCTACAGTAGGCAGCCCTTCCCCCCGTTTCCCCTTCTGGCCGGCCGCTAACGCGAGCAGTTCTCGTCCTCGTCGGCTGCAACTCCAAGTCGCCCGGCCTGCCCGGCCTCTTCCTCGTCAAGCTCGCCAACAACAAGACCCATGCCGAGGTCCACGTCGGCCTCTTCAGCCTCTGCGCCGGCACCGGCGGCAGCGCCAACCTGACCTGCGCCGGCACCGTCGGCACGGCCGTGCGCGCCGGCAACGCCTCGTCGGCCGCCGCCCCGTTCCTGCTGCCGGGCACCGCCGGCGCCGCCGCCTCCGCGCTGCAGCCGCTGCTCGCGCTCGCCTACGGCATCCAGAGCAGCAGCACCGGCCCGGGCGGCGTGCTGGCCATTGTGTACGTGCCGCTGCTGGTCGGCGCGCTGTGCTTCGCGGCCTCGGCCGGCAGCCTCGTGGTCTACCACGTCCTGGGCCGCAGCGCCGCCAAGGACGAGGGCGGCTACAGCGACGCCGGCTACGGCGACAGCAGCCCCGGCCAGTACCGCGCCTGGCGCGCCGCCTGCCTGCTGGCCACGGGCGCCGTGCTGGCGCCGCTGGTCGCCATCGTCGCCGCCACCGCCGCCGTGCGCGCCCTCCTCTACGCCGCCACCGTGGCGCCCGGCGCCGTGCCCACCGCCGCCGAGCGCGCCAGCACCACCGCCATCGCCGTCACCGGCGGCACCGCCCAGCAGGTGCTGCAGTGGATCATTGTCCTCTTCACGGTGCTGTGGCACCCGCTGATGGGGCAGGTGTGGCGGCGGTTCTTGTAGTGTCTGTATTCTTGTCTGGCGTTGAGGGGATGCTTTTACGGTTCATAGGCGTCTGTGTCATTCCATCCATCTTCTGCAGCCTACAGCGAAAAGTCCTTGATGGCCTGCACCAGCCCCAGCTCCTTCTTCTCCGTGTCGTCCAGCAGCCCCAGGGCCTCGCGGCGCGTCGGCGCGTCCGCCTTGAAAAAGGGCTTCTCGGCCAGCGACGTCACGCGCGTGCCGTGCCGCGGGTGCCGGCCGCCGTAGTCCCAGCTGGCGTTGTGGATGGTGATTCTGGCTGTCAGAGCGCGCACGAGAGACAAAAAAGGGGCAAGGGGGTCGACCGACCTGTTGTCCCACAGAGCGCTCGTGCGCGGCGTCCAGTGGAAGCGCACCTGGATGTCGACGTTGCGCTCGTAGACGTCAAACAGGTAGTTGAGGATCAGGTCGCTCTCGGCGCGGTCGAGGCCGACGATGCGGTCCGTCATGGCGCGGTTGACCCAGAGGGCCTTCCAGCCGGTGGCCGGGTGCACGCGCACGAGCGGGTGCACGCGCTCGACGTGCTTGGGGCCGGCCTCGGGGTGGGCGCGGTCCAGGTAGGGGTGGGCGGAGCGGTAGACGGCCTGGCGGCCGTCGATGATCTTGCGGAACTCGGGGCTGAGCTTCTCGTACGCCGCGTAGCCGCTCGCCCAGAGCGTGTCGCCGCCCACGGGCGGCACCGTGTCGTTGTGCAGGTGCGTGATGCCGGCCGGCTGGTGCTCGTGCACGAGGTCCGTGTGCCAGCGCGAGGCGCCGCCGGGCTGCCGGAAGTGGGCGGCGCGCTCGGTGGCCTGCAGGTCCGGCCAGATGACCGTGACGCCGGGCACGCCCGGCACCTGCGGCGTCTGCGGATGCACCTCGACCTCGCCAAAGTGCTCGCCCAGCGCGCGCTGCTGCTGCGGCGTCAGGTCCTGATCGCGGAAGAAGACCACGCTGCGCTCGGCGATGAGCAGCGCCAGCTCGTCGCGCTGCTGGTCCGTCAGGTCCTTGAGCTGCACGCCCTCGATCTCCGTGCCAATGTGCGCCGTCAGGTCCGTGACCTTGGTCGCCGCCGCCAGCAGGCTGCTCTTGGCCTTGTCCGCCCGCGCGCCCGCGTCCGCAAACGGCCGGTCCGCGCCGCGGATGCGGTACACGTCGTCCAGGTACAGCGGCGCCGCCGGCCGGTACGGGTACCCCTGCGACAGGTCGATGCCGGCCTTGCGCAGCCGCTCGGCCGCCGTCTTGGGCAGCCCCAGCGAGTCCTTGCGCGGCTCGCGCACGTCCACAATGGATGCGTCGATGGGAGCGGGGGCCATGGTGGTGAGGTCTTGGATACGATTTCTGTGATTTCAGTGCGTGGTTCGGCTCGAGCTTGGTCTCGTCCCGTCGTCGAACCACCTGCGCGTCCACGGCAGCAGCTCCTTATAACGGTCCTCCGACGGGCAACACGGCATCCTGCCTCGCTGCCGTCGTCTGCCCGTCGATGCTGTTGCTTACCAACCAACGATCGACCAACGATCGGCGGCCAACACGCGGCGCGGCCCCTGACCCCATCGCGGACCAAAATGACGCCAGCCTCGTCTGGCCAACCCCCGTCGGCCGCGGACGTCACGAAAGCGGGGGCCGATCCCTCCGCGCCTGGCTGGGGGTGCGAGCCTTGCGGTCAGCCGTGACGCCATGCAAAGGACGCGATTGTGTGATGGCGTGCGACCAGGCCTGGCTCTGTCTTTTCGGACGTTATCAGACTCCACGCCACCCGCGAGGATCCGCGCCAGGCGCGGAGGCGGCCACGGTACTTGGACTTTTGCGGAGGGATTCGCCCGTCGGCGGAGGGTTTCTGCTCCTTCCGTCTCCCCACAGAGATGGCTTCAGCGGCGGCGGCAATGTCCTCATCGCCATGGCGACCAACCAGACGGCCGGCTTTCGCGAGCACGCCACGGCCAGGGCGACGGTGATCGGCCCAGCGCTTCTGAAAGAAGAAGGTGTCAGGGCCGGCGGGCAGGCCGGGCGGCGTTGCTTTGGCTCGGGAGGTGGGCGTTCCGCGAGGGCGTACGACAATGTGTGAGGGTCTGCGGGGGTCCGCGGACGCCGCGCCAGGCCGGCTCGCCGTCGGCCGTTCATCTGCCGTCTGTCCGGCCGCTGGCGACGTCTAGCGCAGAGCTGGTGTGGACGGGGTATGCAGGGGCCTGCATTCCGAACCCCGTATATATAGCTGTTCGTGTGCCGACGATCCGTCCGGACGTGACACGCCGCTGTCTGCCTGTCACCTGCTCCTGCTTCCTGCTGCCAGCCTGATATCATGGCGGATGCCGAGAAAAAGAGCATTGTGGGAGAAACCCATGTGGTGCTGCCCAACAAGGAGGAGGCCGTGGGCCCGGCCGAGGCACGCCGGTCCGACGCCGACGCCGACTCGGCCGACCCCGAGGCGCGCGACAAGGATGGCCTGACGGCGGCCAACCGCGCGGCGGCCGAGCGGCTGGTGGCGGCCAAGCCCAAGCAGACGTGGCGGTCCAACCTGTGGGACACGCTGGACAAGAGCCCGGAGGAGCGCAAGTTCCTCTTCAAGCTGGACGCGGTGGTGCTGACGTTTGCGTCGCTCGGCTACTTTATCAAGTACCTCGACCAGGTCAACATCAACAACGCCTTTGTGTCGGGCATGAAGGAGGACCTGGGCCTGTACGGCAACCAGCTCAACTACATGACCACCTGCTGGACCGTGGGCTACGTGATCGGGGAGATTCCGAGGTGCGTTTGACATGACTTTGAAAAGCGCCCAGCGTCCAGCGTCCAGCGTCCAGAGTGCTAACCGCGACAGCAACCTCATCCTCACGCGCGTGCGGCCGTCCATCTGGATCCCGTCGTGCGAGGTGCTGTGGGCGACGCTGACCATCATCATGTGCAAGTGCAACAGCGCCTCGCAGCTGTACGCGCTGCGCTTCCTTGTCGGCCTGGCCGAGAGCACCTTCTACCCGGGCATGCAGTACGTCATCGGCAGCTGGTACCGCCGCGAGGAGCTGGCCAAGCGCTCGTGCATCTTCCACTCGGCCAGCGCCATCGGCTCCATGTTCTCGGGCTACCTCATGGCCGCCGTCTACCACCTCGACGGCGTCAACGGCTTCCGCGGCTGGCAGTGGCTGTTCATCATCGACGCCGTCATCTCGCTGCCCGTCGCCTTTGCCGGCTACTTTCTGCTGCCCGACGTGCCCGAGATCACGCGCGCCTGGTACTTTAGCGGCGACGAGATCGCCATTGCCAAGCGCCGCATGCTGCTCGAGGGCCGCGCCAACCGCGCGCCCTACACGCGCGCCAAGATGCGCCGCATCTTCACCAGCTGGCACATCTACCTGCTGACGCTGCTCTACGTGCTCTTCAACAACGGCTCCGGCTTCGGCGGCCAGCCCGCCTTCCAGCTGTGGCTCAAGAAGACGCACCACTCCGTCTACCAGGTCAACGTGCTGCCCACCGTCACCTACGGCGTCCAGGTCGTGTCCACCTTTGTCTACGCCTGGACCTCGGACACCGTCTTCCGCGGCGCCCGCTGGCCGCCCATTGTCTTCTCGGGCGTCTCCAACTTTGTCGTCTACGTCAGCCTCGCCGTCTGGACCATCCCCGACAACTGGAAGTGGGCCTGCTTCGTCCTCGCCGGGCTCGGCGGCGGCATCTCCGGCCTCACCTTTGCCTGGGCCCACGAGATCTGCAAGGACGACAACGAGGAGCGCGCCCTCGTCACCGGCAGCATGAACGAGATGGCCTACGTCTTCCAGGCCTGGCTGCCCCTCCTCATCTGGCAGCAGGTCGACGCCCCCTACTACCGCAAGGGCTTCATCACCGCCATCTTCATCGCCGTCGCCCTCATCGCCACCGCCTTCACCATCCGCTTCCTCCACCGCCGCGAGCTGCGCCAGAAAAACGCCGACGCCGACGCGCGGAGCCCACCCGCCGCGCCAGAGGTCACTGCATAAGGGGAGAACGGGAGCGGACGTGGCCGGACATGTATTGGCAGTTCTTGTGGCAGTGCTCGATGTTGACGGTCACGTGTGCTTGATGCACCCTTATCAATCTAAATGCAAAGGCGCACGGGCCAGGCATTCGTATGCTTATGCTTTAGGCAGCCCCACCCAGCCATCAGGGGAAAGCTCTCCCCAAACGAGGTGCTGCTTGGCCAACGCGGGCGCTCGGACAGCGTGGCTGGCCGGCTGTTTTTAGCTGTTTTTAACGGTGGCTTTCGTTGCTGTTTCGTCTTGCTTATTTCTTTCGCCTTCCACCGAACACACCACCGCTCCCACGCCACCTGTCCCAACAAGATCCTCCTCCTCCTCCCCCATCCCATCCTCTGTCCAGACAGCTGCCAACAACCGCCAACATGAGCGAGAAGCCCGTCGAAACGCCGGCCGCCGAGGCTCCAGCAGCCGCCGAGGCGTCTGCTGCTCCGGCCGCTGCTGAGGCAGTCGCTGAGGCGCCTGTTGCGGCGCCTGTTGAGGCGGCTGCTGCTCCGGCCGAGGCGGCTCCGGCCGAGACGGCTCCGGCAGCAGAGCCCGCTGCGCCGGCCCCTCCTCCAGCAGCGGAGAAGCCCGCCGCCGAGGACAAGGCCGAGGAGACGGCCGACAAGGAAAAGGCCAAGACGACGTCCCCCCTTCAGGTCCTCTACGCGGCCGCCAAGGGGCACGGCCACCCCGAGATCTGGGGCGTCACGCTGGCCGACCCGGACACGCACGTGCCGAGCCAGATCGTCTTCCAAAAGTACCTCAACGCCAACGACGGCGACCTGGCCAAGGCCAAGGACCAGCTGCTCAAGACGCTGAAGTGGCGCGCCGAGGCGAAGCCGCTCGCCTTGCTGGCCCAGGCTCACAGCCGCGACAAGTTCGGCGGCCTCGGCTACGTGACCACGTACGTCGACGGCGCCGTCTACGACCCGGCCGCGCCCGAGACCAAGGAGGTCTTTACCTGGAACATCTACGGCAACACGAAGAGCATTGACAAGACCTTTGGCGAGAGGGACGAGTAAGTGAGGCAGCAGGGAGATGGAAAGAAGACGAAACACGGCCGCTGATCCCCAGATTCATCAAGTGGCGCGTCGCCCTCATGGAGCTGGCGCTGCAGGACCTCGCGCTGGCCGCCGCCACCAAGCCCATCACGGCCGACTACGACCCCTACAAGATCGTCCAGGTCCACGACTACAAGTCCATCAGCTTCCTGCGCCAGTCGCCGCACGTCAAGGCCGCCAGCACCGAGACCATCAAGCTGTTCGCCCAGAACTACCCGGAGCTGCTCAAGGAGAAGTTCTTTGTCAACGTGCCCGCCATCATGGGCTTCGTCTACGCCTTCATGAAGCTCTTTGTCGCCGCCAAGACCATCAAGAAGTTCCACCCCATGTCCAACGGGGCCGCCCTGGCCGCCGAGTTTGGCAGCAGCGCCATCAAGGACCTCGGCCAGCGCCTGCCCAAGGCATACGGCGGCAAAGCCGACGACCTCAAGTCGCTGGGCAAGGAGCCGCTGCTGGACGCGGGCACCGTGGCGGAGCCGGACACGAAGGAAGAGGCGAAGCCGGAGGCAGCCAAGCCGGAGGAAGGGAAGCCCGCAGAGGCGCCCGCGGAGCCTGCTGCTGCACCGGCGGAGCCCGCTGCAGAGGCCGCCGAGGCCGCCGAGGCCGCTGAGGCCAAGCCTGCTGCCGAGCCCGTCGGGGAGACAAAGGCCTAACGTCGAACGGCTGGCCGAAGACAGACACTGCGTGTGATTTGATAGTGCACAATACCCAGACGGTTGGCCTGTTACAGCCAACAAAAAAGCGAAGCGAATGCTCTTATTTTCTTTCTTTTTTTTCCAACAAGTTTTGCCTTTGCTGTTAACAATGCGTCGGCCCAGCCTAGAAATAGAGCCACGTTCAATCAACCTACGCTCGTTGCATACGGGTCGTAATACACATCGCGTGTCCTTCCTCGTTGTTGCACATTGCAAACATCACATACGGACCAAGAAGCGTGAATGGGAAGCCGGCACGGGGCCGGTCGGTCTCTGAGGCCGTTGCTTGACTGACAAGATCAGATTCAAGTCAAGCAGGAGTCCTGGACGGACAAAAAAAAAGCATAAAAACACAAATCCCTTTTTGCTCCGTGTGTCGTTCCAAAGAAGACCATGCCCTTCACGATATCCTTCCCATTTTGTTTTTTGTCTGTTTGTCGCTTTTCCGCTGCCCTCGCTTAGCGGACAATGCCGTCGAAGCGCTGCTTGAACCACTTGATGGTCTCGTCGCGGTTGATGCGGTGGGAGGCGCCGACGCGGGCCTTGGCGCGGCGGCGGCGGGAGACGCGCTCACCGGGGCGGGTCATGCAGCAGTAGAAGTCCATGCCGTAGATGCCGATGCCCGGGTCGTACTTGATGCCGAGGTCGATGTGCTCGCTGATGCCGAAGCCGAAGTTGCCCGTCTCGCTGAAGTTGCGCTTGCGCAGCTCGTACTCCTTGACCTTGAGGCCGCGCTCCAGGATCTCCTCCGCCTTGGGGCCGCGGATGGTGACGTGCACCGAGATCTTCTCGTTACGGCGGATGCCGAACGTGCGGACCGTGTAGCGCGCCTTGGAGTACACGGGCGTCTGACCGCTCAGCTGCTCCAGCACCTTGGCCGCGCGCGTCAGTCTGTCACCAGACTCGCCCACCGAGATGTTGAGGACGAGCTTCTGGATGCGGAGCTCCCGCATGGGGTTCGTGGTTTCCGCCTGCGCACGCTGGTTAGCATGCAACAAATACCAAGACAGCGCGCACTTCCTCTCAGAGCACGCACCATTTTGAATTGCCTGGAGGGGGGTGGATTGGCTGTGGTCGGAGTCGGATGGTGAGGTTGGCGATGTCGAAAGGTCAAGAAAAAGAAGCCAAGATGCAAGGAAAAAATGCGACACTAATTTGAAGCGCCCAAATTTTTCGTGCTCTCTGGGCGATTTGTGCGGGCGGTGAAGGCAAAAAACCCTAGGCGGGGGGATAGCGCCGGACATAATCACGTGATGTGACATTCCTGGATTGCTGGCCTTGTTGTCTCTCACCGCCTGGCAGAAAAACGCCACGCCTTCGGTTGACGGCGCGGGCGCTTTTCGTGCCTCTGCGAGACTACAGCATCCCAACCTCCCTGACCAGCGGCCGCTCTCTCCAGAACGCCACAGTCGTGCGAGGAACTGCGCCAAAGCTTCGTGCAAGCTTGGAAGGATCCCTCGTCCCGAGGAGAGCTTGGGCAGGCCAATTTTTTGAACCATTCAGACCCCTGCGCAAGGCCGAGAGCTGCTTGTTTTGCTCTGTCGTTGTTTTGCCGCTTCGGCCACCCACGTCTTCACGATGGCGTCCAACAAGCAGGGCAAGATGGTGCGTCTGTCCGCTCCTGCGTGTCTTTGTTTGACAGAACGAATGCTGACGGCGCGATGCCATTGCTCTAGGCCGGTTACGTACGCCTCGCCTCTGCCAGACCGACTTTTGTTGGACGCGCCGACTGACGAGTTTGCAGATCAACTACCGGATGCGCATCACGCTCAACGACGGCCGCCAGATGACCGGCCAGATGCTGGCGTTTGACAAGGTGGGTGCTGCTTTTGTTTCTGGGCTGCTCCAGCTGCGTCCGTCGTCGCTAACCCGACCAGCACATGAACCTCGTCCTGGCCGACACCGAGGAGTTCCGCCGCATCCGCAAAAAGGAGACCAAGGCCGGGGCACCCGGCGCGGGCGGGCCGTCGACGGCGACGATTGAGCGCGAAGAGAAGCGGACGCTGGGCCTGACCATTGTGCGCGGTGCGCAGATTGTGTCGCTGTCGGTGGAGTCGCCGCCGCCCGCCGACCCCAGCGCCCGCCTCGGCAAGGCACCGACCGCCGGTGTCGCGACTGGCCTGGCCGCCGGCCCGGGCGTGGCACGGGCAGCCGGACGCGGCATGCCTCCGCCGATTGCGTTGGCGGTATGTCTCTCCCGTGCGGAGACGCCTTGCCTCGTGTTGTCCTGCTAACCATGTTCCAGGGCCCTGCTGCTGGCGTGGGCGGTCCTGGCCAGCCCTTCCCGGGCGGCTTCCCCGGCGCACCCGGCTTTGGCCGCGGCGGCCGTACGTTTGAATTGCTCTCCCCTTTCGCGTTGTGTGTCCTGGCCTGCTAACGGTTTGCAGCCCCTGGTTTCCCTGGCGGCGCCGGCTTTCCGCCGCCCGGGTTCCCCGGCGCACCTCCCGGCTTTGCGCCGCCTGGCTTCCCGGGTGCCGGCGCACCACCGCCGGGCTTCAATCCGCCCCCGCGGCGGTGAAATACGGGCGCGCTTTTGCCTGTTGCGGTCTCTGGATCTTGGGTTGCGGTTCCTTTATTGCATGTCGAGTCTTGATGTCATTATCTTTCTGTTTTGTCTTCCATTTTTCTTTCTCTTTCCGGCGTTCGAGTACAAAAGTGCGAGGCTGAATCAACTGGGAGAATAGAGACAGGCCGGTACTACAAAGCCATAGCCACAGATGCTGTGCGTCAACAGACGCTCAGCAATCTCTTGCAATTCGTCGTGCTTATACCCTGAGGCAGTATGCTTATACCACGTGACCAACTCGCCGGCGTTACAGGCGATAACTGCGACTTGGTCGTCCGAACCGGCCAATCCTAGGGCCGCCATTCCAACCAGATCCGCTTTTTGGCGCCAAGTTCTCCTGGCCGTTCCGACGTCGCTCAAAACTGCAAACCTCATCGACGACAACAACGACGCCGATCGACGAGCACGCACCCCGGACACCTTCTTTCTCAAGCCTTTTTACGACACCTCATCACACACGATGGCGGCCCTGATCAAGGCGGTCAACGCCAAGATCCGGTCGAACCCGGTGACGGACTACTTGTGCTCAACGCGTACGTTGTCATCCGGAGCGGGCTGGCTGGATCGGAGACGGACACGTGCCGATCTCGAAACAACCACGAATGCGACATGGCTGACGACATGTGGCTAGACTTCTGGGGCCCCGCGTCCAACTTTGGCATCCCGCTGGCCGCGGTCATGGACACGCAGAAGAGCCCGGATCTGTAGGTCGCCGAAGCGGGTGCGGCTGCGGCTGCGGCGAGCAGAATTTTTTGGAGTCCCGTACTGACCGTGCAAGGATTTCTGGCAACATGACGTTCGCGCTGGTGATCTACTCGGCGACGTTCATGCGCTACTCGCTGGCCGTGACGCCCAAGAACTACCTCCTCTTCTTGTGCCACTTTGTCAACGAGGCGTCGCAGCTGACGCAGGGCTACCGGTACCTCAACTACCACCACTGGGGCGGAAAGGAGGCTGCGGCAGCTGCGACGTCGAGCGTCAAGGGCGTGCTGGACGCGGCCAAGACCCAGGCCAAGGCGATCGAGGCCAAGGTGGAGGCTGCGGTGAAGAAGTAGGGGTGGACGCGCCGAGCAACGAGATGGAAATGCGGAGCCGTCCGAGGTGAAGGCAGGGGAGGAGGAGGAGGGCTGTCGACGGGAAGCGAGTTGTGGACGGAGGAGGGGGGGGAGGAGGAGAGGGAGAGGGATGGACCATATAGACTGGACAACCACTGGTCGAGAAATAATACATGGGCATTTCAGGGTGCGTCGGCGCGCGAGCGACGTGACAAGAAGGACGAGAGGAAAGGACCGGGGAACGGACAGCATCTTGGGGCACCGGCGGGGAAGTCATGGGGCCATGGTCGACGTGTGTTTCTCTTCGTGCACGTCAGGGCTGCGTATATGTCGGGACGTACCACTTGTTCCGAGGAATTCCGGGTCCGAAGGGTCCCGGAACGATGCAGGACGGAACACACGAGTCGGCGGGCTTGGCAGACGCGGAGCAGCCAAGCAGGGGCACCAGCCGCACCGGCCGCACCAGGACAGCCGGTTTGTGGGGAACTGCCGCCACCAGGAGGCACAGGAGAGCTAGCTGCCGCGAGACCGTGTCAGATCTGGCTGCGGTGGGAGCAAGCGAATATCTGTGCACTGCGTGTCGTTGTTTGGGTGCCCACGCTGTGCTCGTCTGTCGTCTGCACACTTGAGTCGGAAGAAGTCGGCGAGCGCCTGGCGTGACGTCTCTGCAGCTCCATCATCGGCATCGTCAACATGGCCCGATGGCGGCCCGGGGCGTCGGGGCTTGACCAACCATCAAGGTGACCTGTGGCTGCGTCTCAAAGGGGCATCTGCACGCGATGCAGCCGAAGGACCACCCAACGGCGGGTGGCGGGTGTGCCCCGAAATAAACAAAAAAATGAGCCTAAGCAGCCCCCAGACTCCGTACCCCGTACGGAGTAGTTGTAGTTGTACAAGTACTTGCACGGAGAAGCATGCCGAAACCCATGACCTGAAAGCCGTCCGGGGTCCCATCGCCGACCTTTCACGGAGATAAGTCGGTGGACCGACGGCATCTGGGGGCTCTGCCCAACCGGTCGTGGAAACGGCGAGGGCTTGCATCCCGGCAGGCCACGAGCCCCGTCTGCCATGGCGATACTTGTACAAATACAAGTAGATCTGGGGACGGAAAAGGAGACCGGCGACGGTGTGGTCAAAAGGCACTGTCCCTTTTCCACGGGTATGCACTTAAACCCGAGGTCAGGCAGCTAGCGAAAGGAAGACGTCAGGAAGACGAAAAAGAACACCCATCTCAGACGAAATTGCCACGGCCTGGCACGGCCTGGCACGGCCTGGCACGGCCTCACGGCTGGTCTGACGGCTTGTCTCACGGGGCTTATCATTTTTGTCTTCCTTTGTGCCGAGAACGGCGTCGGGGACCGGCGCCGCCAGGCACGCCACGGGGAGCAGGCTCTGCAGTCCGCAAGGCCCGTCGTTATCCTCGGCTGAACGGAATCCCAGCCAGCAGCGACAGCAGCGCGGGGCGCCGGCGGTCTAGGCTCTGGCGCCGCCAGCCAGCCAGGACCAGCGGCTCGTCAGCCCTGTTGGTTTGCGCCGGCGCTGGTTGGCTAGCGGTCGTCGCTGTATAGCTGCCGCCGGGGGCGCTGTAATTATAGCGGCCGCTGTATACCAGTATACTATGCTTACAGCTGTTTGGATGAGTAAGCCAGGCCTGTGCCGCCAGCACATGTTGTACCTCGGCGCTTCTGTCCGAGAACTGAGCTCTGGCTTATCGACGCAGGCGGCGCCCCGCAGCCCCGCGGTGCCAAAGTCCTCAAAACAGGGAGCTCGAAGGCGCATGCGATCGGGAGGATAGGCAGCCAGGAGGATGGGACGAGAGAAGAGCGGGCAAAGAGGAAAGGGAAGAGACGTGTATAGAAGTCGTAAGGCATCCGGCACTGGAGGACCCAATCGAGAAGGAGCGGCGCAGGAGCGCAGGAACGCAGAAAAAGCCGGCAGCTCCACCTCCACCCAATTGGGAGCTTCGGCGGGCCGAGCTGCGACGCACCCAAGGCAAGCACGCAGCCTGTCCGCCGCGTCCGCCCGTTGCGGCGCGTGTCGCTGGCTCTTGGTTGCTCCTCCCCTCCTGGAACCCCCCTTGCGGCCTCCGTTCCGGAAGCACTTTTTCGTCTTTTTCTCGTCTTGGGCCGATCCATCCCGTCGGGATTGCCGCTGCAAAGCACCGTAGCTCGTCCTCCGTCTTTGTGCTCTCGGAGCGCCGCTTTCCTACTTGTACCCCCGTCCCCCCATTTTCCCCACCAAATCGACGAGCACTCTCATCCTCTCACCAACCTCCGCCCACGCCATCCCGCAGCTTCGGCCAGCCATCGTCGCTGATTTTCTCTCCAAACCAGGTCAGTCATGCGCCGCTCTGTGTGGGGGTGAGGGAAAAGCAAAGAGGGGAAGGGGGGGGGGGAAGCAAGAAAAGAAAAAAAAGAAAAAAAGGAAACAAGGAAAAGAGTCACCGACAACGGAGAAAAAGAAAAAGCGAGCAAAAAAACGAGGAGTCAGCCGCCAGGAAAGCAAAAATGCCGCGCCAGGCTGGTGACCGTGGCACGCCCGATTGTCCGGCCAGCCACAAGCATATTACCCCATGTTGCCCCTCTCACGCGCCGCCAGGCCGTCACTCGACCTCCGTCCTACCTCTTCGTCTCCCCCCCATCGCACGCCCGTCTTCTGTCGTCTGCCCGTCATCGTCTCGCCACTGACCGTCCAGCAGCTGCGCCCAGAGGCCCCATTGCCACCATGGCGGAACTCAAGGCGGCGAACCCCGTCTTCGAGGAGGTCTTTGACGACGATGCGCCGCCCAAGGAGGGCAAGTCGATCCAGCGCATCCGCGCCAACTCGAGCATCATGCAGCTGCGGAAGATCCTGGTGGCCAACCGTGGCGAGATTCGTGCGTTTCCCTAGAGTTGCCCCTCTTGTTCCTGTTCTCCCGCTAACCGTGCCGTCTACAGCCATCCGCGTATGTGCCCGCGTGCAGACCTGACGGACGAGACAGTCGAGCCGAAACGTGCTGACCTGGGCTGTTGTAGATTTTCCGCACGGTAAGCCAGCCTCATGCGTGCCCGCCGTCTGTCTCCCTGCTGACCTCGACAGGCCCACGAGCTGTCCCTGCACACCATTGCCGTCTTCAGGTAACGACGCCGCAGACGCGAGCTGGGCGAGCCGGGCTAACTGTGCAGCTATGAGGACCGCCTGAGCATGCACCGGCAGAGTGCGTGGATTCCCCCCCTCTGTCTTGTCTTCTGGTGGTGGTGGTGGTGGTGGTGATGATGGTGGCGACCGGACTGCTAACCGCCCAGAGGCCGACGAGGCCTACGTCATCGGCAAGCGCGGCCAGTACACCCCCGTCGGCGCGTACCTGGCCGGCGACGAGATCATCAAGATTGCCCTCGAGCACGGCGCCCAGATGATCCATCCGGGTAGGTTGCTCGGTTGCGGAATGTCAGGCGGTCGACATCATGATCGCGATGCTGATGCCACCTAGGCTACGGCTTCCTGTCCGAGAACGCCGACTTCGCCCGCAAGGTCGAAAAGGCCGGCCTGATTGTACGTTGCCCGCCTGCTCTGCCTCGTGTGCGCCCGCCATGCCTCTAACGGTGCTCTCCCCCCAGTTCGTCGGCCCCAGCCCCGAGGTCATCGACGCGCTCGGCGACAAGGTCTCGGCCCGCACGCTTGCCATCGCCGCCAACGTGCCCGTCGTGCCCGGCACCGAGGGCGCCGTCGACAGCTACGAGGACGTCAAGGCCTTCACCGACCAGTACGGCTTCCCCATCATCATCAAGGCCGCGTTCGGCGGCGGCGGCCGCGGCATGCGTGTCGTGCGCGACCCGTCGACGCTCAAGGAGTCGTTTGACCGCGCCACCTCCGAGGCCGTCAGCTCCTTTGGCAACGGCACCGTCTTCGTCGAGCGCTTCCTCGACAAGCCCAAGCACATCGAGGTGCAGCTGCTCGGCGACAACCACGGCAACATTGTGCACCTCTACGAGCGTGACTGCTCCGTGCAGCGCCGCCACCAAAAGGTCGTCGAGATCGCCCCGGCCAAGGACCTGCCCGCGGCCACGCGCGACGCCATCCTCGCCGACGCCGTCAAGCTGGCCAAGTCGGTCAACTACCGCAACGCCGGCACCGCCGAGTTCCTCGTCGACCAGCAGAACCGCTACTACTTCATCGAGATCAACCCCCGCATCCAGGTCGAGCACACCATCACCGAGGAGATCACCGGCATCGACCTGGTCGCCGCCCAGATCCAGATTGCCGCCGGCGCCTCCCTGCAGCAGCTCGGCCTCACCCAGGACCGCATCTCCACCCGCGGCTTCGCCATCCAGTGCCGCATCACCACCGAGGACCCGGCCAAGGGCTTCCAGCCCGACACCGGCAAGATCGAGGTCTACCGCTCCGCCGGCGGCAACGGCGTGCGCCTCGACGGCGGCAACGGCTTCGCCGGCGCCGTCATCACGCCCTTCTACGACAGCATGCTGACCAAGCTGTCCGCCCACGGCTCCACCTACGAGATCGCCCGCCGCAAGGCCCTGCGCGCCCTCGTCGAGTTCCGCATCCGCGGCGTCAAGACCAACATCCCCTTCCTCGCCTCGCTGCTCACCCACCCCACCTTTGTCGAGGGCAACTGCTGGACCACCTTTATCGACGACACCCCGCAGCTCTTCGACCTCATCGGCAGCCAGAACCGCGCCCAGAAGCTGCTGCTCTACCTCGGCGACCTGGCCGTCAACGGCAGCAGCATCAAGGGCCAGGTCGGCGAGCCCAAGCTCAAGACCGACGTCATCTACCCCGAGCTGCTCGACGAGCACGGCGCCAAGATCGACGTCAGCCAGCCCTGCACCAAGGGCTTCCGCCAGATCATCCTCGACGAGGGCCCCAAGGCCTTTGCCAAGGCCGTGCGCGACTACAAGGGCTGCCTGCTCATGGACACCACCTGGCGCGACGCCCACCAGTCGCTGCTGGCCACGCGCGTCCGCACCATCGACCTGCTCAACATTGCCAAGGAGACCAGCCACGCCCTGCACAACCTCTACAGCCTCGAGTGCTGGGGCGGCGCCACCTTTGACGTCGCCATGCGCTTCCTCTACGAGGACCCCTGGGACCGCCTGCGCCGCATGCGCCAGCTCATCCCCAACATCCCCTTCCAGATGCTGCTGCGCGGCGCCAACGGCGTCGCCTACTCGTCGCTGCCCGACAACGCCATCGACCACTTTGTCGACCAGGCCAAGAAGAACGGCGTCGACATCTTCCGCGTCTTTGATGCGCTCAACGACATCGACCAGCTCGAGGTCGGCATCAAGGCCGTCCACAAGGCCGGCGGCGTCGTCGAGGGCACCGTCTGCATCAGCGGCGACATGCTCAACCCCAAGAAGAAGTACAGCCTGCCCTACTACCTCGACCTCGTCGACAAGCTCGTCGCCCTCGACATCCACGTCCTCGGCATCAAGGACATGGCCGGCGTGCTCAAGCCCCAGGCCGCCCGCCTGCTCGTCGGCTCCATCCGCAAGAAGTACCCGGACCTGCCCATCCACGTGCACACCCACGACTCCGCCGGCACCGGCGTCGCCTCCATGGTCGCCTGCGCCGAGGCCGGCGCCGACGCTGTCGACGCCGCCACCGACAGCCTGTCGGGCATGACGTCGCAGCCGAGCATCAACGCCATCCTGGCCTCGCTCGAGGGCACCGGCCTGGAGCCGGGTCTCAACGTGCACCACGTGCGCGCCCTCGACAGCTACTGGGCGCAGCTGCGCCTGCTGTACTCGCCCTTTGAGGCGCACCTGGCGGGGCCGGACCCGGAGGTCTACGAGCACGAGATCCCCGGCGGCCAGCTGACCAACATGATGTTCCAGGCCTCGCAGCTGGGCCTGGGCTCGCAGTGGGCCGAGACCAAGAAGGCCTACGAGCACGCCAACGAGCTGCTCGGCGACATTGTCAAGGTCACGCCCACCTCCAAGGTGGTCGGCGACCTGGCCCAGTTCATGGTGTCCAACAAGCTGACGCCGGACGACGTGCGCGCCCGCGCTGCCGAGCTCGACTTCCCGGGCTCCGTGCTCGAGTTCTTCGAGGGCCTCATGGGCCAGCCCTACGGCGGCTTCCCGGAGCCGCTGCGCACCAACGCGCTGCGCGGCCGCCGCAAGCTCGACAAGCGGCCCGGCCTCTTCCTCGAGCCCATCGACTTTGCCAAGGTGCGCAAGGACCTGGCCAAGAAGTACGGCCACGTGACCGAGACGGACGTCGCCTCGTACGTCATGTACCCCAAGGTCTTTGAGGACTACAAGAAGTTCGTGGCCAAGTACGGCGACCTGTCCGTGCTGCCCACCAAGTACTTCTTGTCCAAGCCGGCCATCAACGAGGAGTTCCACGTCGAGCTCGAGCGCGGCAAGGTCCTCATCCTCAAGCTCCTGGCCATTGGCCCGCTGTCTGAGAACACGGGCCAGCGCGAGGTCTTCTACGAGATGAACGGCGAGGTCCGCCAGGTCACCATCGACGACAAGACCGCCTCCGTCGAGAATGTCAGCCGGCCCAAGGCCGACCCCACCGATTCCAGCCAGGTCGGCGCCCCGATGGCCGGCGTTCTCGTCGAGATCCGCGTCAAGGACGGCTCCGAGGTCAAGAAGGGCGACCCGCTGGCCGTGCTCAGCGCCATGAAGATGGTATGTCTCTACTGTTTCTGCTGCTCTTGTTCATTGCTAATTTCCCAGGAAATGGTCATCTCCGCCCCGCACAACGGCCTCGTCTCGGGCCTCGCCGTGAAGGAGGGCGACTCGGTCGACGGCTCCGACCTTGTCTGCCGGATAACCAAGGCGGCGTGAGCACCAGATGCGTGAAACCTGCGGTTCTAGGCGCAGGAGAAGGATACCAAGACAGCTATCAGATTGTGCCGGGAGGTTTCTTATGTAGTTCCGGCCTCTGGCCATCGTTTTCAATTCCTTGTCCGTTCGTTCGTGTACTATCACGTGGAGTATCATGTGATGAAAATATAACAAAGTCACGTGATCAACGAGCAGCGATTTTCTTATCGTTATCGCGGCCAAATTTTTTGACGGCAGAAAAAAAAGTTGTACAGGCTTCACGGTGTAGCGGCAAATCTCCCAGACGACATCTACAAGCACATTACTGCTCTGCCATGCCAGCATTTACAGAACACTGAACACGACCGGCGGCAGAAGCACGCAATACTCATACGATACCGGCTCTGCCAACGCTGCCCAGCATGCCGTCCAAAACGGCAGGGCGCATCGCCAAGGCGCAGCGCTCGAAGAAGCCGGCGGCGCAGCAGCACCGCAAGAACCACCGATGGGAGTCGTTTAGCAGCAAGATTGCGCAGCTGCACTCGCTGGACCCGCTGCACAAGGTGCGGCGGCACGATCTGGACGCGGCGGACGCGAGCGACCTGTCGGCGACGACGTCGTACCTGCGCAACGGCCTGGAGCGCTGGGCCGACCTCAACCTCACGCAGGGCTTCACGGCGTTCCGGCGGGACGTGGCGCCGCTGTGCGACAGCCTGGCACAGATCCTGCACTATGAAGACCGCATCATGGACGCGCTGGCGGCGGCGATCCGCGACGCTGCGTACAGCCCGGGGCTCGACGACGGGCGCGGCGCCCTGGAGCCGCTGCTCGACCTGCTGACGGCGTTTGCCCACGACCTCGGCAGCCGCTTTGTCGCGCGCGGCTACGACGCCCGCGCGTTTGCCCTGCTGGTCTACGTGGCGCAGGCCAACGGCCGCGCCGGCAGCGGCAGCGGCCGCAACAGCAACGGGCCCCGCGCGCTGCGCCGGCAGCCAAACCACGAGCTCGATGCGGCCGTCATCGAGTGGACGTTTGCCTGCCTGGCGTTCTTGTTCAAGTACCTGGCGCGCCTGCTGGTGCCGGACCTGCGGCCGACCTACGACATCCTGGTGCCGCTGCTGGGGCGGCCGGCCGACGACGACGACAACGCCCGGCCGCCGCCCGGGCACATTGCGCGGTTCACCGCGGAGGCGCTGAGCTTTCTCGTGCGCATGACGGCGAACTCGTCGCGGCGCGACGCCGCGCTGCCCCTGATTGTGAACCACATCCGGGACGACCTGTGCAAGGCGACAGCGGCGCTGCAGCAGGAGCAGGCGCAGCAGCACAAGCGCCACAGCCGCCGCGGCGCCGCGGTGGCGCTGTACACGCAGGGCGTCATGACGCTGCTGGCGGAGGCGACCAAGGGCCCCAGCGAGACGCTGCGGCTGTCGTCGGCGGAGCTGTGGCTCGGCATTGTGCGGGCCATCCCGGACAGCGAGTGGGCGCCGGCGGCCGCCAGCGAGGGCAGCGGCCCGCGCACCTGGACGGACGTGTGCTGCGGCGTGCTCACGAGCATGATCCACCACGCATCGCCGGAGGCTCTGCAGCCGGTGGTGGCGGCCATCCTCGAGGAGGCGGGCGCCGCAGCCAAGGACGTCGCGGCGGCGGCACGGGCCTCTGCGGCAACCACCGCCAGCGACGCAGCAGCGGCGGCGGCCCCCGGAAAGCGCCGCCGGGCACGCCAGCAGCCGTGGCGGCTCGCGCTCCACGTGCGCATTCTGGGCGTGCTGGGGGGCGTGCGGGCGGGGACCAAGCTTGCGGCGCGGGACTGGCCGGGGGTGGTGGCGGCCCTGGCGCAGCTGCTGGAGGCGATGGTGGCCTCGCCGGCGGCGAGCGCGAATGCGGCCCTGTGGCCGGCGGACGCGGCGGCGGTGTGGCGGGACGTGGTGGTGCCGGTGGCGACGGTGTGGAACCACGCGCCGGTGGCGGACGTGCGGGCGCAGACGGCGTCGCTGGCGCGGTCGCTGGGCCGCGAGCCGCTGGCGCGGTGGTTTGTGCCGCTGTGCGCGTGCGCGGCCACGCTGAACGCGGGCCGGTTCCACAGCACGCTGCAGCCGGCGTTCCAGGCGTTCCTGGCGGCGCACTGGGCGCGCGACGACAACGAGGACGTGCTGTGCGCGGCGCTGCCCGAGATGGTGGCGCGGGGCGCGCTGCTGGACCGGCCCCGGCTGCCGCAGGCGTGGCAGGACAGCATCGTGCGGGCGTTTGAGCAGCTCGAGGCCACGCCGTTCCCGGAGCCGTTTGTTGCAGCCGGCGGCGACGGCGGCGGCGGCGGCGGCAGCGGCGGCGGCCTGTTCGGAGGGCCCCCCGACCCGGAGACGTGGCGCACGCGCTGCCTGCCCAAGTACGCGGCGCTGCTGGACGTGCTGGACGCGGGGGCGGTGCACCCGGCGACGCCGGCGCGGATCGCGGAGCTGTTGCTGCGCAAGCTGCGGCTGGCGCTGCGGCCGACGTCGCCGCCGCTGGCCAACAACGACGAGACGGTGTTTCTGGTGACGCAGGGGTTCCGGGCGTACCTGCGCATGACGGCGCACGCGCTGGCGGCCACGCCGGACGCGGCGCTGCGGCCGCTGCTGCGCGCGGCGGCGCCGCGCTTTGCCCGGCGCACGGGCTTCCTGGAGGCGCTGCTGGAGTACGAGACGCTGGTACCAGTGGTGGACGACGCGGCGGCGGACGAGCCGACCTCGGACGAGGACGAGAGCGGCGGCCGCGGCGATCCGCTGGTGGACGCCCTGGTGGCGAACCTGTCGGCGCCGTCGCACGCGCTGCGGCTGGTGTCGCTGCAGCTGCTGGAGCGCGTGGGCGGCGGGCTGGGCAGCGGCAGCGACAGCGGCAGCGACGGCGAGCGGCACGCCACGGCGCTGGCGATTATGCGGCAGACGGAGGAGACGCCGTTTGCGCCGCAGAACGTGCGCAACATGGCGGCGCACCTGCGCAAGCTGGCGCAGGTGTACGCGCACGTGGCGGAGGGCACGTGGCAGCAGGCGGCGATCCCGGCGTTCCTGTTCGGCATGCTGTCGGTGCCGCTGGCGCCGGTGTGGGACGACGCGGTCAAGGCGCTGAAGCAGGTGGCCGAGACCAACAAGGCGGGCGAGGAGGCGGTGGCGGCGCTGGCGTTTGCGTGGCTGGACGTGCCGTCCAAGGGCATGGGCGCGGGCGTGGGGTCGAGCCCCGGCGCCAGCGGCACGCGCCCCGTGGCCAGCTCGCGGCGCCTGCCGCCGACCGACTTTGAGTGCTTCAAGCTGGAGGGGGTGCTGGCGGTGGCGCGGCAGACGGAGGCGGTGGCGGCGGACCCGTCGGCGGTGATGCGGGCGGCGTTTGAGGCGCGGCAGCAGGCGGCGGCTCTTCACGGAGGCGCGGAGCGCGGCAAAGCGCTGCGGGTGCTGGCGGCGATGCCGGCGCTGGCGGAGAAGCGCTCGCGCAAGCTGGTGCCGCACCTGCTGGCGTGGACAGAGGACTTGACCGCTGAGGTTCCTACGATGGGGGAGGGGGAGGAGGGGGAGGATGGAGAAGAGGAGAAGGAGGAGGAGGAGGACGGCGAAGACGAAAACATGGACGACCTCGGCGACGACCTGGATGCCCACGAGGGCGGCGAGGCTGGCGACGACGGCGAGGACGACGGCGCGGACTACGGCCCGGGCAGCTGGTCGTTTGCGGACAAGAAGGCGCTGATCGTGGTGTTCTCGCACTTTACCAACGCCGGGGTGCTGTACCAGAGCGAGCAGGCGTACGAGGCGCTGCTGAAGCTGATGGGCAACGGCGACGCGGAGGTGCAGCGGCTGGCGCTCAAGGCGCTGCTGGCGTGGCGGCAGGAGGGGCTGGTGGCGTACCGGGAGCGGCTGGAGGCGCTGCTGGACGAGGCGCGGTTCAAGAACGAGCTGACGCTGCTGCTGCAGCAGGACGACGCGGCGGGCAGCGGGACGGGGATCCGGGGGGAGCACCGGGCGGTGCTGATGCCGGTGCTGCTGCGGCTGCTGTACGGGCGGGCGATTGCCAAGAAGGGGGCGGCGAGCGGGCGGCAGGGGCTGCACGCGACGCGGCTGTTTGTGATCCGGCACCTGGACGTGGAGGGCCTGGGGGGGTTCCTGCAGGTGGCGCTGGGGCGGCTGCAGGGCGTGCGGGTGGTGGACGCGGGGGGCCGGCTGCGACGGGAGCTGTTCCAGCGGGGGAGCGAGCCGCTGCTGACGCCGCGCAAGCAGGTGGGCGTGCTCAACATGCTGGAGCCGATCATCACGGAGCTGGGGGCGCACGTGGCGCCGTTCATGGACGTGCTGGTCAACGCGACGCTGTACTGTCTGATTACGGCGTGCCGGGGGGTGGAGGCGAGCAGCACGAGGGTGGACGACGGTGACGACCATGAGGACGACCACGAGGACGACCACGCGGCGGCTGCCGGGGCGTCGCTCCTGCGGACGGCCAAGACGGCGGCGCTGCGGTGCCTGGTGGCGCTGTTCCGGCACGGCGGGGCGTCGTTTGACTGGACGGCGTACCGGGGGGTGATTGTGGGGGAGGCGGTGAGCCCCGGGATCGAGCGGCTGGCGCAGGAGACGACGCAGGGGGTGTCGTGGACGTGGCGGCTGCTGGCGATGTGGGCGCAGCAGCCGGGGCTGGTGGGCTTTCTGGCGGAGGACGCGCGGGTGCTGCCGCAGGTGCTGGCGAGCCTGGCGGCCAAGGCCAAGGACGCGGTCAAGCTGGCGGCGCTGGGGCTGCTCAACAGCCTGGTGGCGATGGCGGCGGGGGGCGAGGCGGCGGCGCGGGCGCTGCTGGCGGCCAACATGGACACGGCGCTGCTGCGGGTGGGCGGGGTGCTGCGGTCGACGGTGGACGGGGCGGAGATCAGCCGGGCGCTGCTGGAGGCGTGCGTGGACACGGTGGTGGCGCTGGCGCCGCTGGTGCAGGCGACGCCGCACGTGCACAGCCTGGTGGACATGACGACGTGGCTGCTGAACCAGCCGGCGCGGCGGGTCAGCCCGCGGGTCAAGGGGTCGCTGCTGGTGCTGCTGGAGCGGTTCCTGCAGGTGGGGGGGGCCGGGGGGGGCGAGGAGGAGGAGGAGGCGGCGGCGGTGGACGCGGCGCTGCACGACAAGGTGTACGACACGATCTCGGCGCTCTTCTCCTTCTTCAAGGACCGCGACAACCGGCAGACGCTGTGCCGCGTGCTGGCGGTGTATGCCGAGGTGGTGGCGGGGACGGCCGACGGCGACGACGACGACAACGACGACGACTTGCAGACGGTGGCGCGGCTCTGCGCGGACCTCAACGCGTACGTCGAGGGCCGGCTGGACGAGCCCGACTACGACCGGCGGCTGGCAGCGTTTGGGACGGTGGTGCGGGCGGAGCGGGGCGCGTTTTCGGCGCGGCAGTGGCTGCCGCTGGTGCACAACATGCTCTTCTACGTGCGGGTGGACGAGGAGTACGGGATCCTGGCGTCGAACGCGGCGGACGGGCTGTGCGCGTTTGTGGCGGAGGCGGCGGACCCGGCGCGCCACGTGCCGCAGGAGGGCGCGACGGGCGACCTGGTGCGCACGCTGGTGCTGCCGGCGCTGTATGCCGGGGTGCGGGACGGCTCGGAGACGGTGCGGCGCGAGGTGGTGCGGGTGTTTGGGGCGCTGGCGGCGACGCTGCGGGCGTGGCCGCCGGTGGCCGACGTGGCGGTGCTGGCGGGGGGGAAGACGGAGGAGGGGGAGGAAGAGGAGGGGGAGGAGGAGGAGGGGGAGGAGGAGGAGGAGAAGGGGGGGGAGAAGGCCGGCAACATGGAGGACGACGACGACGACGACGCCCGGGCGACGTTCTTTGCCAACATCCTCAACCCGACGCCGGCCAAGCAGCTGCAGGCGATGCAGGTGCTGGAGGGGGCGCACAGGCGGCAGCCGCTGGGCAGCAAGAACATCAGCCAGTTCTTCGTGCCGCTGCTGGAGCACTTTGTGTTTGGGCGGGCGGAGGGCACGGACGACCGCGGGCTGGGGGCGCAGGCGACGGCGACGATCGCGGTGCTGGCGGGGGGCCTGGAGTGGACGCAGTTCCGGGCGGTGCTGCGGCGGTTCCTGTCGTTTGTGGAGGCCAAGCCGGAGATGCAGAAGCAGGTGGTGCGGCTGCTGGAGCGCGTGGTGGACACGCTGGGGGGGGCGGTGGAGGCCCAGGCGGAGGCCCAGACCGAGGCGGCCACGGCCCAGACCGTTCTGACCAAGTCCGCCCCGACCAAGTCCGCCCTCGCCGCCACCCTCCCCGGCCCGACGGCGCTCGCGGCCGAGGTGATGGCGTGGACCCCCCCCCTGGCGGCGCACCTGCACGACAAGGACGAGGAGACGGTCAGCGCGCGGGTGCCGGTGGCGGTGATCCTGGTCAAGCTGCTGCACCTGCTGCCGGCGGGCGAGGGCCGGGACGCGCGGCTGGCGGGCGTGCTGATGGACGTGTGCCAGATCCTGCGCAGCAAGGCGTGGGAGGCGCGGGAGATGGCGCGGGCGACGCTGGGGCGCGCGGCGGCGATCCTGGGGGCGGGCAGCTTCGGCTTCGTGCTGCAGGCGCTGCGCGGGGCGCTGACGCGCGGCTACCAGCTGCACGTGCTGTCGTACACGGTGCACGCGCTGCTGGTGGCGGTGCTGCCGGGCTTTGCGCCGGGCGCGCTCGACGACTGCGCCGACGAGCTGATGGCCGTCGTGCTGGACGACACCTTTGGCGCCGCCGGCGAGGAGAAGGACGCCGACGGTTACGTCAGCGCCATGCGCGAGGTCAAGCGCCGCACCAGCCCCGACGCCCTCGAGCTGCTGGCCGCCCACGTGTCCGTCGCCCGCGTCGGCGGCGCCCTGGTGCGCCCGCTGCACGCCCTGCTGCGCGAGCGCCTCACCAAGCGCATGGCCGCCCAGATCGACGCGCTGCTGGCCCGCGTGGCCGCCGGCCTGGCCCAGAACGCCGCCGCGCGCGCCGACGACCGCAGCGTGCTCGTCTTTTGCTACGAGGTCATCCAGGAGGTGTACCAGGGGCGGACCCAGCCACCGGCCGGCGGCTCCGGCGGCTCCGGCGGCTCCGGCGGCGGCTCCGACCGTCCGGCCCGGCCCAACCGCTTCCTCTTCCAAAAGACGGAGCGCAACAACGCCGGCCGCCGGCCCGCCGGCTCCTTCGCCTACAAGCTGCTGGCCTTTGCGCTCGACGTGCTGCGCGCCGTGCTGCGCAAGCACGAGCACCTGCGCACGGCCGAGAACGTCGCCGGCTTCGTGCCCGTGCTCGGCGACGCCGTCGTCGGCGGCGAGCCCGAGGCCGTGCAGATCGCCGCCTACAAGCTGCTGGTCGTGCTGGCGCGCGTGCCCTTCCCGCCGGACGCCGCCGCCGCCGCCGCCTCCTGGACCGGCCTCTACCAGCTCGCCGCCAAGGAGGCCGTGCGCGTGGTGCGCGCGGCCGCCGCCACCACCGGCGACCTGCCCCAGGCGGCGCTCAAGCTGGTGGCCGTGGTGCTGCGCAGCCGCCACGCCGACGTGCCCGTGGCCGCCGGCGGCGTCGACGCGCTGCTGGCCAAGCTCAAGGACGACCTGACGGACCCGCTGGTGCGCCACGTCAGCTTCCACTTTGTGCGCGCCGTGCTGGACCGCCGCCTCGAGACGCCCGCCGTCTACGACACGCTCGACTACGTCGGCACCGTCATGATCACCAACGACGACGCCGACACCCGCGACCTCGCCCGCCGCGCCTTTCTGCAGTTCCTGCGCGAGTACCCCCAGCGCCGCCGCCGCTGGGAGCGCCAGCTGGCCTTCCTCGTCGCCAACTTCCAGTACGACCGCGAGGGCGGCCGCCTGTCCGCCATGGAGGTCGTCTTCTTGCTGCTGCGCAAGGCCACCGGCGCCGCCGCGTCCGCGCCCGGCGGCCCGCCCGCCGACGCCTTTGTCCAGGACATTGTCGGCGCCTGCTTCCTGCCGCTCGTGCTCGTGCTCGCCAACGACGCCAGCGCCCGCTGCCGCCGCATCGCCGCCGCCCTGCTGACCGCCCTGCTGGCCGCCGCCAGCCGCGACTACGTCAACGAGTTCCTGCGCCTCTTCCGCGGCTGGCTGGCCGCCGACGCCCGCGCCGACCTGGCCGCCCTCAAGATGGGCCTCGAGATGTTTGGCCTGTACTGGGGCGCGGTGGCGGCGGGCGAGGTCGGGGGGGAGGGTGGTGGTGACAAGGCAGACAAGGCGGACGAGAGCGGGCCCGTCCTCACCACGAGCCAGACCGACGACGCCAAGGCCGTCGTGGCGCGCGTCACCGCCCTGCTGGCCGCCGGCCCCGTCCGCCGCGGCGCCGTCTACGCCAAGCTCGTGGCCACCGCCCTCGCCACCGTGCAGGCGCTGGTGGCCGCCGCGCCCGCCGTGGCCCTCGACCGCGCCGGCTGCGCCGCCGACCTGTGGCCCGCCGTCGAGCAGTGCCTGTGGCACGGCGCCCATGCCGTGCGCATGGCCGCCATGGGCCTCATGGGCACCTACGTCGACGCCGCCGGCGCCGCCCTGCCCGCCGAGGACCTGGCTCGCCTCGTGCGCGGCTGCCTCAGCATGCTGGCCCGCCGCGAGGACGTCGACCCGGTCGAGGCCGAAGAGGCCGGCAAGATGCTGGTGCGGCTGGGGGCGCATCTCGGGGAGGACGAGGAGGAGGAGGCCGAGGCCGAGGCTGAAGAGGACACGGAGAGCGAGGACGAGAAAGAGGACGAGGACGGTGACGAGAGCGAAGACGACAACGACAGCCAGGACGAGAAGGAGGACGAGGACGAGGACGCCGCCGACAAGCACGCACTCCCGCCAACCCGCCGCTACGTCTACCTCCGCCTCGCCCGCGTCCTCCGCCGCGAGACGCCGCCGCGCGCCGCCGCGCTCGTGGCCAAGGCCGCGGCCATGGCCGTCCTCGAGGCCTTTGCCCGGGAGGCCAAGGCGGAGGCCAAGGCGGCGTCCAAGAAGGCCGGCAAGACAGCCAAGGGAACGGACAACCCGCCCCCCCGCCTCCTCTCCACCGTCTCCGCGCGCGCCGTCCTGCGCCCCCTGCGCAACCTCACGGACCCCGCCATCCCCGCGCCGGCGTCGGCCGACCCGCTGTTCGCCGCCCGCTACGACGACCTGCAGAGCCGCGCGCAGCAGCTCATGGACGCGCTGCAGACCGCCCTCGGCACCGCCGTCTACACGCGCCTGCTGCTCGCCGTCGGCGCCGCCGCCCGCGGCCGCCGCCTGCAGCGCGCCGCCAAGCGCAAGATGGACGCCGTCGCCGCCCCCGAGAAGCACGGCCTCGCCAAGCGCAAGAAGCTCGACCAGAAGCGCGCCCGCCGCAAGGTCCGCGGCCAGGAGCACCGCGGCCAGCGCTGGGGGTTTTGAGGAGCAGATGGTAGGGATTGTAGGATAGAAAACAGAATAGCATGGATCGTCTCACGGTCTCCCGGATATAGAACAAAAGTACCCACAGATTCAGTCACGCCTTTGGCTTCGCCGTCTGGAACGTCGCCCCCGGCGGCGCGTCGTCTGCCGCGCCGCCCGCCGCCGCGCCGCCCGTCCGCTCCGGCGCCGCCAGCACCCCCTCCTCGGCCTGCCGCGCCTGGCGGCTGCTCGACGTGCCGTCCTCCCAGAACTCCACGTCGCCGTCCTCGCCCAGCGTGCCCTTCTTGACCAGCCGGCCCCGCGCCGCCAGGATCGCCTCCAGCGTCCGCGCCTCGCCCGGCTGCGTCCCAAAAATGCCCAGGTGGTCGCTGATGATGTGCCGGTTGCGGCACGACGGGCACGTGATCAGCACCGACCCGTGGTGGTACCCCTGCTTCGACACCCGGTGCGCCGACCGCGTCCCGCACGGCACGCACGTAAAGGTGAGCTCGTACGAGGGCGCCAGCCCGGTCGCTGCGGCGTCGTCGTCGCCGCTCGCCGCTGATGTTGCACTGTCGCTCGACTCGGGAGGAGGCGGCGGCGGCCGCGGGATGCTGTGGGCGCCGCGCACGGCGGCGATCCGGGGCCGTGGCCACGACGCCTGCGGTCGCCGCGCCGCCGCCGCGAAGCGCGCTGCTGCTGTCTGCGGATGGGCCATCGTCGCCGCCGCCGCCCTTCGGGGTGCTGTCGCCGCTGTGCGCCGCAGCAGCGCTGCCATCGAATGTGAAGCCATGGGTGGTGTCGGTTTTTGCGGGAGGAGGCAAGTCGTGATGCGATGCGCTCCTTCTTCCCCGAGTCGCCTCCCCGGTATAACTTTTTTTGTGGGGCAACGCCACGTTTTGTGGCGCCAGGCTGTGTCTTGTCTTCTCTTCTGCAGTGGCTTGGTCTTTCCGCCCGACGCCGCCCACCGCAGCCTCACCCGGCCGCGCCTTCCTAGTCTGCCTCCTGTTCAAAAAAGATCACGACAATTTTCACATCTCTTTTTTTTTCGGCCTCTCTCCTCACGACCCAGAGCACGCTCGCCGGCCCTCCGCAGCCTGGGCGCACCGCCTCCCCCTCCCCCCCCCCCTTTCCTCCGCGGCCGTTCTGCGCGTCTGTGGGCCGTGCCCCTCCTCCTAGGACTCGACAGCAGCGGCTGACCGGCCAGGGCGTCTCTCTCTCTCTGGATGGCTTGGCCGAGCGGCTTGTTTCTTTTTTTCATTGCGTCTGCAGCGAGCTTGTGACCGTTTTCGTTTTGTGGCTCTCCTTGCCCGGCGGCCGTCGACTCGGCACAGCCCGCCTGAACCGTCCGACCTTTCCCCGCCAGGTGTCCAGCCAAGTCGACCATTCTTCCCTCTGCAGACGTCACCTTTACCGACCTTGCCTCCGAATTTCTTCCGCCGACTTGTCTACGACTTTCCTCTGACTTGCCTCCGACTTGCCACGGCTCCGGTCTGACTGGTCCTCGACCCGCGTCGAGGTCCGCCTGCCTCGGCTGCCGCAATGTACAAGGGCAAGATCCGGGCGCCGCGAAGGGTATGTCTGCAAGCTGGCCTTTTCCCTCGTTTTCCCCTCTGTTCTTCCTTTTCTGACTCTCAGGTCGGCGTACGCTCGGCCGGCGCCGACGACTTTGAGGAGAACTGGGCCCTCATCCGCGACGCCCTCGACGACATCCACAACCAAAACGCCGGCAAGCTGTCGTTTGAGCAGCTCTACCGCGCCTCCTACAAGATCGTCCTCAAGAAGCGCGGCGAGGATCTGTACGTACGCGTCATCGAGTTCGAGCAGCGCTTTTTTGCCGAGTCCGTCATCCCACGCATCTGGCAACTGGTCCCGCGCGGCCTCGTCGCCGCGACCGTGCAGCAGCAGCAACAGCAACAGCAACAGCAGCAGCAGCAAAACGGCACGGCCGCCTCGAGCAGCCTTACCAACGGCAATGCCGATTCCGCCGGACCCCACGCCCGCCGCGAGATGGGCGAGCGCCTGCTGCGCGGCATCAAGGACGCCTGGGAGCGCCACAACATGTCTATGAACATGGTGGCCGACGTCCTGATGTACCTCGACCGCGGCTATGCCCAGGACGCTGGCCGGCCCTTTATCTACTCCACCACCATCGGCCTCTTCCGCGACCACATCCTGCACGCGCCGCTGCGCAGCGCCGACGGCCTGGCGGAGGCAGGCGTGGGGGCGGGAGCGGGCGCTGGAGCGGGCGTGGGCGCAGTCTCGCTCTTCTCCGTGCTCGCCGCCGTGCTGCTGGACCAGATCAACATGGACCGCGACGGCGAGATCGTCGACCGCCCGCTGCTGCGCAGCTGCGTGGCCATGCTCGAGGCGCTGTACGAGACGGACGACGAGCGCGAGGACGAGAAGCTGTACCGCACGCTGTTCGAGCCCGCCTACCTCGAGGCCGCCCACGCCTACTACCGCGCCGAGTGCCAGCGCCTGCTGCGCGACGGCGACGCCCGCGCGTGGCTGCGCCAGACGCGGCGCCGCCTGCGCGACGAGCAGGACCGCTGCGGCCACACGGTGTCGCAGGAGACGCGCAGCCAGGCGGCGCGCGTCGTCGAGGAGGAGCTGATCGCCGCCCACCTCGAGGCCTTTTTGGCCATGGACGGCAGCGGCCTGAAGGCCATGGTCGACAACAACCGCGTCGACGACCTGGCCATCCTCTACGACCTCGTCAGCCGCGTCGAGGCCAAGAAGCCCGTCTTCCGCCAGACGCTGCACGCGCGCATCCTCGACCTCGGGCTCGAGATTGAGAAGACGCTGCGCGAGACCGACTTTTCGGCGGCTTCGGCGGCCGCCGCCGCCGCCGCGGAAGAGGACGAGGCTGGCGCCGGCGCCGCAGCCGCCGCCAGCAAGGGGCCGCCGGCCGAACGACAGCCGGCTGAAAACAAGCCGCCGTCGTCCGCGGCGGCGCAGCAGACGGCGGCGGCCATCAAGTGGGTCAACGACATCCTCGAGCTCAAGGACAAGTTCGACCGGCTGTGGCGCGAGTGCTTCCAGCGCGACATGGCTATCCAGACGGCCATGACCAGCAGCTTCACGGAGCTGTTCCGGCTGTGCACGCGCAGCGCCGAGTACGTCTCGCTCTTCATCGACGACCACTTCAAGCGCGGGCTGCGCGGCAAGAGCGACGCCGAGATCGACGCCGCCCTCGACCGCGCCACCGTCATGGTGCAGCACGTCACCGAAAAGGACATGCTCGAGCGCTACTACCAGAAGCACCTCGCCCGCCGCCTGCTGCACAACAAGAGCGAGAACCCCGAGGCCGAGAAGCTCATGATTGCGCGCATGCAGGCCGAGCTCGGCAAGGCCTTTACGGCCAAGTTCGAGGGCATGTTCAAGGACATGGCCGCGTCTGCCGAGCTGACGCGCGAGTACGCCCAGTACGTGCGGGAGATTGGTGGCCGCGGCGGCGGCGCCGGCGGCGCAGGCCCGGACGCGGACGCGGACGCGGACGCGCCGCCGGACCTCGCCGTCAGCGTGCTGACCAGCAACAACTGGCCGCCCGAGGTCATGGGCCGGGCGTCGCAGCTCGAGGCGGGCCTGTCGAACGCGCCGGCGGGCTGCACGTACCCGGCCGAGATCCAGCGCCTGCAGCAGAGCTTTCTGGCCTTTTACCTGCGCAACCGCAGCGGCCGCGTGCTGTCGTGGGTGGGCTCGGCGGGCACGGCCGACGTGCGCTGCGTGTTCCCGCCGGTGGCGGGCCACGACAAGGGCCCGCTGAGCCGGGAGCGGCGCTACGAGCTCAACGTGCCGACGCACGGCATGGTGGTGCTGATGCTGTTCAACGGCACGGGCGACGGCTGGCTCGGCTTTGACGAGATCCAGGCGCAGACCAACATCCCGCCGGCGGACCTGACGCGGGCGCTGGCGGCGCTGTCCATCCCGCCGCGGTGCCGCGTGCTGCGCAAGGAGCCGGCGTCCAAGACGATCCGGCCGACGGACCGCTTTGCCTTCAACAGCCAGTTTGTCAGCAAGGCGCTGCGCATCAAGGTGCCCGTCATCCACGCGCTGTCCAAGGTCGAGGGCGACGACGAGCGCCGCGCCACCGAGGAGAAGAACAACCAGACGCGGTCGCACACCATTGAAGCGGCGGTCGTGCGGATCATGAAGTGGGTGTTCCTCCTCCTCCTCCTCCTCCTCCTCCTCCTTGCACGTCCTCGTACGAGGCTGACCCCCCAGACAACGAAAACAGCTCGCGCACACGGCGCTCGTGACCGAGGTGGTCACGCAGCTGGCCAGCCTGTTCCGGCCCGAGGTGGCGACGGTCAAGAAGCGCATCGAGGACCTCATCGCGCGCGAGTACCTCGAGCGCATCGAGGACTCGGACCCGCCGGCCTACCGATATATGGCCTAGCCGCATAGCCAGGAGTACAACTATAAGCATAGTCCGAGGATCAACCTTTTTGTAAGCATACTTGTGCACCCAGCTGGCGGCCGTCACAGCGCCGCCGGCAGGCAGACGGCGCTTCCACGGCACCTCCCTGCATCTGTTCTTGTCCAGGGTCTGCTCCAGATCCACAGTCCGGGGTCTCGGGGTCCCATGTGTTCGTTTGTTGCCCAACTGGGACGCAGCCATGGCTGCTCGTTCCTTGTTTGATCGTCTCCCCGACGTTTTTTCCGTCCTGTTTCCGTTCTGTCTCCGTCTGCCTGCTGCCAGCCTCCTCCCTCTTGGGCCCGCGGTGCTGATCGTCCCGCAGCGCCTTGCTCCGTCTCTCTGCCTCGTTGGCACATGTGGCTGCGATGCTCTCGTGGGTATCACGAGGCCACGAGCCCACGCGCAGTAGTGACTCGCCGCGCTCAGCCACGGAATTATAGGTACGGAGTATGCTGTTGCCCCGTCGTTGGAAAGGAGCACCTGTACTCTGTAAGCGCCTGTCCCCCGGACAGGCAACGACTGCCGCCCGCCCGCCCGCTCCCGGTGCCGTGTTCCGAGAGGTGGGATCGCGGTCCACATCCGGCCGCATGCCCAAAGGGGAAGGTTGTTGACAGTTGGCACAGTTGACAACGTAAGCGGAAATATACCCCGTAAGCAACTCTAACCCCAGCCACGGAATAGCTTACAACAACGTCTGTTTGTACGGACAACACGTATTTACAACGTCCAGCATCGCCGCTCTGAATTTTTCGTGCTGGCACGCCGTGCTTGTGCGCTGTTGCTTGTTCTTTGCACGCCAACTCGCATGGTCCACGCTCGTATTCGGGGTCTGGAAAGCCCGAGGATCGACATCGCCAGCCAACCACCAGCCCTCCATCCTCTCTTCATCGATTTCCCCAACTGTCGCGCGCCCCGTGTACTCTGTGCGACCCCGGCTTCCCCGCTCACCATGTCGATCCCGGGGAATCTTGTCCTCCCCACCCCCCGGGCTGTCCTCTGCACTCTGACTCGCCGTCCACATACATGGCACCGCTCCCTCCCTCCTCCTTCTCCGGACCTCCCGCGTCGGTGTTACTGCGGCCGTTTGCTTGGCCTCCCGTCTGCAGAAATCCGGGGTCGCAGCCCCGGCCCTGGCCCCGTGGCCTCCTCCTCGACGCTCCAACGCGCCGCCGACCTTGTTTTGTAGTGTCCCGTAAGCACCCTCTCGCCCTCGTCCCTTTTTCTCACTTGCCGCCGGTCACAGCCCGTGGTCGTCTGTTTGCGTCGGGGGGACGATGCACCGAGCGCGCAGACAAGAAGGACGGCGGCCAGGGTGGTTGTTGTGGAACGAGCAACCCGGCGCCGTGACACGTTGCTTCTGCAGACCCTCCACGGTGGCTGGCTCGCAGACGCCCGAGTACAAATACAACGTATCTGCTCTCTGCTGGTGTCGTAGCCGTAGCTCTCGTCTCCAGACGTTTTTCTTGTTTGATATTGGTTGTTTCTCCGGCTTCTTTTTTGATATTGGTTGTTCTCCGATTTGTTTCTTTTTGATATTGGGTGTTCTCCGACTTCTTCTGCCATGGCCGTCGGCAACATCTACGTCATCACGGCCGTGGCCGTGATCGGCGGCGCGCTGTTCGGCTTCGACATTGCGTCGCTGTCGGCCGTGCTGTCGACGAACCAGTACCGCTGCTACTTCAACGACGGGCCGGACGGCCCGCCCTACAACGACAACGTCAAGTGCTCGGGGCTGCGCACGCTGCGGCAGGGCGGCGTGACGGCGTCCATGTCGGCGGGCTCGTGGCTGGGCGCGCTGCTCTCCGGCTACGTGACGGACCGGCTCGGCCGCAAGACGGCCATCATGGTCGGCTGCGTGGTGTGGGTCGTGGGCTCCGTCATTGTGTGCGCGGCGCAGAACGTGGCCATGCTGATCGTCGGCCGCATCATCAACGGCCTGGCCGTCGGCATCGAGTCGTCCCAGGTGCCCGTCTACGTGTCGGAGCTGTCGCAGCCGTCGCTGCGCGGCCGCGTCGTCGGCGCCCAGCAGTGGGCCATCACCTGGGGCATCCTCATCATGTTCTACATCTCGTACGGCTGCTCCTTTATCGGCGGCGACCCGGCCACCGCCACCAACCCGGCCTCGTTCCGCGTGCCCTGGGCCCTGCAGATGCTGCCGGCCATCTTTCTCTTCTTTGGCATGCTCTTCCTGCCCGAGTCCCCGCGCTGGCTGGCCAAGCACGACCGCTGGGACGAGTGCAAGGCCGTGCTGACCCTCGTCCACGGCAAGGGGGACCCGGACTCCATCTTTGCGCGCGCCGAGCTCGCCGACATCCGCGAGGTCGTCGAGTTCGAGGCCGCCAACAAGGACGCCGCCTACTGGGAGCTCTTCACGCCGCGCATGCTCAACCGCACGCTCATCGGCCTCTTTACGCAGATCTGGTCCCAGCTGACGGGGTGTGTTTTTTATTCTTCTCTTTTCGTTTTCCTCGTCTTATTTTCTAACCCCCCAGAATGAACGTCATGATGTACTACATCAGCTACATCTTTGCCATGACGGGCTACAGCGGCAACGCCAACCTGCTGGCGTCGTCCATCCAGTACGTCATCAACGTGGTCATGACCATCCCGGCGCTGCTGTGGATCGACCGCTACGGCCGCCGCAACGCCATGCTGGTCGGCGCCTTCTTCATGATGATCTGGATGTACGCCAACGGCGCGCTCATGAAGTCGTACGGCGTCGTCGTGCCCGGCGGCATCGACGGCGTGGCCGCCGAGTCCATGAAGGTCGGCGGCCCCGCCGGCAAGGCCCTGATCGCCTGCACCTACCTCTTTGTCGCCTCCTTCGCGCCCACCTGGGGCCCGGCCTCGTGGATCTACCCGCCCGAGCTGTTCCCCCTGCGCCTGCGCGGCCTCGGCGTGTCCATGTCCACCTCGGGCAACTGGGCCTTCAACACCGCCCTCGGCCTCTTCACCCCCGTCGCCTTCCAGAACATCATGTGGAAGACGTACATTGTCTTTGGCGTCTTCTGCACCACCATGCTCATCCACGTCTTCTTCCTCTTCCCCGAGACCGCCGGCAAGACCCTCGAGGAGACCGCCGCCATGTTCGAGGACCCCGCTGGCATCCCCTACCTCGGCACCCCCGCCTGGAAGACCCGCGTCAGCTACAGCAACGCCGCCGCCGCCGAGCGCGGCCAGCTCGACCCGGAGAAGCTCACCGCCCTCGGCCTCCAGGACAAGGCCCGCGCCGAGGCCGAGGCCACCGCCACCGCCGTCGAGAAGACCGGCTCATAGGGGCGCCCGCAGGCGCAAGCTACAGGGCGGTGGCAGCGGGGGGCCCGAGACCAGACAAGCAGAGCAGCGTGGGCACGGGGCGGAGGAAGAGAACGAGGCCGTAGGCAGGCAACGGTGCTATTTTCGATATCCGTGCACCCAAACACCAAGATGCCGTTTTACATGCAGTACGGTGCCTCTGTGCCTAGATGCCATGTCTCCACGCAACGCCCCCGAGAATTCCAATACAAACCGTACCCAAACAAAGGCCTGTCCACAGCCGCCTACAAAAAGGCGAAACTGAGGACAAACGCGGCCGGCGGCGCGTGGTGCGCGCGTGGCAAAAGCGGCCGTGGTGGCACCGTTTATAAGACAAGATAGCGCAACTCCGGATTAACAACCCTGTCGTGGTTCCGCTAGCGCAATGGTAGCGCGCAAGACTTCTAATCTTGAGGCTGCGGGTTCGAGTCCCGCGCGGAATGCTTCTTGCTTTTTGCTCTTTTTTAATCTGGGATTTCTTGCGGTCCACGTCGGTACGGAGTCATCTTTTTCACAAAGTCTTTTTGCTCTTTCGCTCTTTTCTTTTGCGCTCATTCGTTCGTGCCGGCCGGGCTTCCCACTTTGCGTGCTCCATCACGTGACCTGCAACATCACCACCTCAGCCCTCGGCGACTCATGCACGCCATAGCCACCGACCCAGTGCTCGTCCGCCCATGTGTGAGTCAACGCGTGCAGCCTTGCGCCTTGCCAGCTGCGCAGCGCGTGCTTGTGGACCACTCCATGCGCCAGCGCGTCCCCGCCATGTCTCGGCTGCACACCTAGGGCCGAACGGCGTCTTTCGATTTCTCTTCTTCTCCCTCTTTCTCGTCCCCCACCTCTCTCGACCATGGACACCATGGACGACACGCTCAAAGAACTGCTCCGCTATGCCGGCAAGCTGGGCGTCCAGCTGACGGGCATTGTACCGCGACGGCTGCCGGGCCGGGGCTACGGCATGGTCGCGGTGCGCGACATTGAGGTCAGTCTACGTCGTCTTGTGCTTTTTTTTGACCCTGGCCCACCACGCGCTGACGGACGTGCCCCCCTCCAGGAAGGCGAGACGGTGCTAGAGGTTCCGACGCGGGCGCTGCGGACGCTGGCGACGGTGCCGAGGGCGCTGTCGCGGCGGCTGGACCGCGAGGCGTCGGTGCACGGGATCCTGGCGGCGCACCTGGTGCTGGACACGACGGGCGAGTATGCGGCGTGGGACGCGGTGCTGCCGACGGCGGCGGACCTGGAGGCGGGCATGCCGCTGCTGTGGCCGGCGGCGCTGCAGGAGCTGCTGCCGACGCCGGCGCGCGACGCGCTGGCGCGCCAGAAGGCCAAGCTGCAGCGCGACTGGGCGGCGGTGCGGGCGGCGCTGGGGGGAGACGGGGCCGGAGCCGGGGCCGGGGCCGGCGACGAAGCAAGCCCGCAGCCCGGCAGCGCCGGCGCCCTGACGTACACGCGGTATGCGCACGCGTGGCTGCTGGTCAACTCGCGGACGTTCTACTACACGACGCCGCGGTCGGAGCGGACGCTGCCGAGCGCGGACGACCGCATCGCCATGCAGCCGGTGGCGGACCTGTTCAACCACGCGGCGGACCGGGGCTGCCGGGCGGCGTACGCGGCGGACGGCTTCACGTTTGTGGCGGACCGGCGGTACGCGGCGGGCGACGAGGTGCCCATCAGCTACGGCGCGCACGCCAACGACGCGCTGCTGGTCGAGTACGGCTTCGTGCTGCCGCACGGCGCCAACCGCTGGGACGAGGCCAGCCTCGACGCCGCCGTGCTGCCGCGCCTGGCCGCCCGCCCGCGCGCCCTGCGCGACGACCTGGCCGCCGCCGGCTTCCTCGGCCGCTACATGGTCGACGCCGCCACGCCGGGCGGCTGCTACCGCACGCAGGTGGCGCTGCGGCGGCTGCTCAGCGGGCGGGCGGCCTGGCTGCGGTTCGTCGAGGGCGCGGGCGACGGCGACGGCGACGACGACGGCGGCGGCGACGGCAATGGCCGCGGTGTCGGTGAGTCGGACGGGCCCACCCAGGCGCAGGTGGACGCGCTGCTGCTCGACTGCCTCGACGACATGGCCGAGGTGGCGCGCACGACGCTGGCCCGCATCCAGCGCCTGGGCAAGCAGGGCGTCGGCAGCGCCAGCCAGCGCGAGCTGCTGGCCGAGCGGTGGCGGCAGATCGAGGCCCTGGTGGCCCAGGCAGCGCAGACGCTGCGGGAGCGTTGAGTCGAGGCATCCATGCGTCTGCATGGTCTGCATGCTGTGCTTTGCAGAGCGTTGCCTAGCATTTCCCATTTTCGATGCGGGTTGGCTATTTCTTCCATATACTTTTTCTAGCACTTCTGTTTTTTGCTTCATTTTCTTTTTCTTCATAATTTCTCTTGAATTATCCTGGTTTTTTTTTTCTTCGTGTCTGCTTTGCTTGCTGCTTGCCCTTGGTGTCATTTGGTGCCTTTGCGGCGGCGCATCGCCGTGATGCCCGAATTACCGGATTGGGATATCAATAGAGCCTCATCGCGCCAAGCGTGCAACGACACCGCCGCCGCCCGCCCGCCCCTCGCCACCCCAAACAGCGGCTGTGCCCTTTCACAGACGCCTGCAAACAAACAGCGTGTTCACACTGCCTTCCAGAAGAAAGATGGGCCAACGTCCGGTGCGCGATCGACGCCTCGCGGTGCTGCCCCTGTGCCCGTCTCTTTGCCCGTCTCTTTGCCCTCCTCCTTTGCCCAACGCCTACCCCAGGCCTCGCATCTTTGTCGTCTCCTCACCTGACGACTCTCTGTTCCTGGGCCCTTTCTCTGTTGTGTTCTCTGGTCGGCTTGCATCCCTCTCGTGCCTTGCCTGCCCCTGGCCAAGGCGCCGCTTCGGGGTGTCAATAAGACCAGCTCCGTCATCAAGGCCAGGCCTCTCGACAAGAAACCTGTCCACGGCTATGCCAGACGCCGGATGCATCTGCTTGTTGTCCTGCTGCCGGGCCTTCAAGGTGAAAGACTGAACAGACTCGTCGAGTCATGCTGCTCTTCTTTTCTTCTCTCCCCGTTTCCGTGTGCTCACGTGGCGCTCAATGGTTCTTGTTCGGGTCTCAATAGAGCCAGGGCCATCGTGATGGGAAACGAGGCCTCGCGGCAGATATAAGAGCCCGGCCTCCTGTTGTGGCTCCTCCTCTCCTGTCCCTCCGCCCTCACCCTCACCGACCCTCCCTCTACCAAGACTTGCTCTTCTTCTTCTTCTTTCCTTCTTCTTTTTTTTCTTTTCCCCTTCCTCCCCCGTCTACCAACACCAATATGAAGACGACCGCCATCTTTGCCGTGCTCGCCGTCAGCGCGGCCAGCGCCAACGCGGCGGCCGTGGCCGACGCCGAGGCCCAGTTCTGCAACTGGATCGGCCAGTCGTGCTGGAAGGTCCGGCGCACGGCCGAGGCCTTTGCCGAGGCCATTGCCTCGAGCGGCCTGCCGGCGGACGGCGGCGAGCACGCGCTGCTGTCGCGCCGCTCGCACGCGCCCGGCGGCCTCTCGCACAACGCCATGCGCTCGCTCGACGGCCTGGCCACCATTGTGGCGTCGACCCAGAACGACCCGCGCTCCTTCTACTCGGACCTGCTGATCGCCAAGCACTTCCCGGGCCCCACGCCCGCCGAGGCCGGTGCCGAGAAGCGCGAGGCCGACGCCAACCCCGAGGCCGAGGCCCAGTTCTGCAACTGGATCGGCCAGTCCTGCTGGAAGGTCCGCCGCGCCGCCGAGGCCATTGTCAACACCATCGACGGCTTCGGCACCGGCGCCCTCGAGGCCCGCGAGGCCGAGCCCGAGGCCCAGTTCTGCAACTGGATCGGCCAGTCGTGCTGGAAGCGCTCCGCCGAGCCCGAGGCCCAGTTCTGCAACTGGATCGGCCAGTCCTGCTGGAAGCGCTCCGACAACGTCGAGGCCCGCTGCAACGCCCCCGGCAGCAGCTGCGCCGTCGCCGCCCGCGACCTGCACGCCATGTACAGCGCCGCCCGCTCCGTGCTCGACAACCTGCCGGCCCAGTAAGCGGTCGTCGTCGGCCGTGGCCGCCACAGGCTGCTCCCGCAGACAGCCTGGCTTTCGCTTCTCAGCCAGCCCAGCTGGTCTTCTTTTTTTCAAAAACTCATTTTCATGCAACAACAAAAACGCATCGACGAAACAGGCGGCTAGGACATCGTGGACGCACGCGTCGCTCTCGGGCCTGACGAACACGTTGGGACGCTTTGGATAGCATCACGGGGGAGGGCTCTCCCTCCTTTGTCTTGTGTCTGCCGGCGGTGGTTCTTCGATATGTCCTTTTTCCTTCTTTCTCTTTCCAGCTTGGACGGCTCGCCGCTCCTGCTTTTCTCTATAGTTGGCGTCTGTTCTCCGGAGCACGCGCACCCTTTTTTACCCTGTTCCTCTTCCGCGAGAGGGGGTCCAGCTTCATTGTCTTCTTACCATAGCAATGCAATAGAAGCGCCGTCCTGTTTTGTCTCTGCCTTGGTTGTGCGTAGTCGATATCACGTGACAAAGACCGGTCCACGTTTTTGATTCTCTGCCTGTTTTTTTCTGTCCAGCCTTACCTGCTGCTCCCCTGCTGCTCCCTGCTGCCCCCTGCTGCCCTCCTGCCGCCGCCTACATCAGCAGGCGCCAGGCACCCAGCAGCAGGGCGGCAAATCCGGTGCACACGCCCATGAGCCACTGCAGGGTCTGGAACTTGACCTGCTCGAGCTGCTGGCGCAGGGCGGCGACCTCCTGCTCGATCTTGGTCTCGGTCTCCTTGACCTTGAGCTCCTGGCCGACGGCCTCCTCGCGGATGCGGCCCTTTTCCAGGTTGAGGTCGAGGCGCACGCTGGCCTGCGTGCGGCCGACCTCGTCGCGCAGGCGGCTGTTGAACTTGGCGAGGTCGTTGGCCAGCCGCTCGTGCGCCGCGCGCGTCGTGTTGCTCTCGGTGCTGTCGGCCGACAGCAGCTCGCTGCGCAGCTTGGCAAAGTCCACCTTTTGCGTGTACGTCGCCTTGGCTGCGTCCTCGCGCAGCACCATGGTGCGCGTGAGGTTTTGTATGCTGGCGGGCGGTCGTCAGCGCGCGCCGAGGAGGCCAAGGGGGGAGCGGAGCGCAAGATAGCACGAGGCTCACCTCTCCTCAATCACGTCATTGAGCACCTTCATCATCGCCACCGACTGGTCCTCGGTGAAGCCGTCCTCCTTCAGCCGCTGCACAAACTTGAGCGTGTCAAAGTGGTGGTCGCGCCGGCGCACTGCCGACGCGTGGAACGGCCGACCAAAGCGCGCCAACGTCCGCGCTGCCGCCGCCGCCGTGCCAGCAGCAGCCGTGCCCGCAGCGGGGCCCGCAGGTCGTGCCGCCCGCGGTGGCCTCCCCGTGCTGAAGCGCGCTGCCGCGCAGGCCGGCGGCGCGGCAGCACGCATCAGCAGCAGCGCCTCCATCCTCTGCGGGCGCAGTGGCGTCGTCCAGCTCAGCTGGGGCAGGAGGAAACGCGGGAGGGACGGTGGTGGCATGGTGGTCGTGGCGCGGAGAGCTGGATGGAGTATGGATTCAGGTCGCGATGGTGCTCCACCGCGGCCGAGGTATCTTACAAGGACAGGTGTGGCTGGCCGCCGCTGCCTGAGGCACAAAGAAAGGCAGCGCCCCACTTGAACCTCCATAAAATCTTTGCCGCGCTGGATTTTCCTGTCTCGTTTTTCCTTTCCTCTCCATGAACAACGCAATTATTTCACGTTCACGAAATGGTCATTTCTTGGAACCGAGGAACTCGTCTCTGTCCTCTGGGCACGGCGAGGCTTCCCACGACCGTTCCACGCTCTGTTTCAGCAAACGGAGAACGAACCACGAACAATCTTGGGTGCGGTGCTTGCCGGCCTGGCCGCCCAACGGGTGTGCCAGGCTCGTGGCAAGGGTCGCAATGATTGATCGCACATATCTGCGAACGTATCGGCAAGCGGATGGGTTGCAGCGCAGCAGGGCTCCTGTCTGGTGGGCTGGCAGCGGGTGAGGCCGGTCGACTGTTCTGCGCCGGGCCTGTGGCCATACAGATTCTGAGAGGGCACCCAGCTGCTGCACACGTACAACCAAGGCTTGCGTAAGCGGAACACTGCCTGTTTCTGCGTCTTACTGCACGACTCGCCTGCTGTTGGTTTCGGCGCCTCTTCGCCTTGATGCGGCTCCGTAGGGACGCGCCGTAGACTTGTTCGCCGGCCTCGCAGGGCTCCGTCATCCAGTCTTTTGCCAGTCTACGGAATACGCCTTTCAGTGCACTCCATCTGCCACCTGAGCTCGCCCGGTCTGTCAGTCTCCGGTTTACCTGGCCTGCCAGCTGCCCAGCTGCCCAGCTGCCCAGCTCAGAAGCCTCCGCAGACGCATTTGTAGCTCCACGTCACGTGACTAAAATATGGGCCCGTGCGCCAGCCAACAGCTTCCCTGAAGAGGATACGGTTTACAACTGCAGGTGCCTGCCTAATTTCGCTCCTTCTTCTGCGCGCCCCAATTTCCCTCCCTCGCACCTTTCTCGATCCAAACGCACCACTTCCGCGCCTCCCGTCGTCCTTTTCTCGTCGCCCCCCTTTTGAGGCCATCGCCATCTTCCCACCAACGTCGTCTTCTTTTCGTTTCTGACTGTGTCACCCAATTCCCCGTCTGCCACGCACGCGTCGTCTTCGTTTCTCGCCCCTCGTTCTGCCTCCTTTCTCCTTTCGTCGTCTCCCTTGCCGCGCATTTCCCGCTTGTGCGGGAAGCTAACGGTGTTGTGGACTTTCTCTTCGGTCTCCCGTCGGTTTCGCCGTCGTCTTTTCCCTCACTTTTCCCTCATCTGCCATCGCGAACGCCTCGGCCATCTGCACCCAACCTGACCCGGCCGTCGCACGCGTCGTCCATCGCGTCTCTCCCCGACCGACGCCCGCCCCGAGCCCGCTGACGGCGAGGCCCCTCCCCCCTGCCCGTCGCGTCGTCCATTTCGCCCACGTCGACCGGGCGTCCGCCGTCCTCCCATCATGGCTCCGCTGCCCATCAAGCTGGGCGAGATCGTCCAGCTGACCTCGATCGGTGTCGACAGCCAGGCCATCGGCTTCAACTCTTGCGTGCGTCCCCGTGCTCCGCGTGTGGACAAACGACGCGTCCGGCTAAGCTAACCCTCCCCCTCCAGACATTAGAGTCGGACCGGTTCGTGTGCGTGCGCGAGAAGAAGAGCGAAGCCGCGCAGCCCGAGGTCGTCATCGTCGACCTGCACAACCTCTCCAATGTGATGCGCCGCGGCATCAAGGCCGACAGTGCCATCATGCACTGGTCGCGCCCCGTCATCGCGCTGCGCGCCCAGTCGCGGACGCTGCAGATCTTCGACCTCGAGAAGAAGGCCAAGCTCAACTCGGCCACCACCAGCGAGGACGTCGTGTACTGGAAGTGGATCAGCGAGTCGACCATTGGCCTCATCACCGAGACCGGCGTCCACCACTGGGATGTCTTTGAGGCCGGCAAAGGCCCGGTCGAGGTCTTCAAGCGGAACGCCGCCATGAGCGTATGCCGCCTCTTCCCCGCTGTTTTTGGGCTCTTGCTAACTGGTTCAGGCCTGCCAGATCATCAACTACCGCATCGACACCGACAGCAAATGGATGGCCGTCGTCGGCATCTCCCAACAACAGGGCCGCGTCGTCGGCTCCATCCAGCTCTACTCCAAGGAGCGCGGCGTCAGCCAGGCCATCGAGGGCCACGCCGCCTCCTTTGCCACCTACCAGATGGAGGGCGCCCCCCAGCTGTCCAAGCTGTTCGTCTTTGCCGTCCGCACGGCCACCCACGCCAAGCTGCACATTGTCGAGATCGACAAGCCCGAGGCCAACCCGGCCTTCCCCAAGAAGGCTGTCGACGTCTACTTCCCCGCCGAGGCCGTCAACGACTTCCCCGTCGCCGTCCAGGTTGCCCAGAAGTACGGCATCGTCTACCTCATCACCAAGTATGGCTTCATCCACCTCTACGACATCGAGACCGGCACCTGCATCTTCATGAACCGCATGTCCAGCGAGACCATCTTCGTCTCCTGCATCGACGCCGAATCCACCGGCGTCATCGGCATCAACCGCAAGGGCCAGACCCTCTCCGTCAAGGTCGACGAGAGCACCATCATCCCCTATCTGCTGCAGAACCCGGCAAACACCGACCTCGCCATCAAGATCGCCTCCCGCGGCGACCTGCCCGGCGCCGAGCCCCTCTACGCCCGCAAGTTCGACCAGCTGTTCAGCTCTGGCAACTTCCTCGAGGCTGCCCGCGTCGCCGCCAACTCGCCCCAGGGCTTCCTGCGCACCTCCGAGACCATTGACAAGTTCAAGCGCCTGCCCCAGCAGCCCGGCCAGATGTCCTACATCCTGCAGTACTTTGGCCTCCTGCTCGACAAGGGCGGCCTCAACCTGACCGAGACCCTCGAGCTCGCCCAGCCCGTTGTCGCCCAGAAGCGCACCGAGCTGCTCGAGAAGTGGGCCAAGGAGGACAAGCTCTTCTGCTCCGAGCAGCTCGGCGACCTTGTCCGCCCCCTCGACATCGCCCTCGCCCTGCGCATCTACCTCAAGGCCAACGTGCCCCACAAGGTCGTCGCCGCCCTCGCCCAGGCCAACCGCTTCTCCGAGATCATCCCCTACGCCACCAAGGTCGGCTACACCCCGGACTACATGCAGCTGCTGCAGCACGTCGCCCGCGCCAACCCGGACAAGGCCGTCGAGTTCGCGACCCTGCTCGCCAACAACGAGGGCGGCCCCCTCATCGACCTCGAGCGCGCCGTCGACGTCTTCCAGTCCCAGAGCCTGCTGCCCCAGGTCACCGCCTTCCTGATCGACGCCCTCAAGGAGAACCGCCCGGAGCAGGGCCACCTGCAGACCCGCCTGCTCGAGATGAACCTGCTCAACGCTCCTCAGGTCGCCGACGCCATCCTGAGCAACCAGATGTTCTCGCACTTTGACAAGGCCCACGTCGCCAAGCTCTGCGAGCAGGCTGGGCTCTTCCGCTGGGCCCTGGACCTCTACGAGGACCCCGTTGCTGTCAAGCGCGTTGTCATCAACGTCCCCGGCACCGCCGACTTCGACCCGGAGTGGCTGACCAACTTCTTCGGCAAGCTGTCCGTCGAGCAGTCCCTCGACTGCCTCGATGCCATGATGAAGCACAACATCCGCCAGAACCTGCAGTCTGTCGTTCAAATCGCCACCAAGTACTCGGACCTGCTCGGCCCTCAGCACCTGGTCGACCTGTTTGAGAAGTACAAGACCGCCGAGGGCCTCTACTACTACCTCGGTAGCATCGTCAACCTGTCTGAGGACTCCGAGGTCCACTTCAAGTACATCGAGGCTGCCACCAAGATGGGCCAGTTCAACGAGGTCGAGCGCATCTGCCGCGAGAGCAACCACTACAACCCGGAGAAGGTCAAGAACTTCCTCAAGGAGGCCAAGCTGCAGGACCAGCTGCCGCTCATCATCGTCTGCGACCGCTTCAACCTCGTCCACGACCTGATCCTGTACCTCTACCAGAACCAGCAGTTCCAGTCCATCGAGGCCTACGTTCAGCGCATTAACCCTTCGCGGACCCCGGCTGTCGTTGGCGGCCTGCTGGATGTCGATTGCGATGAGAACATCATCAAGAACCTGCTCGCCACGGTCAACCCAGCTCCCATTCCCATCGACCAGCTCGTCGCCGAGGTTGAGTCGCGCAACCGCCTCAAGCTGCTGCTGCCCTTCCTTGAGTCGGCCCTGGCCGCTGGCAACCACGACCAGGCCATCTACAATGCGCTGGCCAAGATCTACATTGACTCCAACAACAACCCGGAGAAGTTCCTCAAGGAGAATGACCAGTACGACACGCTCGCCGTCGGCAAGTACTGCGAGAAGCGCGACCCCAACCTCGCCTACATCGCCTACAGCAAGGGCCAGAATGACCTCGAGCTTGTCAATGTGACCAACGAGAACTCCATGTACCGCGCCCAGGCCCGCTACCTGCTCGAGCGCGCCGACCGCGAGCTGTGGCAGTTTGTGCTTAGCGAGAACAACATCCACCGCCGCTCCGTCATCGACCAGGTCATCTCCACCGCCGTGCCCGAGTGCACCGACCCCACCAAGGTGTCCGAGGCCGTCGCCTGCTTCCTCAAGGCCGATCTGCCAGCCGAGCTGATCGAGCTGCTCGAGAAGATCGTGCTCGAGCCGTCGCCCTTTAGCGACAACCAGAGCCTGCAGAACCTCCTGCTGTTCACGGCCACCACGGCCGACAAGGCGCGCGTCATGGACTACATCCACAAGCTGGATGCCTTTGACCCGCAGGAGATCTCAGCGGCCTGCATCAACGTCGGCCTGTACGAGGAGGCGTTTGAGATCTTTAAGAAGATCAACGACAGCGCGAGCGCCGTCAACGTGCTCGTCGAGCACGTCGTCAGCATCGACCGCGCGCAGGCGTACGCCGAGGAGGTTGACACGCCCGAGGTGTGGAGCCGCGTGGCCAAGGCGCAGCTGGACGGCCTGCGCGTGAGCGACTCCATCGAGTCGTACATCAAGGCGCAGGACCCCAAGAACTACGTCGAGGTCATCGAAACAGCCACGCACGCCGGCAAGAACGAAGAGCTTGTCAAGTATCTGCTGATGGCCCGCAAGACGCTGCGCGAGCCGGCCATCGACACGGCGCTGGCGTTCTGCTATGCGCGCCTGGACAACCTGGCGGAGCTGGAGGACTTCTTGCGCGGCACCAACGTGGCCAACATTGAGGAGTCGGGCGACAAGGCGTACGCGGAGGGCCTGTTTGAAGCGGCCAAGATCTTCTTCTCGAGCATCTCCAACTGGGCGAAGCTGGCGACAACGCTGGTGCATCTGGGCGACTACCAGGCCGCGGTGGAGGCGGCGCGCAAGGCCAACAACATCAAGGTGTGGCGCGAGGTGCACGAGGCGTGTGTGGAGAAGAAGGAGTTCCGGCTGGCGCTGATCTGCGGCCTCAACTTGATTGTGGACGCGGACCAGCTGCAGCAGCTGGTCAAGCAGTACGAGCGCAATGGGTACTTTGACGAGCTGATCAACCTGCTGGAGCAGGGCCTGGGGCTGGAGCGGGCGCACATGGCCATGTTCACGGAGCTGGGCATTGCGCTTTCGCGGTACCACCCGGACCGGCTGATGGAGCACCTCAAGCTCTTCTGGAGCCGGATGAACCTGCCCAAGATGATCCGGGCGTGCGAGGAGGCGAACCTGTGGCCGGAGCTGATCTTCTGCTACTACCACTACGACGAGTTTGACAACGCGGCGCTGGCGGTGATGGAGCGGCCGGAGAACTCGTGGGAGCACCAGCAGTTCAAGGAGATCGTGGTCAAGGTGGCGAACCTGGAGATCTACTACAAGGCGATCAACTTCTACCTGGAACAGCACCCGTCGCTGCTGACGGACCTGCTGCAGGTGCTGACGCCGCGGATCGACGTGAACCGGGTGGTGCGCATGTTCCAGAAGTCGGACAACCTGCCGCTGATCAAGCCGTTCCTGCTCAACGTGCAGTCGCAGAACAAGCGGGCGGTCAACGACGCCATCAACGACCTGCTGATCGAGGAGGAGGACTACAAGACGCTGCGCGACTCGGTCGAGCACTACGACAACTACGACCCGGTGGACCTGGCCAGCCGGCTGGAGAAGCACGACCTCGTCTTCTTCCGGCAGATTGCAGCCAGCATCTACCGCAAGAACAAGCGGTGGGAGAAGTCGATTGCGCTGTCCAAGCAGGACAAGCTGTGGAAGGACGCCATCGAGACGGCGGCCATCTCGGCCAAGAGCGAAGTTGTCGAGGAGCTGCTGCGCTACGTAAGTCCCATGTGTCTCCCTTGTTTCTGCCGTTGAACCGCCACTGACCGTTTAGTTTGTCGACATCGGCAACCGCGAGTGCTACGTGGGCATGCTGTACGCGTGCCACGAGCTGATCCGACCGGACGTGGTGCTGGAGCTGTCGTGGCGGCACGGGCTGACGGACTTTACGATGCCGTACCTGATCAACCTGCTGGCTCAGCAGACCAAGGATCTGGCGGTGCTCAAGGCCGACAACGAGGCGCGCAAGGCCAAGGAGAAGGAGCAGGAGAAGGTCGAGGACAACACGCCGATTCTGGGCGCCGGGCGGCTGCTGCTGACGGCAGGGCCGACGGGCGCGGGCGGCGCGGGTCCGGGCTCGGTCGGTCGCGTGTCGCCGGCGCCGTTCGGGGGCGCCAACGGCTTTGCGCCCCAGCCGACCGGATTCGGGTTCTAGAGGCAGAGTCCGGCGGGTGACGCCGTGTGGGTGTCAGCTGTACCGGTGGCGACCATGCCGATGCCGGTACCGGTGATGCCGACGACGCCGACAATGCCGCCGATGGCGCCAATGCCGGGCATGTTCCCTCATCACCTACACGCTGGCATGGGCAGCGTCCCAGGGTCGCCGCTCTGGTACAGTTATACGCCCGCGACGCCATTGACATGACCGTCGTCGACCGTATGTTTGTCGGTTTTTTGCTTGCGATTGGTCTCTCGCCTGTCTTCGTCTTGTCTTTGTGCGTCTTCGCTTTCGGCAGGTGGAGGAACCAAAAAGGGTGGCCTGGGCACGAGAAAGGGTTTGCTCTCCGCAGACATGGTGTCTTTGCTTTTCCCAGTTTCTTCTCGCTTTCGTTCTCTTCTTTTCCTGTGTTGCTTGCTCTGCTCTTCGGCTGTCAGCGGCGTGGACGCTTCTGCAGTCGGCGGTCCCGCGGCAGCTAACAGACCGCACATGTCCTCTCGCTTCTGTACCATAGCTACGTTCGGAATCTACTTAATCTCACAACTGGATTCTAGTCGCCATCGGAGTCGCGATGCTCGGTGCGCGACGTGCCGAGTTGGCTTAGTCATTCCACGTGACTTTACCTACGACGCCGGAAACGTGCCCCTGAGGCGACGAGACGAAACGCCTCCCTTTCTTTGTCGACGCGCCGCTCCGCCCTTGGATGCTCAAGACCGATTTGACCGTTGCTGCTGATCTCTGCGCGGCCGTCCCGATTTGGTGCTGAATAGGACTCGAACGGGCCCGGGTGAGCCGACAAAAAGCCACAAAGCCACCAGCGACGACGACCCTGCCTCTTGTTGGCCGCAGACGAGGCCGGGCCTCCTGCATCCGTTCTTTATTTGTCTTGTTCTCCTGCGCGCGGGCGACGAGGATGCCTGTGTGACGGCCCAGCTAGACCAGAGCATTGCGACCCATTCCCTTCCTTCCATCGAGAGCCCGACATGAGCGGACGGCCTCTGTCGCCGCCGCCGCCGGCGGACGCGTCGACGTCGACGCCGGCCTTTTTCGCAGAGGACGACGACGAAGACGACGGCGGTGGTGGTGGTGGTAGTGACCAGTACAGCCACGGCCACCGGCGCGACTCGTCGCTGTCGTCGGTGTCGACGACCAGCCTGATCCTGGAGCACCTCAGCGAGCGGGCGGAGGCGTCGCGAGCGGCATCGCGAGCGACGAGCAGCAGCCCGCAGCCGCGGCGGGCGGGGGCGCTGGAGAAGAAGGGCGCGCGGGGCGGCGAGGGCGATGATGGAGAAGGCGATCGAGACGGCCGGGACGGCGACGACTGCGATCTGGAGACAGGCCCGTTTCTGGGCGGCGGACAGCCCGCGCACGCGACGACGGATGCCGACGACGACGACGACGACGAGAACGGCGACAGCCAGGGCGGCCACGGCGGCAGCCACGACGGCGGCCTGCGGAGGACGCGCTACACGAAGATGGACCCCGGGCTGCGGCGGACGGCGATCGTGCTGCTGGTGGTGATGGTGACGGCGTGGGTGGGGGGGCTGGCGGTTTACCTGGCGCAGCGGAGCGGGCGGGCGGCCAGCTTCGTGGGCACGGGGGCGGGCGGCGGCGGCGCGGCGGGCCTGCGCAAGATCACGCGCGACCAGCTGGCGGAGGGCTTCTTCTCGCCGAAGCGGGCGAGCATCCAGTGGGTGGCGGGCCCCGCGGGCGAGGACGGGCTGCTGCTGGAGACGAGCCGGGCGGCGGGCAGCGCGTACCTGACGGTCAAGGACGTGCGGAGCCTGGACGCGAAGCAGGCAGCGTCGTCGTCGGCATCCAGCGGGCTGTGGGCGACGCGGACGCTGGTGCAGCGGGACACGTTTGTCTACGGCGGCAAGACGTACACGATCGGGTCGGCGACGGCGAGCGGCAGCATGGCCAAGGTGCTGCTGGCGGTCAACAGCCAGTCGAACTGGCGGCACTCGTCGACGGCGGCGTACTTTGTGCTGGACGTGGCGACGCAGGCTGTGGAGCCGCTGGTTCCGGGCGAGCCAGACGCGCGCGTGCAGCTGGCGCAGTGGAGTCCGACGAGCGACGCTGTGGCGTTTACGCGCGACAACAATGTGTACGTGCGGACGGTGGCCAGCACGGGCGATGCTGCGGCGGCGGCGGCGGCGGCGGCGGCGGCGGCCGTGCGGCAGGTGACGACAGACGGCGGGGAGGAGCTGTTCTACGGCGTGCCGGACTGGGTGTACGAGGAGGAGGTGTTTGCGGGGGCGAGCGCGACGTGGTGGTCGCCGGACGGGCAGTACCTGGCGTTTCTGCGGACGAACGAGACGGGGGTGCCGTCGTACCCGGTGCAGTACTTTATCGAGCGGCCGAGCGGGACGACGCCGGCGGCGGGGGCGGAGCACTACCCGGAGGTGCGCAACATCAAGTACCCCAAGGCGGGGGCGCACAACCCGGTGGTGGACCTGCAGTTCTACGACGTGGCGGCGCAGGAGGTGTTCTCGGTGGCGGTGGCGGGGGACTTTGCCGACGACGACCGGCTGATCACGACGGTGCTGTGGGCGGGGGCGCGCAAGGTGGTGGTCAAGGAGACGAACCGGATCAGCGACGTGATGCGCGTGGTGGTGGTGGACGTCGGGGCGCGGGCGGGCCAGGCGGTGCGGACGGTGGACGTGGGCGCGCTGGACGGCGGCTGGTTCGAGATCTCGCAGCGCACGCGCTACGTGCCGGCGGACCCGGCGCGGCAGCGGCCGGCGGACGGCTACATCGACACGGTGGTGTACAACAACGGCGACCACCTGGCGTACTTTAGCCCGCCGGAGAACGCGACGCCGGTGATGCTGACGCAGGGCCCCGGCTGGGAGGTGGTGGACGCGCCGGCGGCCGTCGACCTGGCGCGCAACCTCGTGTACTTTGTGGCGACGCTGGCGGGCGCGACGCAGCGCCACGTGTACCGCGTGCGGCTGGCCGACGGCGGCGGGCTGGCGCCGGTCACGGGCGGAGGTGTGGACGGGGGCGCGGAGGCGGAGCCGGCGTTCTACGGCGCGTCCTTCTCGGCGGGCGCGGGCTATGCGCTGCTGGACTACCGCGGGCCGGGCGTGCCGTGGCAGAAGGTGGTGGGCCTGGAGGACGGGGCAGCCACGCCGGCCTTTGAGCACGTCCTCGAGGACAACGCGGCGCTGGCGGAGCGGGTGCGCACGCACGCGCTGCCGGAGCTGGTGTACGGCACGCTGGAGGTCGGGGGCGGCGAGGACGGGGGCCCGGCGGCGACGGTCAACTACGTGGAGCGGCGGCCGCCCGATTTCGACGCGGGGCGGCAGTACCCGGTGCTGTTCCAGCAGTACAGCGGGCCCGGGTCGCAGGAGGTCAAGCACGAGTTCAAGGTGGACTTCCAGAGCTACGTGGCGGCCAGCCTGGGGTACGTGGTGGTGACGGTGGACCCGCGGGGGACGGGGTTCCTGGGGCGGCGCAGCCGGGTGGCGGTGCGGGGGCACCTGGGGGTGCTGGAGGCGCAGGACCACATCGCGGCGGCGCGGCACTGGGCGGCGCGGCCGTACGTGGACGGGGCGCGGCTGGCGATCTGGGGGTGGTCGTACGGGGGCTTCACGACGCTCAAGACGCTGGAGACGGACGCCGGGCGGACGTTCCGCTACGGCATGGCGGTGGCGCCGGTGACGGACTGGCGCTTCTACGACAGCATCTACACGGAGCGGTACATGGACACGCCGCAGCGCAACGGCGGCGGCTACGACGCGAGCGCCGTGCAGAACGCCTCGGCGCTGGCGCAGAACGTGCGCTTCCTGCTGATGCACGGCGTCGCCGACGACAACGTGCACCTGCAGAACTCGCTGGCGCTGCTCGACCGCCTGGACCTGGCCGGCGTCAGCAACTACGACGTGCACGTGTTCCCGGACAGCGACCACAGCATCTACTTTCACAACGGGAACCGCATCGTCTACGACAGTGAGTGGCGGCGTGGGTGGTGATGTGTCTTTTTTGCACGGCTGACCCGACAGAACTCGAGAACTGGCTCATCAACGCCTTCAACGGCGAGTGGCTCAAGGTGGACAACGCCAAGCCGCACGGGAAGCGGGCGCGACAGTGGCCTTGAGCGCGGGTGCCCAGGTGGTCGGTAGGCGAGAGGCGACAGGTGGTTGGTTTGCTTCGTCACGGTGGCTTCGTCGGGGTGGGCTTTCTGGTGGCCTTTGGATACACTATACACATGGATCTTTGCCGCGCGTCGCCGCTCCGTCGGTCCGCATACTCGCCGCGCTGCGCCGCCCTAGCGCGCCGCCCTGGCGCCGTGCACGGCCAGCTGCGGGTAGTCGGGCAGCTGGTCGTCGATCTTCTCGACGAGGCAGGCCGTGCCGTAGGCGCACGTCTGCGCGAAGCCGCCGAGGTCGCTGGTGTCGAAGCCCAGCGCGATGACGGCGTTGCCGCCGCGGCTCTGGCACTCGTGCACCATGCGGCTGATGGCGTCGTTGCGGGCGGTGTAGAGCTGAGAGTCAGGGGGCAAAGAAAATAGGGGAGAGCAAAGGGGCCGCCGGCAGAGGGAAATACCATGTGCGTAAACCAGCTCAGCTCGCCGCCGGCCATGCTCTTGATCACCATGCCCAGCCCCGCCGCCCAGTTGCGCGACCGCACCGTCAGCCCGTACACGGCGCCCAGCACCCGCACCACGCGGTACCCGGGGATGTCGATCATGGTCGTCGTGATCACGCCGTTGGTCTCGGTGAAGCAGTGCAGGTCGCTGAGCTCCGGCGGCATCGCCGCCGTCGAGGCCGTCGCCGGGGGCATGATGGAGGAAGATGTGGGAAAATCTGTCTGCTTGGCAAAGGCAGCGCTTCTCTACACAGAGCGAGGCGTCTCGGCAGCCGAGGCGGAGGTGAGGTCGGGTGAGGTGAGGTCGTCTTGTTGTTGTCACGTGATCCGGTGATCTGGTGATGCTCGAGCGAGATGAATCCACGCCAGCAACCTGCGACAGAGAAGACAGAGAAACCAAACAGAGGAGAAATGAACGATATGCACAAGCAGAGCATAACAGAAATCCAGGAGACGATCCCGGGCGTGTGTGCCAACAGCCGTCCTTTATACTCGTCCAGAGCTCCGCGGTCGCAGCGCTGACTGGCTGCGGACTGGCTGCTGCCTGGCATGCTGCTCCTGTCCGACCATCCTATGTTATGCTTACAGGCCGCCGTTGAACTCGCCTGACGTCACGCTGCCAGTGCCAACAGAGCAGTCCGCAGAGCGCATCTCGAATGCTTACCGTTGACATCACGTGATCGGGCGCGAAATACTCCGTACGAGCTCCGACAGCTCGCCAAGCTGTCCAAAATGCCGCATGCTGCCTACCTGCATACCCGGTAGCTGCATCCACCCGAATTGCCGCGTGCCGGGCCAGCGGCCAGCCCGGGCACCGTGCTCGTCGCAGCCCGGAATTTTCAGGGCGGAAAAACCTGGCTGGCGCGCGCTGATTGGCCAGGCCCGCCGCAGACTGGCCCACTCGTTGCTCGGTTTCGTGCCCAGGTCCCCTTTCCCCCAGGAGGCCCAGCGAAAATTGCGACTTTTTTCGCTCCTCCTCTTTCTCGCTTCTCTCCTCCTCTCGCCCTCTCCTCGGCTTTTCCTCTGCTTCCTCTTCATCCCATCCCAACGCCGCACCCGGACCTCTCTCCCCGCCGCCCTCGTCCGCAATTGCAATTGGCCTTGCAATTGTCTCCCTGTCTCCCCGTCCCTTCTTTTTTTCCCCTCGTCCTCCTCCTCGGTCCAAACCATGTTCCGGAACGCTCTCCGCCGGTCGACGCGCGCCGTCGGCGCCCTCTCTGCGAGCAGAGTCGCTGGGGTACGTGGCTCGCGGGCGATGCGGACCGGATGCGACGGATGCGCCGCACGGCCCGCCGATGGCCGCCGTGGCCGGTCGATGCTGGCGATGGCTGGGCCGCCGTGGCTGCAGGGGCCACGGCCGGGCCGCTCGGCTTCTTCGGCTCGAGCTCCGGAGCTCCGGCCGGCCGTCGTGGGCGTCGTGGGCGTCGAGCACGTCGCATCCGGCCTCGCCGCCGCTCTCCCGCTTTCCCTCCCTGCTCTTGGCTAACGTCCCCAGGCCCGCGTCGCGCCCGCGTTCCTCCAGGCCCGCACCTACGCCGACGCCAAGCCCGCGCCCACCGAGGTCTCGTCCATCCTCGAGCAGCGCATCCGCGGCGTGCAGGAGGAGGCCAACCTGGCCGAGACCGGCCGCGTCCTGTCCGTCGGTGATGGTATCGCCCGTGTGCACGGCATGGCCAACGTCCAGGCCGAGGAGCTGGTCGAGTACGTTCTCCTCGCGTGGCTGTCCTGTCCTCTCCACTCTTCGTGCTAACCTGCAGGTTCGCCTCCGGCGTCAAGGGCATGTGCATGAACCTCGAGGCCGGCCAGGTCGGTGTGGTGCTGTTCGGTTCCGACCGTCTCGTCAAGGAGGGCGAGATCGTCAAGCGTACCGGCCAGATTGTGCGTCTCCCCCCGTGTTGTCGTCGGCTGTCTGTCCGTCCCCGTCCGCCCGCTAACGCCCTCAGGTCGATGTCCCCGTCGGCCCCGAGCTGCTCGGCCGCGTCATCGACGCCCTCGGCAACCCCATCGACGGCAAGGGCCCCCTCAACACCAAGGAGCGCCGCCGCGCCCAGATCAAGGCCCCCGGCATTCTGCCGCGCAAGTCCGTCAACCAGCCCGTGCAGACCGGCCTCAAGTCCATCGACGCCATGGTCCCCATCGGCCGCGGTCAGCGTGAGCTGATCATCGGCGACCGTCAGACCGGCAAGACCGCCGTCGCCCTCGACGCCATCCTCAACCAGAAGCGCTGGAACGACTCCAACGACGAGACCAAGAAGCTGTACTGCGTCTACGTCGCCGTCGGCCAGAAGCGCTCCACCGTCGCCCAGCTCGTCAAGACCCTCGAGGAGAACGACGCCATGAAGTACTCCATCGTCGTTGCCGCCACCGCCTCCGAGGCCGCCCCCCTGCAGTACCTGGCCCCCTTCACCGGTGGTACGTCCCGAGAATCCTTGCCCCCCTTCTTATGTTTGTGGGCACGATGCTGATCAATAGCCTCCGTCTCTGAGTGGTTCATGCACAACGGCAAGCACGCCCTGGTTGTCTTTGACGATCTGTCCAAGCAGGCCGTGGCCTACCGCCAGATGTCGCTGCTGCTGCGTCGTCCCCCCGGTCGTGAGGCCTACCCCGGTGATGTCTTCTACCTGCACTCGCGTCTGCTCGAGCGCGCCGCCAAGCTCAACGACAAGCTCGGCGGCGGCTCGCTGACCGCGCTGCCCGTCATCGAGACCCAGGGCGGTGATGTGTCCAGCTACATCCCCACCAACGTCATTTCCATCACGGACGGCCAGATCTTCCTCGAGGCCGAGCTGTTCTACAAGGGTGTGCGCCCGGCCATCAACGTCGGTCTGTCCGTGTCGCGTGTCGGCTCCGCCGCGCAGCTCAAGGCCATGAAGCAGGTTGCCGGTTCGCTCAAGCTCTTCCTGGCCCAGTACCGTGAGGTGGCTGCCTTTGCCCAGTTCGGCTCCGACCTGGATGCTGCCACCAAGCAGACCCTGTCCCGTGGAGAGCGCGTACGTTTTCCTTCTTATCCTCTTGTTCTACCTCATCGGACTACGCATACTAACGTCGCCAGTTGACCGAGCTCCTGAAGCAGAAGCAGTACTCGCCCATGGCCGTCAACGAGATGGTGCCCCTGATCTACGCCGGTGTCAACGGCTTCCTCGACGTCGTGCCCGTCGACAAGATCCTGACGTGGGAGTCGGACTTCCTGGCCCACCTCCGGTCCAACGAGCCCGAGCTGCTGGCCACCATCGACAAGGAGGGTGCCCTGAGCAAGGAGACCGAGGCCAAGCTCAAGGAGGTCATTGACGCCTTCACCAAGGGCTTCCTGGCTTAAGCGGCGCGCGTAATGGGAGTGTGGCAGTAGGGGTGGGGGGGTGCAGGAGCGGGAGGGAGGACTCGGGGGGTGTGAGATTTGGATCGTGTCTGCTTCTGCGTTGGTCTTTTTTCCCCGTCTCCGCACCCCCGACGAACGGTCTGGCGGCGCGGAAACGAACCGAAAAGCAGGCCACCACCGGCGAGGCGAGGGCATCTGTCCGCGGCCAATCTTTCTGTACAATAGAGCTCACGGGCTCGATTGCGCTCGATTAAAAGAATATGTTTTGATTTCTCCTCTGGTTGTTCTGGGTCGGTGCAGGCCGAGGACAGGACGTGCCGTGCTCATGCAATTCGCAGCCATATAAGATGCGCCGAGATGCTCCGTAACAGCCATGTCGTGTGACGGCTAATTGCACAACCGATGCCGATGACAAAGCAGTGACATCAGCGATCAGACGAGGGTCGGACGACGGACGTCGGACGTCTCCCAACTCGGCGCAGCACCAAACTGCAACATGCCATCCGAGGACACGAGCATGGTTCCGTCCTTGACGCCTGCGATGCGCGAGCTGCTCGCGCGCGTGCGCCAGATGGTGCCGCCGCTGCGCAGCCGCTTCCACAAGGGCCAGCTGGGCCGCGTCGGCGTGCTCGGCGGCTGCGACGACTACACGGGCGCGCCCTACTTTTCCGCCATGGCGAGCGCGCGCCTGGGGTGTGACCTGGTGGGCATCTGGGCAGCCTCATTACGAAAATATCAGTGCTGACGGCAGTCCCACGTCATCTGCACGCCGGCGGCGGCGGCCGTGATCAAGACGTACTCGCCGAACCTGATGGTGCACCCGCTGCTGCGGGAGGGCGGCGGGGATGGCCAGGAGGGCGCAGACGGCGCAGACAGCGCAGACATCAACGCCCAAGCCGACGCCGTGAGCCGCCGCATCGCGGAGAACCTGCTGCCGCGCCTGCACGTGCTCGTTGTCGGCCCGGGGCTCGGCCGCGACCCGCTGCTGCAGGCGACGGCGGCGCGCGTGCTGGCGGCCGCGCGCGCGCGCGCGCTGCCCGTCGTCGTCGACGCCGACGCCCTGCTGATCGTGCCGCGCCAGCCGGCGCTGCTGCGCGGGTACCCGCTGGCGGTGCTGACGCCGAACGTGGTCGAGTTCCGGCGGCTGGAGGAGGCCGCGGAGAAGGCGGGCGGGGAGAAGGCGGGCGGCGGCGGCGGCGGCGGCGACAAGGCCGGCAGCGAGGATGCCTCGGCCCGCGCGGCCCAGCTGGCGCGCACGCTGGGCGTGACGCTGGTGCAGAAGGGCGCGGTGGACATTGTGGCCGGCGCGGACGGCGCGTTCGGGCCCTATGTGTGCGACGTGCCCGGCGGGCGCAAGCGGTCGGGCGGGCAGGGCGACACGCTGACCGGGTCGATTGCGACCTTTCTGGCGTGGCGCGCGGCGTACCTGGACGGGCTGTGGCAGCCGCGCGGCGACGGCCCGCCGCTGGACGCGCGCGAGCTGGTCCTGCTGGCGGCCGTGGGCGGCAGCGCCATCACGCGGGTATGTGGCCAGCCACTTGCCTTTTGGTTTTCTTTTGGGACACGTTCTGACCCCTACCTAGGAATGCTCTCGGCTGGCGTTTGCCAAGCGCGGCCGCAGCATGCAGGCGAGCGACCTGACAGACGAGGTGCACACGGCCTTTACCGCGCTCTTCGGGGAGGACGCGGACGACGACGAGGGCGACGAGGCCAAGCTGTGAGGCGAGCCGAGTGTCACGTCACGACAGCGCTCTACGGAGTACAACTACTGCCGCAAACGCTCTCACGGCGCCCTGGTTCAGGAATGCTCTCAGCCGCTCACGCCAATGCTCTCAGCCATGCACGCCATCGCCGATCGGATCGTCCTCCAGCAGCGTGACGGTCGCCTAGACGGGCACAGCAAATAGACAAAATACATTGCTGCTCGCCGAAGTCGAGAGGCCGCTTGGCTAGCCACTTTTGTCTGTCGCCTCCTTCCCCTCTTCTTCCAAGACATTTCCAGACGGCCAGCGGCGCAGTCGACGCAAGGGGGCGCTGCGCGCTGCTAGGCCGGCCAGTCGTGCAGGCTGCATGTCTCAGCTGACGGAGACTTGGTCGTGTGGCGAGGCCACTATACTACGGATACTCCGAACGGAGGAGGCGACGGCCGACGGCTGCCTACTTTTTTTTCAGCCGGTGTGCTCTTTCGTGGCGATGTGCTCTCTCGTGGAGGCTCATTCGTACGGAGTATACAGAGTGCTCCGTGCTGCGGTATACTCCGTGCTCCGTACTTCTGTATTGGACAGTCGGATGCCCCCTGAAATCAAATACGAAACAAGCAGAGTGCAACCCGAGGTCGTCTCCGGCTCGTCTTGCTGGGCGAGTACAACGCCACCGACCAAAGGCAACCAAACCCTCTGCGACAACTGCTCCGTTCGATGCGACCAAACTCAATCGCAGCGCCCCTGCCGGCAGAATTGCCCGAAAATGTCCGACGCATGGTCTCCGAGGAGCCGGGACGAGGTCGCAGCGACACAAGGTGTCTCTGTGCGGTCTGGCTGGCCTGCGAGGAGGCGGAGGGCTTGCACGAACCTCGCGAGGTGCTCCGGCCGTTGGCCTCTGCCGAGGAAACGCCTCTCGTCGGCTCAAGGTACGGCCGGGCATTTTCCGCGTGCAGAAAGAGGATGGAGTCGACAACGCATAACATAAACCATACAGCGTGCTTACTCCGTACGGAGTAATACTCTTGCATGAGCTGCAGGCCAGGCCATCCTACCGACGGCTGCCGCCCGGCGGCCACGCTGCTGTGGGGTGGGTTCGCAGCCGAGTAGCGCTGGTTCTCGCTCCCCTTGCCTCGACCCCTGCCGTTGTCGACGCGACGACGCAAGGGCCGCCGGCCAGGGTTGAGCAAGCTACGACTATTTTGGGCACATTGCGACCCGCGGCCGTTTTCGTGCTCTGCGCGTGTGCGTGTGATATGTGTGATGTGTGTGATATGTATGCTCCTCCTGGACTCCGTATCTGTGCTGATCCCACCCCGCGAAACAGCGCGCTGGACGGACAGCCAGCCAGCTCGGATCGCCGCGAGCACCGCCAGGCCCGTCGTCCTGGCCGTCGTCTAGCGTGGCTGGGCCCGGCTGGCCAAGCCAGCAGCCGGCCCACGCCTCCACTCCCTTGCATGCCCCGTCCTTTTTCTTGTTTTTCTGGGCTTGCAGCGGTTGACTTCCGGAGACGCTGGGCGTCGGTACAATATCCGACAGATAAGCAGAGGCCGTTCTGTGCAGGATCGTGTCGTTTCCTCGTGCTTATTTGTCCTTCTATTGCTCCGTCTCCGTCCTTGTAAAATACAATGAAAGTACAAGTACAAGTACTGCGGAGCAGTCGTGCCTTGAGCTGTTGGGCAGTGCCTGGCTGCTAGCCTCGAGCTAGGCGGCCGCCCGATCGCCTGCAAGTCGTGCAGTGGCGTGCTTCGTGTCTCACCCGTTGCCAGACGAGCCACACGCGCAGCCGACGAGCTCCAGCCAGCCCCTCGCCGCTGATCCGCGGCCGTGCCGTCTGTACGGAGTATGCTCAAGTTTCTCGGCTGCGCCTCACACACCAGGAGGCCTGCAGGAAGTCGTGTGTTTTGCAGCTGTACAAGTAAGCATACAGAGACTCTGCTTGTAGGCATACGGAGTAGACGCCGCGACGCGTGCGGCCAGGGTAGCTTGCCGCTTGCCGCCCGGCCCCAGTGCCAGCGCGCCCTGCCTGGCCGCGCCCAGAGCTCCCGAGCTCCTCCTGAGAACGGTCCCGGCAGCCATCCTGGTCTGTCATCTGGCCCTTTTTTCAAGTCTCCCCGGTCGCTGTCACCTATCACTTTTTTTTTGTGCCGACCGGCTATTAATCACTCACACCGTCACCGCGCCCGTCGCCGCCGTCACAGCAAACCCATGCCCTTTGTCCAAGCCCTCATTTGCCAGGGCCTCGACACAATCTTGTCGTCCCTCGTAGCCCCAATGCGACGACGGTCTGTTCGTATAATGCCTCCCCGTAAATAGACACAGTCTGTGAAACGGCCAGACACCGTGCGCGCAGTTCCTGCCAGCCCGGGAGTTGTCAACTCGGGCGCGCCTGCCCCGTTCGTTGCCCACGACGTCCGGCCCACCAGGCCCTCTCCGCGCTCGTATACGTATTATTATTACTCCGTATACTCGACAAGCAGACTAGCCATTAGCTGTAAACGACCAGTCATACTCCGTATGCGTACGGAGTACGGAGGAACTTGACAATGTGAGGGCCAGGCCCGTTGCGTCGAGAGTGCGGTGAGGGGGAGGTAGGGTCGAGGAAGGCGCGTTCGGTGAGGGTCCTGGGCGAGGAAGGAAGGAACCCGCGTGTCGTGTCCTCTTTTCAACTCGGCCTCAACCTCATCTCGCATTTCTCTTGCTTCTTTCTCTCTCCCTTTCTCTCTCCCTCTCCCCCTCTCTCTCCCCGCACAGCCCTCTCCCCAACGTTGCTGTCCGTGCCAGCCACTGCCGGGCTGCAGCATTCCAGGACCGAGCACACGACACGGCACGCGATCCACTCGGACCAGCCAAACCAGCAACCTGCGACGGCGCCTTGACGTCGGTCTCTCCCTCGTTCTCTGGCTCGGCCTCTCTTTGGTTTGGCTTTGGCTGTTTTAAACGCTACCTGCTGTCCGTGGCTCTGGTCTTCCATCTGTCTTCTTGTGTTCACCCAGTCTGGTCTGGTTTATCTTGTTCTTCTTCTCTCCTCTTCTCTTCCTCTTCTCTTCTCTTCTCTCTCTTCTCTTTTTCCCTCCTCTTGTTTTCCTCCCCAGCTCGTCGTACCTTTCTCTCCCTTGCCCGACGATCTCCCGCCGCCGTCGCCCGATCGCGTCTGTCCGGCGCTCGCCAGCTCGCCCAGCGGCCTCCGCTCTCCGCCTCGGGCTTATCTTCCCCTCTCTCGCCCTCCCTCGCCTCGCATCCCTTTCGGTCTTGACAGCTGTGCGCGGGTTCTCGACAGGCACGAGGCAGCCTGCCGTCGGCCGTGGCGTTCCCCAAGCCGGCTGTCAGACCCTGGCATGCTCCTTGGCCAGCTCGGCCAACCCCCCCCCCCCAAAACCGCCTCCCTCTCGTCGCCGCCAAACCTCCTCCCAAAACGGGCTCACCCACACCACAAGCGCCACCTGGTGCCCCTATCCCAAGTGTAAGTGGACCCAAACAAAAACCAGCCAGACAGACGAGAGCGAGAGACGAAAAAAAGAAACCCCCCGAAAAAGAAACGACCCTCGCGCATCTTATATCTCCCCCTCCCCCAGCATACCAGCAGCAGGCTTATGCATGTTTGCTTTTTTCCAGCCGTCTTGCCTCTCGTTCTTCATCCTGCATGTCTCACGGCGAGGGCCCCCCTCGTATATGCAGTCTGCTGTCTCGCCTGCTGTCTCGTCCTGCCGTCTTGGCTCTCCTCTCTGCTGCCTCTCCTCTTTTCTGATTTTCTCGTGTCCTCTCTCGTCTCTCGTCTCTTGTCTCCTCTCTTGTCCTCGCCCTGGCCTCCCTGTCCTGTTTAATCTCCGTCTAAGACATCTCCAGTACCCATTTCGCTTCACGCGTGCTACTGCACTGCACCTGCAGGGCTCACCACGTCACCATCCTCGCGCCCCGTCTGGTTCTCGAGCCGTTGACAAAGTGTGTTTTCTCGCCTGCTCCCGTTTTTTCTCCTTGCATATTTTTCTCTTGTCTCTGCCCTCTCTTGTCGCTTGCCGCTTGCTTCATTCAACGCTGACGCTACGCTCGCTCAGTCGACGACCCATGGTCACCCAAGCCCGCCACCACAGCAGCCGACGCTGAACTCGTCTCTCTCGACACGCTCGCCAACTCTGTCCACTCGTGCCGCGGCCTCGGTTTTTGTTGCCTCGGACTGCCTGTCTGCTGTCTGCTGCTTGCCGTCTGCTCGCGTCTTGCTCGCTTGCGGGTGAACCCCAGGTCGCCCAGCTGCTGTGCACCCGTCTCGCGTTACGCCGACGGCCAGCCTCTGGCTAAACAGGTAAGAGCATGGCCCGCATCGTCACCTCTTCTTCGCCTGTCTTGTCTCGGCCTGTGTTGCCATCGCGTTCGGCTCTTGTAACTCGTCTTGCGCTCGGCTCGCCTCGTCACCTGCGTGCATCGCCATGAAACGGCACCAGCGCAAGAGACGTGTCCGAGAAGACGAGATGCCTTTTGATTTCTCCTCTTCTACTGTCGCTCGTCGTTCTCCTCTGTTCTCTCCACACAACTGACATGGCCCCTCTAGACCGCCCTCGCCTGTCCTCCACCATGGCCAACGGCATCGACAAGCTCGAGCGCCTCTTCTCCAAGAAGAAGGCCGCCGCCGCCGCCGCCGCCACCCACGACCACTCGCCTGCCGCCAGACCCTCCAGTCTCGCCTACGCCTCCGCGACGGCACCCTCGCGTTTTACGCTGCGCAAGCCTTCCTTCGTCCCCTCCTCCTCCTCCTCCAACTCCTCTTCCACCTCCTCTGCCTCCTTCTCTGCCGCCTCCTTCTACTCTACGCAGTCTGCCGCCTCCTCGGCCGCCGCCGCCGCCGCCGCCGCCTCACAGCAGGATGTTCACTTCCCCCAGCCCTCGTTCATCCGCCCCAGAGCCTCCCGCATGATCCCCCGCGACGACTCGGGGCTCTCGCCGTCGGTGTCGCTTTCTTCGTCTTACACGTCTTCCTCCTGTCTCCGCCCAGCCACGGCAGGGCGCAGCCAGAGTGTGCCGCAGCCTCCTGCTCTCCCCCTCAGAGCGCCCTCTTGGCGCGGCGTCGCACCAGCAGCCGGCGCACACGGTGGCACAACAGCATACCGTGACGAGTCGCCATGTGGTACAACCACAGCAGCGGCAGCAGCAGCAACCACGCCCGCCCCTGCTATGCCGCAGGCGAGGTCCATGTCGCTGGTCAACACGCCGCGTTCCCGCCCTCTGCCTCTGGCCCACAGCAGCGCCCACAGCGTCGACCACCCTCCGCTGAGGCGCTCCTCGTCTCTCCTGCAACGCCGCGACGTCTTCGTTGCCCCCCTCGAGCGTCTCCACGCCTACCAGCTTCCGCCACCGCCGCAGCAACAACAAGAGCAGCAGCAGCAGCAGCAACAGCAGCAGCAGCAGGTCACCCGGACCTCCATCGCCATCACGCTCAGCTCGGGCGAAGTCAGCCCGACCACCATCCTGCAGCCGACGCCAGTCGTTGCCTCTGCGTGCTTGTCGTCCGCGTCTTCGTCCGCGTCGTCGTCTACCTCGCTGGCCCACGACGATTCGGCTGCTGCGGCTGCTCCGCCCGCGCTCGCCATCCACAGCGACGACCTGCCCCTGCACGACCTGCGCGATCTACACGATCTGCCAGACCTGCAGGCCATCGCCAATCTGCACACGCTCAAGGACCTCAAGGACCTCAACCAGCCGCTGCTCTTCTCGGAACAGCCCCGGGAGCCAGCCACAAGCCAGCGGCCAGAAACAGCCCCTGAAGCCCCGACCAAGGCAGAGGTAAAGGAAACGGTAGTTAAAAGCCCTGCATCCACCGCCGCGCCGACGACCGTCCAGACTCCGCCGCGCCGCCGCAGCTCCGTGCTTGCACCCATCGTGCTGCCCCAGACCGGTTCAGCATCGCCGCCGCCCACATCCTCTACCCGTCGCCGCTCACGCATCATCCACCGCCGCCCCATGTCGCTGCGCTACCAACGTCACCTGCCGGCCCAGCCGCCGACGCCCTCGTCGCCCAGCTCAGTGCTGATGGAGCCGAACCTGGGCGACTTTTTGACCCTCAGCGATGACGACATTGCCGAGGCCGTGTCCGCTGGAGGCGGCCAGCAGCCGCCCTCGCACGCCAAGGTCGCCCCGGCACCGTCGGAGGCGTCTGTGTCCCCCCCTGTGTCGCCGACGGCCGCCACACGTCGGCGCGCGCTGACGGCGGGAGCGCCAGCCCACCCGCCACCTTCCTTCCACCCACCGCCACCGGTGTCGATGCTGAGTTGGCTCCCCGGCATGCCTCTGTTGCCGACACCTTCGCCTTCGCCTTCTGCGCACGCACACGCGCACACACCATCGCCTTCGCTGTCGCTTCTCTTCTCGGCCAACGGCCATCCACGCACGCCTGTCGGCGAGTCGCGCATGGCTGCGGCTTTTGAAATTGCCCGCATTGCCTCCCAGCACGGCTTCGACCTGGCCTACGTTGCCACAATCTGGCCCCGGAACATGGCCTGTGTGCAGGCTTCAGCCACCACGCCCACGCCGGCCGTGTCGCGCGCCAACAGCCTCCACAGCCGCGCCAACACGCAAACACCGCGTGCCCACCACATCAGCCACGTCAGCCAGGCCAGCCAGACGAGTTTCGTGAGCACGGCCAGCACGGCCAGCACGACGGCGTCTGCTCTGAGCTCCCATCCCAAGCTGGAGGCCCAGTTCCTCGCGGCGTACGGCCTGGCCACGGTCCGTGCGGCACCCTACAGCCCGTCGGCGCCCACGCATGCACGGATCTTGAACGCAGACCGCTGGGTCGAGATTCGCGAGCCTGACGAGAAGCCCGACGAGTTTGCTTACGGCTACGGCTGCGCGTTCTATCGGGGCCACGCCGCCGTCGTGCCGACAGCCAACCTGTCCCCCAGTCAGCAGCGCTGTGCCCAGCGGCGGCCGTCGACGGACGACTGCGACGCGGACACGGAGCAGGATGCCGGCAGCTCTGGCACGGCCGGCGCGCGGACGGCACGGCGGATCAATCGCCGGGCCGCTCCCAGTTCATTGACTGTCCACAACGGCAGCAGCAGTGGCAGTTCCTGCAGCCAAGCCTGCAGCAACAACCGCGGCATCGTCTTTGTGGCGTACCGCAGCAAGGATGCGGGCGACGAGAGACGGGCCCAGGACGACCTCGACGGGCTGTACCGCGATGTCGAGGCGCTGGTCGACAAGATCCTCGACGTGCACATGCAGCAGCAGCGGCAGGCACAGCTGGGCATGCGGCGAGTGAGCGGCGGCGTGGACCCTGCGCCAACAGGCTCGTGCAATGACGTCCAGGCGTCTGCATGAAAGCCGTGTCGTTTTCGAGATGTTGTGTTTTGCCAACTACATCTACGTTCGTTTCGTTTTGTTTCATTCCGTCTTTGTTTTCGTTTTGTGCATTTCCCATGATGGTCAACGGATAGCATTTGGTGGAGGCAACGGATGACGGAGGAACAGCATCTGCATTTCTGCAGGCTCATATATACCACGGGAACACGCTTCTGTACATGAATGCATTCTGCTTTTTCAAGGGTATCGATCGTGTCGTCCTGACGAAAAGAAAAAGGCACTCGAGATCGCGCGCTCCCTACCTCCCTCCAGCGTCCTACTCCAGCGTAAAGTCCCACGGCGCAAACGCCGCACGGAACGCCGCCACGTCCGCCGTCTCCTCGGCCTCGGTCTGCACGCAGTCCTGCCAGCGCAGCCGCGTCGCCTCGAGCCCCAGCAGCTTGGCCACCACGCGCCGTCCAAACTGCAGGTCGAACCGCGCATCGGGGTCGAGCCGCATGCGCAGCGTCTTGCCGACGATGCGGCCGCCGCTGCCCTTGTCCCCTGCGCTGGCGGGGTCCTTGGCGGCGTCCTTGTCCGTGGCGGCGTCCTCCTGGCCCGGAGTCTCCGCCCAGATCCACACGCGGAAGTAGTCGTCGGCGTCCAAGGCGGCCTGGTCCGGGTCGTCGTCTGCGGCGGCGGCCTCCTCGAGCGGCGGCAGCTGCAGGTTGGCGGCCTCGACGCGGAAGGCGGCCTCGACCAGCCCGCCGGCCACGAGCTGCGCCGGCACCGGCACCGTCTGCCAGTGCACGTGCACGTTGCGCTGGCGGCTGATCTCCCAGGTGACGGTGCCGAGGCGCTGCCGCGACGTGGCCGCCACCATGGCCTGCAGGCTGGCGCGGAAGCGCGTCATCTCGCGCAGCGTCTGCCGCGCCGGCGACGACGACGACAACGACGACGAGGCGGCCCCCCCCGCCGCCGCCACGCCGTCCACCGCTGCCAGCGTCGGCGCGTGGCTCAGCGGCACAATCAGCATGTGCCCCGGAAAGGCGCTTGGCGCGCCGCTGCCCTCCGGCGTCCCCGCCAGCCCCTCCGCGGCAAACGTGCTCGGCTCCGGCAGCGGGCCCTTGGCCGTCGCCAGGTACGCGTCGCTGCCGACGCTGGCAATCATGTGCGTCGGCAGCGACGGGTTCGACAGGCAGAAGAAGCACTGGTCCGGGCCGGGCGGCGGCCGCGCCGGCGATCCGCCGCGGCGCCGCTTGCCGTGGCGGCCTTGCCCCCGGCCGTCGCGGTAGCGGTGGTGGTCGTCGCCGCCGTGCGAGGCAAACCGCCCAAACGGCTCCGGCTCCAGCGGGGCACGCCGCTTCGTGGCAGCAACAGGGTTGAAAAACGGCGACTGCGTGCAGCCCGCCGGCAGCCCCGTCGGCGCCACCGCACCCGCGCCGCCCGGCTGCAGCGCAAAGGCATAGAGCGCCTTGGCCTTGGCGGCGTTGCCCCAGCTGGCCAGCGCCAGGAAGCGCGTGACGTCGAGAGCCGCCGCCGCATCGGCCGCAGCGGCCGCGGCGGCCTGTGCGTCGCGCGGCGGGTGGAAAAAGGGCTCGCGCTCGTAGTAAAAGGAAGCCGGCTCTTGGGAACCCGACCCCGGCAGGTCGCCCGCCGTCAGGTGGTAGCGCGGACGCAGCGCGGCCACGAGGGCGCCGAGGCCGTCGCTTGCGGGGATGCGGGCGGCTGGGTCACTGCCGCCCTCGTCCCCGGCCTCCTTCGGAAGCGCCGCCTGCGACCCGCGCCAGACGCCGCGCGGCCAGATGGCCGTCAGCAGGATGTCGGCGCCGTGAGCACCCCGCAGTGCGGACTCGTCTGCGGCGGTGTGGAGTGGGGAGCAGATGTCGTCGCCGTTGCCGTCGGCGTCGTTACCGGCGGCGCTGTCTGCGCCGGCCAGCGCGCCGCCCAGGGCCACGATGCGCAGGCCCTCGGCGGTCTTGGTGACGCTGCGGCGGCCGAGGTAGTGCAGGTTGGGGCACAGCTCGTCGCTGTCGTGGGCGGCCTCCTCGGCCAGGCGGGCGGTCACGCGCGCTGGGAACGGGCGCGTGCCCACAGTGAAGTAGGTGGTGACGGGGACCTCGATCTGGCCGCGCAGCAGCTGGTCCAGCTCGTCGTCCTCGTCCTCTGCAAACAGATTGCCCGTGGCGATGCAGCAGGCAAACTGGTTCTTGGCGTGCAGGGCAGCCAGCTTCTTGAAGGCGGCCGCAAAGTGGCCATTGACGGAGCCGACAACGATGCTGAAAGGTCAGTTCGGGCTGCACGAAAGAGAAGCATGGGGGGACGCTAAGACCCTCACGTCTTGAGCGGGTTGATCATGTTGCAGAAAAGGCGATTGGGAGAGGGAGGAGGAGAGTAGTGAGGAGGGGGGGAGCTTACAGCTTGGAGGTCATTGTCGATGAGGCTCAGAGGTGAGGCCTCTCTGGATGAGGCAGTCTCAGGGAGCAAACGTCTTTAGGAAAAAGTCCGAGACAGGTGAGAGCACGCAGCGGGCGAGTGTCTGTGTGGAAGTGAGATGGGGGAGGACGAGAGGTCGGGATGAAAATGAGAAACAAAACAGATGAAAAAAACAGGATGAAAAAATGAAAAAATAAGTAAAAAAAAAACAGAAAGACAGCCGGGACGCCAAACAGCTAGCCAACCTCCTCTAAAGATGCTTGTATTCGTCACAAACCCTTTTGGCTCCCCTGTCGTCGTTTTGGTCAACGCACTGCTCTGTCTGATGCTCTCCGTAGTCGTTGCATTGGGTTGAGCTGAGCTGGACGTTGGACATGGCCCCGGCCCGGTTTAAGAGATAATCCGGGCGCGTCCGTTATCCGACATGCATATATCCGAACGGCAATACCCGCCTCGACATGTCTCACATCAACGACATTTCATGTCAAGGGCGAGTATGCAATGATCAAGAACGCCTATTGCCCCTTGTAGCCTTTTATCTCCTTGGGAGAAAAGCCAAAATGCCAGAAAAATTGGGAGTCCAAGGGTCACAAATCAAAAACCAGATCGAAGACCGGAGCCGAGAAAACAAGACGAAGAATAAAAAGCATCAAAAATAAAAGGTATCGATGGGCCGTATCCCAGATGCTTCGGCACCGGGATCGGCCCCAAAGAGCGGGCGAAACGTAAGAGTAACAGAGAAGCAAGGCAGGTTACCAAAAATAAACCCCAAACCAGAAAACCAAAAAAGAAACCAAAAAGGCCAAGACAGCACGCAAAAACCACGACATGAACCATCAATCCTCCAAATTACCACCCGAGTCGGGCCTGAATCTCCTCTGCTCCGCCTTGCACCCCTCCTCCGCGACATTATGTTCTCCTTTTGTTGTCCGTCCATGCAAGCGTGGCGGCTCCGGCGGCCGACGGTCGTGTATGTACAATGCAGATGCTTGTGCCGGTTCGCTGGATTTTTCTTTTCGCTGAGGTTGTCGCTCGTTGCCAATGGGATGAAAGAACATAAAAAAAAACACGAAAATGCAAGAGAAAGACGGCGCGATGCAGCAAATGCAGGATTATGCAAAACCACCTTCGTTCTTGTATGGTCGCGGCGCTGTGTAATGCTGGGTATGCGTGTATACTCGAATGAGGATGCTTGTATGCGTTGCTCTCGGTAGCGATGAAGAGGTGCGTGAAGATTAGGTTGGCCGGCAGGACCGTGTGCTGGTGTGGCGGGATGTGGTTTTTGTTTCTCTGGTTGTGCGTGTTGATAAAAGAAAGGATGGCTGACCGAAACGCCAAGAAGGGAATGTGCAGTGAAGAAATGAGTGACAAGAAAAGAACCGTGTGGAATCGAAGCGTGAGACGGGAGAAACGTGACAAAAGAAAAGATCGGACAGTAATGTACACCGCATGTTCCAGAAATCGTGGGATCATGGGAAGCCGACGGACGTCGACGGTGGAGGCATCATCATGCAGGGTGTGGCTCTCCGTAGAGAGAAGGTCAGTATGAGGCCATGCGGCGGGCGTGGCCGCGGTCGCAGCCGAGGATGGGCGAGGCGCCCATCATCATGGACGGCGACGAGGCTTCGCGGAGGCTGGGGGTTGGCGGCGATGCTGCGCCAAAGAAGGGATTGAAGGAGTCCCTGCTGCTGCTGCTGTTGTTGCTGCTGCCGCTGCTGCTCGTGCTGCTGCCGCTGCTGCTGCTGCTGCTGCCGCTGCCGCTGCTGCTGCCACCGACATGGCCGTTCTGGCTGTTCACCTTCTCGGCCTGGCCAAACGCAAAGGTCTGGGCGCGGTGGAGGCCCTTGCGGCTCTGCTTGAGGCGGCCCATCTCGCGTTCGCAGGCAAAGGCGTGAGCCGCGTCGTCCATTTCGACGTAGGCCTGCGGGTAGCAGCGGCAGGGGTGCTCGCCGAAGAAGGCACTGTAGCCGCCGTCCAAGATGTAGAGCTCCGGGTAGGTCAGGCGTGGGTAGTGCTCGGCGTTGCGGGCGCGGTCCTGGGCGCGGATGTGGCGCGCCATCAGGGGGGCGCGATGCGCCGAGTACTCGCAGTGCAGCACGATGAGGGTGCGGCCGGGCGGCGGGGCCGCGAACAGGTGCTCGGCCAGTAGGTTCTTGTCGTTGTAGTTGACGGCCTCGCTGATGTGGCCGCCGGCGTACTCGTACTCGAAGCGGCAGTCGATGATCAGCTTGTGCTCAAAGGTGTCGTTGTATTGGCCGTCCAGCACCCGCAGCAGAGTGGCGCGGTCGATGCGCGGGATCGAGTCGTCCTGGCCGGCGGGGAAGAAGTGTGGCAGCGCCGGCTCGCAGGGGGCGGCCAGGTGGTAGGCCGGGTTGGCCGCCGCCGCCATGGTCGCTGGGACGTCGTCCGTGTCCATGGCGGATGTCGTCGGCGGCGGCGGCAGACGCGCGGCGAGGAGGGACACGGCCGGGTCGTCGCCGCGCTTGGGCTTCATCATGTCGCCGGGGTTTTCGAACATGCTGAGGGAGCGGCGGTACTGCCGGCGCGGACGCACAAAGGAGCTCGAGGGTCGGCGTACGTGGCCGTTGTGGCCATGGTGTCCGGTGACGGGCGAACCGGCGCGGGCGCTGGCGGCGGCCGACGGGGCAGTGGCCAGGGAGACAAAGGCCGGCCGTGGCGGGCGTGCGAGGGCCGCATGACCAGTGGTTGCCGCTGTGTTGGTGCTGCTGCTGCTGCTGCTGCTGCTGCTGCCTGTGGGACACGGGCTTCCCTGCGCCGAGTGCGGACGGCCCTCTGAGGCCAGCGGCTGCGGGGGGGACTCCTGGAAGCACTCGGCAATGGACAGGGAGGACGCGTTTCTGGACAGAGATGGGGCGGCAGCCGGGGGCGCCGGCGCCAGGGAGGGTTGGCGGGACTCGCCGAAGCGGAAGAAGGGCAGCTGGTTGTCGGCGGCGTGCAAGCGGGCCGACGGGCCAGCAAACGAGTAGCCCTTGGCGCGGGTGAGAGACGCGCGGCGCGGAAGCTTCCTACGCCTGAAAAGTCAGCAGGCGAAGGAGACAGAAAGACGGCAGATGGAGAGGACATACTCAATGCCGCTGGACAGCGGTCTCGACGGTTCCAGGGCAGCGGGCGGGCCCGGGCACGGGGACTCGAGCATCATGTCGTCGCTGGTGGGCGAGGGCGAGGCAGGCGAGGGCGACGACAGCGGGCTGGCGGCCCGGGCGAGAAAGGCGGCGGTGGCGGCGGCGGGCTTCCTGGGCACGGGAGTCATGTCCATGCAGTCGTCGAGGGAGGCCAGGGGCGACGACGAGACGGGGAGGGGGGGCGCTTTGGCTGGCCGGTGGTCAGCATGGCATGCAGGCACGCGGAGCACCCGTCGGCCGTCTTTTTCGGGGGCCTACCTCTCTCTCCGCCGTGGGTGAAGAGCGCGCGGCGCGGCGTGGGAAAGCGCGGGCTGGAGGTCAGTCTGTCATTCTACCCGATGAGGGACGACGGTCCCCCTTGACGAGAGCTGGCTGCCCACCTCGCATCGTCGCCAATGGTAAAGTTCTGGCACAGGTCGGCGGCCAGCGAGCCGGCGGGCGACGAGCCGTGGACGGGACCGAAGGCCTCGTCATGGCTCAGGCGGAAGAGGCCGCCGCCGAAGCCCGACCCGAGGCCGGAGCCCAGGCCGGAGCCCAAGCCGGAGACGGGCCGCGGCTTGCCGGGCGACAGACGCACGCGGACGCTGGTGAAGAGGTCTCGCTTGCCAAAGGGCGCGGCCGGCCGGTGCATGGCAGCCAGCGGCGAAGAGGCCTCCATGGCGGGGAGAAGGAGGGGGAGGAGGAGGAGGAGGAGGAGAAGGAGGCAGCGTCGGCAAGACAAGCGAGACAAGGAAGGGCAAAGGCGGGGGGAAAACGTTTGAGAAGAAACGAGGTTAGAGACGGCCGTCCATAGACACGAGGGCGGTCGTCGGGGGCCGCGGCGAGGAGAACTGGGCGAGAAGCACGCGCATGGACGTGGTCGGGGCGTCAGGCGAGGCGATGCCGGGTGGGCGTGTCGAGTCGGTGCCGGGTTGGTTGGTGCGGCGGCGTCGGTGTCGAGGGACGATGCCGTGAATCGTCAATGTCGAGGATGAAAAAGACGTCGAGCCCAGAAATGCAACCGACGTCGTCTAAAAAGAGCAGGAGCCGCCCTAAAGAGAGAGAGAGAGGGGAGGGGAAAGAAGCAAGAAGCCCAGCGTGCAGGAAGGAGCCAGCGTGCGAGACGCCGGTGAGGGAAGGTGGAACCCGTGGTGCGTGCTGTTGCACCGAGCAACGCGAGGGAGAGAAGAGGCCGTGATCTTTGCCAGCGGGTTTTCAGCGGCGATGGCGGTCTACTACTGTACGGAGTACGGAGTACCAGTACGGAGTAGACCTTGCGTGCAGCTGGGCGGCGGCGGAGCAGCTGGGCGCTTGGTACGGAGCGCTGTGCTCCGTAGTTGGACGTTGTCAGGGGAGATGCAAGCGCCGGCCGCAGGAGGAAGCCGCGACGGGGAGAGAGAAAGGCGGCGACGACGCAGGAAGCAGCCGGCCGCCAGCCAGCCAGTGAGTGCACTTCCTTCCTCACTGCCCTGCCCGACTCGGCCGCCTGCAAGCTTTGCCTGCCCCCACTGCGCCGACGACGGCAGCGTCGCTAGCGCGGTTTCTCTATCGGCGACTGCGCTGCGCTATGCCCCAGCGCTACGCTACAAGCAGCCAGACGCACCACAGAGCGCCATGGCAACAAGCGTCACACGAGCCGTCGTTGCCAGTGTCTCTGCTGACGGGATTGCTCCGTGTGAGCCCACGGTGCCAGGGTCGGTCTGCCTACCGTGCCGGGCTGACGACCGTGTCTCAGACTGCGACACGGCAGCTGCACAACCGCAACTGAGCAGATTCTACAGCGACAGGGTCCAATTCAGACACATTCTCACCGACAACGAACCATATTCCGTACAAGTACTCCGTATACTCCGTACAACGACTCTATGACGCTTCTTCTTATCAGCTCAGCTCTCGCTGACATGGGCCCTAACCGCAACTGGAAGCCCTGCTCGGCGCGTCGGCCCAGCAAAGAAAAAAAAAACTTGCCCAATTTTGCCTGTCTCGCCCAGCATCCCTGGCGGCAATGTGGGCGGGGCTGCCTGTCCATCCATCCAGTCCAGTCCATCCGGCGGGGGGGGCCGTCGCTTCGCCGTCGCCGTCGACTCTGTCTCCTTGTTTCGGACGGGCCCCAGGCGCCCACCGACCCAGGCGCCCGCCCAGGCAACCCCCCGCCGCCCGCCCGGCTCTCGGACGGGCCCCCCTCTCGGACACCAGCAAATCAGAGACCAGGACCTGCGCCCTCGGCCGTGGTTGGTGGGCGCAGCCAGCAACGAGGGCGCGCGCGCGGAGGAACACGGAGATGGGCCGGGGCGGCTGAGCGTTTGGTTGCCCAGTGTCGGCCGTCTGGTTGGCAGGCCATCCATCCATCCCTCGTCCTCTGGCTGCTGCCAGGGCGGCCTCCTGTCGTCAGCAGATCAGCGGCGCAATCTCGTGGGCGACGCCGGTGCGGGGGCGAAACGAACACGCAGGCATGGCTTCCTACGAGCACGGGCTCCTCGTACGGAGTCGTTTAGAAGTGCAAGCTCAGTTCGTTTCTGTTTCGATCTCTGCCGGAATGGGCACGGGAAATTTGTTCGCCGAGCCGCCCATATCGCGATGCATTGCTTCAGGGCCCGCGGCGGGCCGCATTCTTCCAAGGCACGCACTCGCACCGGTTAGCCGGCCGAAAGTACTTGTATACGCCGTACGGACGCCCAAATGGGGTTTCCGGGCGAGCTGATCGCAAGGCTCCGCACGCCACGGCAGATGAGGGATTTCTGCTCTACTCCGTATCGCGACCAACGACCGACGGCACCCATGTCGTGCTCGGGCGTCCAAACCAAGCTCAAACGCCATGCACGCGGCTGGTGCAACACCAAGCTTGCCCGTAGCCCGCGGGCCTTGTCATCAGGATCGCACTCGCGGCCCTTTCCACATTCTCTGTTTACCGAGGATTGCGCCTGATTCCCATGATTCCCGTCGAGCTACGCGTCGGCATGTCCCATGGGCATGTCATTTTCCGCTGCCCTTTTCAAACGTCCTTTTGCTCCTACCATCGCTTGTATCTTCGTGCACGTTTGTACATCAAGCGTGGTTGGTTCCTCGCCGTCGTCGTGTCCGGACGCCTAGATGGCAAAAGTAAACAAAAAAATGACGTAAAAAACGCCGTCGCGCTTTTGGCCCGTCGAGCGGGGAACCAACGCGCCGCCCCATTGGCGGGGATGCCAGCTGGTTGCTCGCGCGACGCGTGGTCACGTTATATGTCATGTGTTTTGCAAGGTACTCGTACAAAGTACTCCGTATCATCTCTGCATGTTCCCAAGTGCATACCAAACGCCAGGACGCCAATGCCCTCCTGCCCGCCTCCATGCCGCCTACAAGTCCTCCCTTTGGAACACCGCCTGGTACCACCGCTGCAGGTCGTCGCACTCGGGCGTCGACACCAGGCTGTGCGCGCACGCCGCCTGCCACACCTCGTCCCACATCGCCCGCTCGACATCGTAGCCCGCCGCCTCGTTGAAGCTGCGCTCGACGCCCCACAGCCGCGACAGCGCGCCCGCCGCGTCCCGGGCGTACAGCCCGCGCATCACCGGCCCCAGGTGCCGCAGGTCGATCTTGACCAGGTTGTGGTGCACAAACAACCAGCGCGCGGGGCGGATGGCGCTCGCGTCGCCGTGCGCATCCTCGACGTCTGCGTCCCTCGTCGTCACGGCCCGGCGGGCCTCCTCCAGCCGATAGTCCTCCACCGGGTCGGCCTGCCGCATCGCCGCGCCCATGTAGGTGCCGTTGAGCCGGCGGCCGAGGATGTCAATGTTCGTGTGCACCGCATAGAACGGGCTGCCCAGCGCCAGCGCCCCGTGCAAAAACGTCTCCTTGTCGCCCTGCCCTTCCGCCCCCTGCGACAGCAGCGGGTAGTAAAAGGACGGGCCGTAAAAGTTGTAGTACGCCGCCATCAGCAGGCTGGCCCCCTGCCGTGCCTTGTCGTACAGCAGCACCCCGGCCTCGGAGCTGTGCCGCTCCGCCAGCGACGGCGCCGCCACCCCCATGATGTCGTACACGGCCGGCGCCGCCGTCGACAGCCAAAAGTCCGGCCATGTCACCAGGCCGTGCGATGCGAACGGCCCCGCGTCAAAGAGGCCGTCGGGGCTGTGGATCGGCCAGCAGTCCGCATCCAAGAACAGCACCTCCTGGAAAGACGACAGCAGGATCGAGAACACCTTGAGCTGGTACCGCTCGAGCGGCTTGGCCCCCAGCTCGGGCGTTGCCTCCCAGAACCGCTGCATCACGTGGCACTCCGCCCCGAGCGCCGGCAGCACCGTCTCGCACAGCCTTGCGTCGTAGTCGGCGTCGCTGTCCAGGAACAGCTGCACCGGCAGCCGTGAGCCGTTGCGCCGCAGCATCAGGAGCGATGTCACCGCAATGCCCACGTACTTGCCGCCTGCCGTCATGACAATGCCGCGGCTGGGTGTCGCCTTTTCTGTTCTCGTGTTGGCTGTCTCCAGTGGCTGCTCTGTTGGCGCCTCTGCCGTCTTCTTGGTCTTTTCCTTGGTCGCCTTGGTCATCGGCTGCTGCTGCTGCTGCTGCCGCCGAACACCGTCGTTCTCGGTCCCGGTCTTGCCGGCATACGGCAGCTGCGGTCCCAGGCGGCGGGCGACCTGCACAAACGCCGCATGTGCCGCCTTGAGCGCGCCGCGTAGCTCCTCATCCATCCGGTGCCCGACCTTGTCGACGCGCGGGCGGTCGCGGTCCAGCGCCGGGTCTGGCTGCACGTCGTGCTCCGTCACGGGCTCGTCGAGCATGACCGTCTGCTCGGTCCGCGGCCGCGCGTCCAGCAGTGCCCGGTGTAGCTGCTTCCAGAACCGCAGCATCGCCTTGCTCGGCGGGATCCCGCCCTTGGGAGGCGGCAGCACGTGCTGGAAAAATGGCGCCCCCTCCACGTCGATGTGGCCGCTGCCGCCTCCGCCCACCAATCCATCAAACAGGCGGCTCCCCGTGTGGCTGCCGCCCAGGCCATGTCCCCCGAACTGGTGCTGCTGGACGGCCGACAGTCCGCTGCGCAGATGGCCAAGGCCGCCGCCGTTGACGCCGCCGCCGCCGCTGCCGCCCATGGGGCCGTAAAAGACAAGTCCTAGGACCGTAACCAACAGGACGGCCAGGGCCACACGCGGCCGCTGCCGCCGAACCGAGACAATCATGTGTGGGAATGTGTAAGTGCAATGGAGGTAGGGGGAGGGGAGGGGGGTGTTCGTGGGCAGACGGAAAAGCAGCAGCACAGGACGAGATAAAAAAAGATAAACGCCTCCGAGGAAAAGCCTCGAGATTAGACCACTCTTTTGCTGCAGCAGAAAATGCGGTGACCGTCTTCTTCTTTCGAGTGTCAGTGCATGGAACGGGGTGCTCAAGAGGCCGCGTATGCAGCACAGACGCCCCGTTTCGGTGTGATAGGAGAAGACGACGCTGCAAGGCGACAATGACGACGAGCGCTGTGATCGACACCGGGATTCCAATAAGGAGTGAAGAGAAAGCAGAGGAGATGGAAGAAGTAAGAGAAAAAGAATGGCTCGGAAACGTTGAGGAAGGAACGGTGACGAGGCCGTGCCTTCCCGTTTTGGAAGCGAAGAAGAGGCAGCCTGGCCGAGGAAGGAACGAAAAAAGTCACCAGGACGAGATGACTGGAAAAAGAAGCCAAAAGCAAAGATCGAAGTGCACGACAAGGAGAGATGCAGACAGCAGAAAACACAGACAATACGCTCGCCGAACTCCACGCCTGTGGGAAAGCAGAAAGCGTCACAAGTGCCCAAGGAAAAAGGAGGCTTGTTGATTCTGATAGAAGGAAAGGAAGGCCAGGCCAGAGAAAATCAAGGATTGGAAATCAAGGAAGCCCTGGCGGCAGACACGGCACGCGGACGGGGGCGCTCAAGGGTCTGCGGCCTGCTGGTGGCAAGCTGCTGGTTGCTGTGCGGGCTGAACGCCCTGCTGGCGATGCACCCTAGCCGCCGCGTGGTCTCCCGACTGCTGACCGGCCGGTGCAATGATTCCGCAAAGTCAGCAAGCTCGCAAACAGCTGGTGTGGAAAAACGAGACAATCAAAAGTCGATGGGCGTTCGGCGAAGGCGTCCTTGGAATGGAGCGAGATATCGTGGCATGGCGGGATGCTGACGGCGTGGACAGACACCCAGCATGCGGAGGACGAGATAACTGCGCGTGTAGAGTTCAACTGCTCCGTAGACACACAGGAAAGAAGAACAGAACGGACGGATGAGACAGAAACGGTTTCCGTGGGGTGGCGGAGCCGCTCTCCGCGTCCTATCGTCGGATGGCACCCAGAGTCCGCTGTCTGTCCAGCGTTGCAGAGTCCCGTGTCCAGGGCGTCTTGTCCGGCTGGCTGTGCCGGATATGCCTCTATACAAGGACAAGTACCTTGCGCCACGCATGCTCTGTTCCCGTTTTTGTTTCTGGTGTTTGGTTTCCCACGGATTAGGGGGCCACACCGGACAGACCCCAACCCCTATCAGCCGGGCCGATGCATTGTCTATAAAGTACGCGTCGTTGCTTAATCGAGACCCATGAGCCGAAACAGAACCCGTTCTCTGGTCCGACACGGCACAGAGATAGGGGCTCCCAGCGGCCGAGTACCATCTGGTGGCGACTACGTGAACATGCAGACGGCCGACTGCATGCCCCTTAGGGTCTCGTTGGACCTCGAAGCGGTTGTCAAAGTACGACAGCTGCTTGTACAAGAAAAAAGCCCCCGTACTTTTAAATTACTCTGCAGCTGCCGTTGCCGCTCTAAAAGGACCGTCGGCAGGTTGCATTCACATGATTGAGAGGGACAGACTCGGCCGATGGCCAGCCACTGCTCCGCCCCAGCGCCCCGAAGCCAGCACCCGGTTGAAACATTTCCCATGTTCGTTTGTCAAGGGAATCCAGGGGTCATGCACAGGAGCCACTGGCGTCATGAATATGTCCCCTGGCAGTTGTTCAATACTCCCCACACTCCGTGCCTTGCATGCGATGTTCGAGCACCCCCGGTTCGTGTATCAGGGATGTCACGTGATAACGTTCTACAGCGGCCGCTACCTTCGTCCGAAAATAGCAAGCGGGCTATCTGCGGGTCTTTTGCCATTTTGGTGCTCCGTATACGGAGTACAGTCGTCCACGCACATCAGTCCAAAGCTGTCTGGCATGGAGACGGTTGGCGGCGACAAGGCTGTCCTCGCACACACGACCGCGTCATGCCCAAGTCTTGCTTTCTTGTTGCAGTTTTCTGGACAAAATCACATACCGCAAAGCTCGATCGAGAGCAGCCGGAACATGGCCCGACGTACCGTGCATATCACGTGACTTGACATGGCCGCCCTGTCACCTGACAGCAGCCGAGCTGGCCGCAGCCGCAAGCTGACGTGTGTCTTTGGCTCGCGACCTTGCGACAACCTCGTCCCACGACCGCTGCCTCGTCCCCGTTTTCTGCGCCGCCGCATCCTCCCGACCATGGCCAGCACGCTGCTCGACCTCGTCTACTCCATGGGCAGCTGTCTGTCGTGCTTCCCGAGCACGCCGACGCTCAAGATCAACGGTCGCAGCTTCAAGATCCTGCGGCTGCTGGGCGAGGTACTGCTTCTCCCCTTTTTTCCCTTTTTCTGGCTTTTGGGCCCGGACTGACAGACGCCTTTTTTTTTCTTCCCTAGGGCGGCTTCTCCTATGTCTACCTGGTGCAGGACACGGCGACGGCCGAGCTGTTTGCGCTCAAGAAGATCCGCTGTCCGTTCGGCGCCGAGTCGGTGGCCCAGGCCATGCGCGAGGTCGAGGCGTACCGCCTGTTTGCCGGCTGCGAGGGCATCATCCACAGCGTCGACCACAGCGTGGTGACCGAGCGGGGGGGCGGCGGTGGCGGCGGCGGCATCGGGGGCGACGCGTCCGCCAGCGGCCCGGCCAAGACCGTCTACATTGTGCTGCCCTACTACCGCCGCGGCAACCTGCAGGACCTCATCAACGCCAACCTCGTCAACCACACGCAGTTCCCCGAGAAGCACCTGCTGCAGCTGTTTCTCGGCGTGTGCCGCGCCCTGCGCTCCATGCACCGCTATCAGGAGCCGGCGGGCGGCACCGCGCCGGGGGCTGCCGCTGAGCGCATGGAGGCCGGGCCGGCATCGTCCTCGTCCTCATCGGCGCGGCGCGGCGCGGCTGCCGCCGGCACTGCCGCCGCCAGCTCGTCTGCGGCCGCCGGCGCCGACGACGAGTTCGAGGCCGAGCAGCAGCGGCCGCTCATGGCCGAGGAGGAGCCGCGCGTCAACCGGGGGAAGAGCTATGCGCACCGCGATATCAAGCCGGGTAAGCCAAGCCAAGCCAAGCCAAGCGAAGCCAAGCCGGGCCGGACGTCGGCCGCCAGCTGCGGCCACACGTACCGACCAACCCCTGCTAACACAAGACAGCCAACATCATGGTCGCCGACGACGGCGTCACGCCCATCCTCATGGACCTCGGCTCGCTGGCGGACAGCCCGCTGGCCATCACGTCGCGCAGCCTTGCCGTGGCCACGCAGGACGTGGCCGCCGAGCACAGCACCATGCCGTACCGGGCGCCCGAGCTGTTCGACGTCAAGACGGGCAGCGTCGTCGACACCAAGGTGGACATCTGGTCGCTCGGCTGCACGCTCTACGCCTGCCTCGTCGGCAAGTCGCCCTTTGAGCTGCGCTCCGACGAGACCGGCGGCTCCCTCGCCATCTGCGTCCTCAGCGGCGACTGGCGCTTCCCCGACGAGGGCCCCGGCGCCAAGAAGCCCCAGCGCGCCGGCACCGGCCTCAGCGCCAGCGGAGCCGCCGCCGCCGCCGCCGCGGCGCCCGCAGAGGCCCCCATCAGCGAGCCCGTCCGCGAGATTGTGCGCCGGTGTCTGCGCGTCGAGCCCGCCGAGCGGCCAGACATTGACGAGCTGATCCAGCTGGTCGAGGACACTCTGGAGAATCTATAAGGGGACACATTTATATAGGGAGGACGGAGGGCTCCGTTTGTACGATACCACTCGAGAATAGCATGGCAAGCGATTTTGGTCATTTGTACACCAGAAGGAAAGCAGAAAGCACAAAACGAGACTACTACTCCTCCGCCGCCTTGAGCTCCACGCGGAACGTGGCCACCTCAAACGGCCGCAGGTCCACGTCAAAGGCCTGTCCGCCGCCCTCGCTGGCTCGCACCACCATCACCTCCAGGTCGTCCTCCAGCAGGTTCGTCTTGTACACGGCCGCCACCGACCAGGCCGCCAGGCCGAAGCGCACGGTGCCCCGCGCCCGCCCGCCCAGGCTGTCGTAGATGCGCAGCACCACGCTGCGCGTCTTGCGCGGCGTCCGCAGGTGCGGGCCGTCGGCGCCGGGCGCCGTCTGCGCCCGCACGTCCGCGTCGTCCTCGGCACGCTTGACCGTGTCCAGCACGAGCTTGGGGTCGCCGGAGAGGGAAATCGGCGGCAGGGCCGGCGACGACGAAAGCGCCGACAGCGCCGACAGCCCCGTCGCCGGGCCCTCCGCCACCACCAGCGGGTTGTTGAACTCGGCCGCCTTGCGCACGGTCACCGGCCCCAGCGCCCCCGTGTGCGGCAGGATGGCCCAGCGGATCTGGTGCTGCCCCATGTCGGCGTGGGCGTCGGGCGCCTTGGGCGCGCGCAGCAGCGACAGGCGCATGAGGTTGCCGACGGTGGCGAAGCCGTACTTGCTGTCGTTGAGCACGGACACGCCGTAGCCGTGCTCCGACAGGTCGGCAAACCGGTGGCAGCACACCTCGAACTTGGCCATGTCCCAGCTCGTGTTGTAGTGCGTCGGCCGCCGCACCACGCCAAACTGCGTCTCGTAGCTGGCCTCGGTGTTGCGCACCGCCACCGGGAACTCCACCTTGAGGAACTTCATCGTCTCGTGCCAGTCCACGTCGCTCGTCACCTCCACCTGCGACAGCTCGCCCGCCAGCGCTGCCGACAGGCTGATGGTCGTGCGGATGCTGCTGACGTCGCTGATGCGCGTCTCCGTCACCACGCTGACCCGGTGCGGCTTCTGCTCGCCCACGTACGTCGCCGTTGTCTCCAGCTCCTGCCGCGTGTCCAGGTGGTACACTTCCACGTCCCACGCTTGCCAGTACAGCGGCTTGTCGTCAAACAGCACGTACTGGTTCGCCTTGCCGCCCGCGGCAATCACCTCGCGCTTCCCCACGTGGTCGTACAGCGACGTGATCACGCCGCCCTGGACCGTCACCCGCAGGTCCGTGTTCTCCATCACAAACACGCCCTTGCTGACCTCCTCCACCTTTACCGCCCCGTGCGCCGGCAGCAGCGGCATCAGCGGCAGCTGCGGACCGCTGCCCGCGGCCAGGGCGCACCCGGTGGCTGAGACGTCGATGAGCGCCTTGCGCGGCCACGGGAGCGTGTTGATGGCGGTCATCGCGCCCACCGCGCCCGGCGCGCCGCCCTGCGAGCCGCAGCCCTCGGCGGCCGACCCCACGATGGGCCCCAGCCCCAGCGCGGCGTGGATGTCTTTGCGCAGCCGGTCCGCCGTGGCAAACAGCTTCTCATAGAGCGCGTTGGAGTCATCGTAGCACATCTCGATGGAGCTGCCCGGCAGGCAGTCGTGGAACTGACACAGCAGCGTGGCCTCCCACATGTCGTCAATGTCGCCCTTGGGGTACTGGTACGTCTCGGGGCTGGCCAGCGTGGCCAGCGTGGCCAGGTACTCAATGTCGCGCAGCGTGGCCTCGGCGCGGCGGTTGTTGCGCTTGTTGTTGGCCTGCGTCGTGTAGGTGCCGCGGTGCAGCTCAAAGTACAGCTCGCCGTACCAGGTGACAAAGTTGTTGGCGGCCTTGGCCTCGAGGCGGCCAAAGAAGTCGTCGACCGACTGGCCCATGTGCACGCGCGGCAGCAGACCCACGGTGTCGGCCATGCCGCGGCAGCGGCGCAGCTTCTCAATGTGCTGCCAGGTGGGCCCGCCACCGCCGTCGCCCTTGCCGAAGACGAGCAGCGACGTGTGGTCCTGGTCCATGGACTTGTGCTGCGTGACGCTGCGGCGCACGTCGCCAAAGTGCGCCTCGGCCGTGTACGTCTCCGAGGGCGGCATGTGGCACAGCACCTGCGAGCCGTCGAGCGCCACCCAGTTGAAGGTGGTGTGGGGGAACTTGTTGATGTTGTTCCAGCTCAGCTTCTGCGTCAGGAAGCGCGTCATGCCCGCCAGCCGGCACAGCTGCGGCAGCTGGCTCGAGTAGCCAAAAGTGTCGGGCAGCCAGAAGGTCTGGCAGCGCTGGCCAAAGTGGCCCTCGAAGAAGCGCTGCCCGTAGACAAACTGGCGCACGAGCGCCTCGCCGCTGGGCATGTTGGTGTCGTGCTCGACCCAGCTGCCGCCGATGGGGTGGAACTGGCCGGCCTTGACCTTGGCGCTGACGCGCGCAAACACGGACGGGTAGTTCTGCTTCAGCCACTTGTACTGCTGGGCCTGCGAGCAGGCAAAGTGCAGCTCCGGGAACTGGTCCATGAGGTTGCACTGGTTGGTCCACGAGCGCGCCACCTTGCGCTTCGTCTCGGCCCAGGGCCACAGCCAGCACGTGTCGATGTGGCAGTGGCCGACGGCGTACACGATGGGCGGCTCCTTGCCGGGCTTGGGCGTGAACACGGACGAGGCGTCGACGTGCGGGCCCAGGTACTCGGCGGCGATGGCGCGCGCGCGCAGAATGGAGGCCTGGTTGCCGCGCTCAAAGGTGTCGATGACGCGGGTGGCCACGTCGAGGGCCTTGTGCTGCTCCCACGAGTCGGTGGGGAACTCGCGGGCGGCGTCGCCGACGATCCAGATGTCGATCCACAGCTGGCGCGCCTGGTAGTTGACGGCAACGATCTCGGCGCGGCTGAGCTGGAAGTAGCGGTTGGGGTTGGGCGGCTGGATGTTGTCGCCGCCGGCGGCGTTGCCAAACATGCCGTTGCAGGCCATCTCGACGTAAAAGGTGTGCGGCTGGCCGTCGCGGAAGGCGTCCGGAAGCACCCACTCGACGCGCTCGCCGCCGCCGGTCAGGCCCTGCAGCGGCTCGCCGTCCTCGGACCAGATGAGGCCCTCGTTGTTGCCATCCCAGTGGAACTCGAGCAGCTCCTTGTTCTGCAGCTCCGCCGGAACCGTGATCTCGACGCGGAACCAGTGCGTGGCCCACGAGGGGCCGAACACGGCGCCGACTTCCGTCTCCTTGTACTCCTGCTTGACGGCCTCGGCAAAGGTCGGGCGCTCGAGGTTGGGCGCCGGCCACGTCCACAGCTTGACGTGCGGCGAGCCCGAGGCGACGCCTTCGTTCATCATTCTGGGGGCCGGTTAGACAATGCAGGAAGCCAAAGCCAGAGAATGCAGTGGAAGGCGTACGAGAGCAGGTTGACCTTCTCCCACTGGCCCTTGGAGTAGAACTGGCTGATGCGCTCGCGGTAGATGTTGCTGATGCGCTGGCCGACCGGCCGCTCCGCCAGCTGCGGGTAGCTGTGGCCGCACAGGTGCGGAACTCGCTCGCCGCCACCCATGATGAAGGAGACAGAAGGGGGTGGCCGGGAGCAGGGAGGAAAAGGCGATGTCCGATATCGAGTATCCGATATCGAGTGCTCGAACTCAGAATGCGGCCTTTCGCAAGACGGTCAATTGGGCCGGTGCGTAGTCGGCGCAACGATCAGACAGCCAGCAGACAGGCCGCAGACACGCCAGCAGACGATAAAAGACAAGTCTCGGACAGGCGAATGCAAGATGGTTGTTGGGGAGAACAGCAGACAGTTGGACGAGTTGCAAGAGGAGACAAGAGGGGGGGCTGGCGCCGACTTGCGATCACGAGGCGGAGCTGCAGCTGACACAGGTCGCAGCTTCCCTCTCCGCAGTGAAACCGGCCGTCTCCACAGGAACTGCGCAGCCGGTGGGTACGTAACTGGTGGGTCTCTCAGGCTCCTTGGACGGCCGAAACAAGACTAGCGTAGGAAGGCACGATCGTATGAGGCACTCACGCAGTATTAAGCATACTCCGTAAATAATGAGTACGGCAACACGATCTGAAAACGCATCGACTTGTATCATGTGATCAGAATAGACAGCATCGTGAACCGTGTCGAGAGGGGTATACACGGCAGCCAGTGGTTCCGACGAGCAGATGGAGCAGAGTAAGAAGGCACAGAATGATTAGGAAAGTCCGGGATAAGCAACAAATAGGACAGCCAAATCCAAAAAGACAAAAGGAATGCAAAGGAAGGATAAGAATATACGAATGCCCATGCCCAGCCAAATACGCCTCACGCCTCGTCCGTCGTCGCTCATCGCTCGTTGTGGACGCGCTCCCTCGCTTTAAGAAAAAGAGCTCGTCGGCTCCCGGCTGCCGCTGCCGCCGGTGCCGTGGTGCACCAGCGCCGACGCGCCCTCGTGGTCCGCGTCGTCCTTGGCCACGGCTTCATCCTCTTCGTCGTCCTCCTCGTCATCGTCGTCGTCGTCGTCGTCGTCGTCGTCGTAGTCCTCGCCATCGTCCCCCTCCTCACCGTCGTCCATGTGGACGTCGTCGTCGCCGCCGTCGTCGTCGGGCTCGCTGTCGCTGTCGCTGTCGTCAAACGACAGCACGCCCATCAGCGGCACCTCGATGCGGGCCAGCTGGCTCTTGATGAGGTTGTCGGCCACGCTGTAGAGGCGGGCGTCCTTGTCCGAGGCGGTGTCGCGGTCCATGTCGAACGACACCTCGTCCGGGTCCGCCGGCTTGTCGCGCGGGCACGGCGCGTCCGGCGACATCGCCGCGCTGCCCTCGGGGATCTGCTGCACCCACTTGCGCACGGCCTCGGCGCGGCGGGCGCTCGGCACGCCCACGGGACCGGCTCCGGCCCGCGTCCCGACGCCGCCGGCGCCGCCAGCCTTGGCGGCCAGACCGCGGCGGAACTGGCGCTTCTTGCGGCGGCGGCGGCGCTGGATGCGGTCGCGGATGTACCAGGCCATGACCAGCATGGCGGCCTGGGTCATTTCCTGGCACTTTTGGCGCTGCATGGAGGCCCAGGCCTGGCACCGCTGCTGCTGGAACGTGGCCACGGCCTGCAGGCGCTGCTGGTAGTAGGCGGCGATGCGCGACGCGATGGCCAGGTAGCGGGGGTCCGTCATCGGGGCGTCGGGCGTGGACGCGGGCGTGGATGTGGGCATGGACGCAGGCATGGGCGCCGGCATGGACGCAGGCATGGGCGCCGGCGTGGACGCCGGCGCTGCCGCGGCGGTGGCGGCCGTCTCTTTGTTTGCGGCTGCTGCTGGGCCGTCCTCGGCTGGTGCTTCGTTTGGCGTAGGGGATGCTGCTCCGTGTGCCGTCGCCGCCGCCTCTGCGGGCTCTCGAGCGTTTGCCTTGCCCTTTGCGTCGGTCACCATCGGCTCGGGGGCTGCCGTCTGCGTCCTCGGGGCCTGCCGGCTGAGCAGAGTCTGCAGGTCCTTCAGGTCCTTCTGCATGCGGTCTCTGTCTCTCTTGTCCAGGTGCTGATAGCGTGCCATCGCCGCTGGCGGCCACGCGCTGCTGTGCGGACTGCCGGCGACCATGCTGCTTTCGCCCATCACCTGGAGGCCGGCCATCTTGGAGCCGAGCCCGGCGCAGAGATTGCCGTGGGGGCCGCTGCCCTGTCCGCCGAGACCGCCGAGACCGCCGAGGCCGCCGAGCCCTCCATGGCCGCTGCGCCCAAAAACCCCAGCGTTGTGCAGCTCCTGCGTAAACATCTTGACCATCTGAGCCGGGAGCGGCGGCGCGGAAGGCGGCTGCGCAAACGACGACGCGGACGGGTGGTCGAGGGACGGCGAGACGGGGTTGCGGGAAGCAAAGGGGGACGAAAGCCACGGCATGGGGGCAGCCATGCGTGGTAACGAGCAGAGGCGTGCTGTGTTTGTCGTTTTCTCTTCGCCGAGGGCATGGGCAGAGGAGAGACAGAGAGGAGGAGAGAGAAGGGAGAGGGAGAAGGGAGAGGGAGAGAAGAGAGAGGAGACGGAAGAAGAAGGGTCCAGGGTCCACGGACAAGGGCGTGTGGACGGACTCCGTCTTATACCTGCAGGCGGGCGGCTAGCCATCCGCGGCTGGGCAGGCGGCGTGGCTCGCATGGAGCAGGCGATCAGCACCCGGGGGGGGGGGGGGGGTGTCTCCCAATGGCTCCACGATGGGGTGTCTAGCGGGCAGCAAGGCGTGGCCGTGGTGGCCGTGTGGTGGCCATGGTGGCTGATCTCGCGGAGAGACGGCTGGCCAGACGGCTGGCCAGACGGCTGGCGAGATGGCTGGCCAGAGCAGCCGTCGCCCAGCCCGCTCTCGCAACCGGCGGCTGCTAGCAGCCAAAGTCCTGGAAGGCCTTGCCGTCACGGCGGGCGGGCGTCGGCCGATGCTGGCGCCAGACGGGCGAGCAGAATGGCCTGAGACGGTCCCGCGCCGCAGGCCCGCCAGCCAGGGCGGCAGGCCGCGCGCGCGCACCCTGTACCCGTCACAATGGGCGGTGCGCTGCCCGCCCGGGCCGCCCCTCTCTTCTCACCGTGGATGGTGCCACTTTTGCGCCTGGTCATGCCAGACGTTGAGGCGGGTGGCCCGAGCGGGCCGGCGGTCAGCGGTGGCGCGTCGCAGCGGCGATAAAGCGTTTTTGCCTAAGGCAGCAACAGCCTGACAGCCGCATTGCACGTAAGCATACAAAGTAGTACGGAGTAGGCCATACGCGGGCACGCGTTGACGAGCTGTTGATCCGGGCCCAGGCCAGCCCCCTTCTCATTCGCATCCCGTCCGCTTCGGTGTCGAGGTTGGCCTTCGTTTGACCGAAATAGCCTGTTCCTGGCTGTCGCTGCCAGCATGCCAACAAGGCCATGGCCGAGCACACGCCACACATCAGGGCGTTTGCCTCGGAAACGCTGTGCTCGGGAGATCGGGAGATCGGGAGATCGGAGAGTGGTGAGGTTGGTGACGACGGCGTGGCCAGGAACGGCGTATTGTCGGACCGGCTGCGCAGCGCCGGGTATACTTGTGCTTGTAGTTTGCCGTCGCCGTTGAGCTCCCCTGTCCCCCGTCTCACCTACGCCATGGGGATCACGGCTCCGCCGGTCGACGCCAGCGACGGCGGCAGATCGCTCGGGCGGCAAGGTGCACATGGCGTGGGTCCGTCAGAGCGAGGCTGAAGCACGGTCAGTCCTTGCTCTTGGTCTTCATCCGACGTAGACAGCATGGGCCGCCAGGCGCTCGCTTTGCCCAAGAAGATGCGATGGAGTTTCAGAGTGTCTCGCTGAAAATGTGCACCGTTCGCCTTTCAACGCCTCCGGAGCAGTGCCTCAACAGACAGCAAAGGCCCAGCAGAGTTGAAAGAGGACTGAAACACTGGTGGGAGCCAAGAACCATTAGATGTTATACTGTACTTGCTTCACTAAGGTTTACATTTGCGCTGCTTTACTGGCCGTCAGTGATATTTCGGGTCTCTCTTCCCTTATTTCCTTCCTTCTTCCTTCCTCTCTTCTCTTCTTGTTCACAACCACCTCAGCCAGCTAGGACCACGCTTCTACAATACGGCAGGCTAGGCTAGACAAAGGTCAATTCCTCCCGTGCAACGTGTGACCTCGGTAGACGCCAACGCAAGATGAGTGCCAGCAAAGGTTGGGATCAGCCGCAGGTGAGGGCCCGTCATGGCTTCAGCAGCCTGGGCTCGGTAAGAGACGTTTTTGAAAGAGGCGGCAGTGGTGTGCCTCTGCTGGACGGCTGTATGCACGGGCTGAGCAGTAAGCCGCCTCCGATCTTGAACGCAGGGACAAGTTTTGCGCTGCCAACGCTGGGAAGTTGGAGGCTGTGGAAAGACGTTTCGAGCAGCGGCGAGGATGAGGATGAGGAGGACGAGGAGGACAAGGACAAGGATGAGGAGGATGAGGAGGACCAGAAAGACCAGGAGGACGAGGACGAGGAAGACGAGGACGAGGAAGATGAGGACGAGGAAGACGAGGACGAGGAAGATGAGGACGAGGAAGACAAGGACGAGGAAGACGAGGACGAGGAAGACGAGGACGAGGAGAACGAGGAGGACGAGAACAACCCGGATACAGCTTCCACGCCCTTCTCCTTGCTGTCACCACCACTACAACCCAGGACCCAGCACAATGGCCAGACACACGGCTGGACAAACGGCGAGACTGGCAGCCAATGCGACGAGGCCAGCCGCCACACGGCACACGCCGTCGCCTCGCAGCTGCGGGACCACAACCATACCATGTTCAGGCTGCCGGCGAGTCTGGAGGAGTGGAGGGCTGGGGCCCACTCGAAGCCGCCCGCCGAGACGACAACAGCGGCAGCGGTCCCGGATAAGGACACGCTCCGGGGAGACATGCTCCTTTTCAAGAGCATCCAGGCGCGGCACGCCAAGGAGCACCCCACGCCGACGACGACGACGCTCCGTGGCCAGGCGCCTGGGCCGTCGCAGATCCGCGACGCCACGCGGCACGCGGCGGCCAAGCAGGCCAGGAAGGCCAAGCGCAAGGCGCAGAAGCAACAAGAGCAAAAGACGAAGCGAGTGCGGTGGGCCAACAAAAACGAAGAGGGGAAAGAGGAGCAGGAGGAGGAGGAGGAGGAGGAGGAAGACAACGACGGCGACGGGAGGGAATATGCCTGGTCATGGCAGCCGGGCGGAGAATCAGGGCCACCACCACCACCACCCCCCATTGAGAAGCATCGGGTGGTGGTGCAGTACACCGTGTTCCGGACGCGGCGGCTGCGGCTGCCGGTTGACGAGAGCAAGCTGGCCGGCAAGATTGTGCGCGGCGAGACGTTTGTGGACAAGCACCGGGCGAACCGGCGGGCGGCGGCGCTGATGCCACCGCTGTTTGGGCCGTCGGTGGCGCGCGTGGAGATGGACTACGGCGAGCACGACGCGGAGCGCGACGGCATGTTCTTTGGGCGCGTGTGGTACCGCAGCGACGAGGTGCTGTACGTGTACGTCGACCGCGAGCTGCAGCAGTTTGGCAAGATGGACCCGGCCGAGTTTGCGGGCCGGCCGCTGCGCCGCGCCTTTGCGGCGCAGTGGCTGGCGCCGCGCTTCTACGTGCTCGTGTTCCTGCGGCGGCCCCTCGACGGCCGCCACGGGCACTACGTCGTGCATGAGTATGAGGAGGAGGAGGGGGAGGAGGAGGGGGAGGGGGAGGAGAAGGGGGAGGAGAGGGAGAAGGAGAAAGAGGAGGAGAAGGAGGAGGAGAAGGGAGAAAAGCAGGAGGAGAAGGGAGAAAAGCAGGAGGGGGGCGAGGAGGGCACGGGCAGTGGCGAGCCTCACTTCATGCCCGTCTTCGAGGGCTCCTACACGACGCGGGCGCAGGCCAACGCCCGGGCGGTCGAGGCGTTTGCGCAGTGGACGTGGCCGCGGCCGCCGGCGCGCATCGACGCCGTCATGCACTACCGCGACGTGCTGCGGCCGTGCATCGACGAGCTGCGGCAGCAGATGGCGGCCGACGCGGCCGGCGGCGGCGGCGGCGGCGGCGGCGGCGGCGGTGGCGGTGGCGGCGGCAACGACGACGGCACGCTGGCCTCGATTGCGTGGCAGCCGGTGCCCCAGATGCGGTACGACTACGAGGCCATCAACGTGGTGGTCGTCAAGAGCCAGATCCAGGGTCCTCTGGACCTCACCGGCGCCTTCGAGGCCCTACGGCCGTGACGCTCGCCGACGTGCCCCTGCCGGCGCCGCCGGTCTTGCCGCCGCCGGTCTCGCCGCCGCCACGGACACGTCCTTGTGCGCCCCTGTTGTCTCGCTGGACCAAGCATTGCGATCCAAGTGTCTGGATCGGTCCGTCGGGCCGCCGTCCTCTGCCGCCACCACGAGACACAGGCACAGACACAGGCACAGAAAGAGGCACAGGCACAGGCACAAGCACAATGCACAGCATCGAGAAACCTGCTCACGTTGCAGCAACACCCGTCCGTCCCAAGTCGTCTGTGATCCGACGGGCCGGCTGGGACCGTGGCTGGTTCCTGGCCTATAAATCCGCGGGCAGCCTCCGTCACCCCGTCCAGCTGTTGGAGGGCCGGCCGCACGGTCTGTCCGATTCTCTTCCGCCGCCCTGCCCGTCTTCAGCATGCATCTCGCTTCCCGCGTGGCCGCCCTCGTCGGCCTGCTGCATACAGCCGCCCCCCCTGCGCCCTCCCCGGCGGCTGCTACTGGGCCGGCGTCCGGCACGGCGCCGCCCTTCCCCGGGCCGACGTCGGCGTTCCTGAAGCCCGTCGACCTGGCCCAGTTCAACTTTGTGCCCTACGAGCTGACCAACGCCAGCCTCGGCTGCACGCGTCCCGGCGCCTCCGCCCTGTATTCGTGCACGATCCAGTGTGAGCAGACCGAGTCCGCGGCCCCCCAGCCCCCCAGACGAGAGGAGACTCACCGGTCGGCAGTCGGCTGGTTCGACCCCAACTCGGTCAAGGAGAACGACGTGACGTCGTGCAGCTGCTCCTACACGTGGCGCTGGGACGGCAGTACGCCGACGCCGGGCGCAAACAACACGTTTGACGGCGCCGACTTTCTCGTCTGCGCCGACCGCTACCCGTCCGTCTTTGAGATGCGCGTCAACGCCTTCACGGGGCCGAGCAACCTCACGCTCTTCATGAGCCACTTTTACAAGGACAGCACGTGGGTCCCCCTTGTCTTTCCTTTCTTCTTCTTTCCTCCCGAACGCGCGCTCACCCGCAGGCTCTGGGGCGCGCCCTACTTGTATGCGCAGACGTGGGCCATGCCCGTCCTCAACCTCACGCTGCAGAGCCGCGGCGACGACGCCATGAACTACACTGTGGCCGGCCCCATTCTCGCCAACATCACCGGCCTGCAAGGCTGATCGCCGGCACACCCGGCAGCAGGACAGGCCATAGACCGATCGATCAATCCAATCAACTTTGTTTTTTACGAGGATGCCTGCGGCGGACAACACGTAGGAAACAAGCCTGGTTCTGGCAGCATTGTGATCACGTTTGTATGTACAGCGTCCTCCAGCGGTCATCCTGTCCCGATTCCACCCCAGCACACGCCTCCCATCGTCTACGCCAGCGGATACGACGTCTGCGGGAGCGACTCGAGGTGCTTCCGGTGGTGCTCGTTGGCCTGGCCGGGCGTTAGCAGCGCGCCTCGTCGGCGGGGACGGCTGGAGACCTACATAGGGCAGGCCGCAGTAGCCGCAGACGGCAATCTGGGGCTTGTCCGTGTTGATAAAGACCCGCGGGTGGCCGTGCGGGCCGCCGCCGCCGTCGCAGGACACGACGCGGTCGTGCGTCCACCGCACCGGCTGCTGGTGGATGAGCTCCATGGCGGAGTACGGTTGCGGCTGGGCAGCGGTTAGAAAAAGGGCCCGAAGGCGAGAGAAAGCGAGCGAGGCGGGGCGTGCATGCTCACCTGCACGGAGAAGTCCGTCTGCTCGAACCGCGGGCCCGTCATGGCCTTCTCGCGCGGCTGCTGGTTGCGCGTCCACACGCCCGCCCGGTTCGGCGCCTGCTGCAGCTCCGTCGGCGTCGGCGCCACCTCGCCCGTCGACTGCGGCGTCAGCTCCGTCGGCGCCGCCGGCGTGCCCGTGTCCTGGTCCCGGCGCGCCGAAACGGCAAAGGTCCGCTGGACGGCGCCCGCGCCCGCCAGGCGCCGGGGCACCAGCCGGCTCCCAGCTCGTAATGCGAGCATTGCGTTGGTTATTGAGATGGACGGTGACAAGGGTCGGCGGGTTGCGCGCAATCGGCGAGGCGTGGTGGTCGTGGTCGTGGTCGCCGTCGTCGTGGTTCTGGTGAGGTTCTTTTGAGCACCGCCCGCCTGCCAATTGCCTTGCCTGCGGTTGGCCAGAGGGACGCCGTGGGTCCCGAGCGCTCCCAGTCCGCCGGAAGAAACAATGTCCATGTTCCGAGGCCGCCGGTCATGGCCCACTTTAATTTCTTGGGTCGCGCATCTTATCGATATGGGACTGGCGATGCCGTGGACGGCCTGTGGAATTTTTCTGGGCGAGTTTCTGGGGACAACAGACCTCGACGACGTTTTGCCCAGAACAACCCGCTTTTTTGTTGTCCGACTCTCTCCCAAGATGGCGCCTCCTGCTGCGGCCAAGGCGACGCCGACGCGGCCGGCCACGTCGCGCCTCCTGGCCATGAAGTTTATGAGCCGCCTCGGAGACGCGCAGTCTTCGCCCACGACGCCCTCGCCGCGCGGATCGGCGCCGTCGACGCCGGTGCCCAAGCGCGGGCGCGCGTCCTATGGCAGCGCGAATGGGACACCAGCAGAGGAGGAGGAGGGGGAGGACGAGGACGAGGACGAGGACGACGAGGGAGACGAGGACGACAATGCCGAGGACGACGCCGACGCCGACCGGCCCTCGGCCAAGCGGCGCCGCGTCCAGTCGCGGGGGTCCGACGCGGCCGGCGCGTCCATCGCCGACATGGAGGCGACGATGCGGGCGTCTATGGCGGACGAGGAACGGCGACGGCAGGCCGCGATCAAGAAGCGGGCGGCCGAGCTGGGCGACGAGCACTGGACGTGGGACGCGCCCCTGCCGCCGCACGTGGCGGCGCAGCTGGCCGCGCACAAGGGCCGCAGCGGCGGCGCTGGCGGGGGCGCGGGGCCCAGGGCGCTGCCGTTTGCGTCGGTCGTGCGCGTCGGCTTCGCCGAGATCGACGAGCGCACCGAGGCCGACGCCGCGCGGGCGTCTCTCGACAGCACCGGCAGCGCCGCCAGCAGCAGCCCGCGGGGGCCGCGGAGCAGCAACAAGCCGCGGATCATGCGGTTCAACATGGCCAAGGGACAGGTATGTGCTGTGCTGTGCTGCGCCCCCATTTGCTTGCATTCTTCGCAGCGGATGTCTGACACGCGCGCACGGTCGCAGGCATCCAACGGCACCGACGACGACGAGGCCGACGACGTCGCGCCCGACGAGGGGGGCCCGCGCTCCGACGGGAAGGGCGCGCGGAAGCGGGCGCGGTCGGACGCCGAGCCGCCCAAGAAGAAGGACATGCCGAAGCTGAAACACCTGACGTCGCTCTCGTCGCAGGGCGGCCAGAGCGCCATGAAGTGCCACCAGTGCGGCCGCGCCGGCCACAAGGCCGCCAGCTGTCCAAAGAAAAAACAGGGCGCGAAGAAGCGGTAGCCCGCGGCAGGGCGAGGGACGATGGCCGGCAACGTCTCGGTGTGTGTGGGCGCGTTCGGACGACTGCCCGGTGCAGCGGCCCTGGCGGACACGCTGTTTCTCGGACTCGGGACGGGTTGGCCGCCGGTGCGGGCTGTCTGTACATATAAAACAGGATGGGACCACGGTCTGGATGGCGCCGCAATGCTGGCGCCTGGCCGAACAAGGAATGCAACGGTATACCCTTTACGCTGATACATAAGGAGACGAATTGGACACGCACACGCTTCCCTTTTCCCTTGCCTGCCCTGCCTGCCTACCCTGCCCTGCCCTATTTCTTCGTACTGGCCTTGAATGTGCGCAGCGGGTTCCGGCCCTTGGCGCCGGCGGCCTTGAACGTCTTGCTGCCGCGGCCGCCGCCCTTGTAGTACTTGGACCGCTTGCGGTCTTTGCCGTCGGTGCGGCGCAGCGGCACAAAGCCGACCTGGGCGGCCGTCAGCGCGTCCTTGCCGTCGCGCGGCAGCAGGTAGTCGGGCACGTGCTTGAGGTGCGTCTGCGTGCGCATGGGCCGCAGCAGGTCCGTGTCGTGGCGCGCCAGGTGCTGCAGCTCCGTCGGGTTCTCCTCAAAGTGGCGCTTGAGCTTCTCGCTCTTGAGCAGCTCCTGCCGGATCTCGCGCGTACGCGCCTCGCGCACGGCCACCTTGGTGACCGACCGCAGCGCGTCGTTCATGCGGTAGCGGAAGGCCTCGACCTGCTTCATGTCAAAGTCGTACGGCTTGACCTCCTTGCCGGCCTTGGCCTGCTGCCGCACGATGCGCGCCAGCACCTTCTCGTCCTTGGCCGCCGTCTCCACCGTCGTCGGCATGTGCTTGCGGTACTTGTCCGCCGGCACCACAAACGAGAGCGCCATGCCCGTCTGGCCCGCCCGCGCCGTGCGCCCGATCCGGTGCGTGTACGACTTGGCCGACGTCGGCAGGTCAAAGTTGAGCACCGCCCGCACGTTCTTGAAGTCGATGCCGCGCGACACGCCAAACTCGCGGTCCCGCGCCGCCGCGCCCGTCCTCCGCTTCTTCTTCTTGGGCGCCGCCTCGTCGGCTGCTGCCTTGCCCCCCTTGCGGTCTTGTTTCTTCGACGCCGCCGCCTGCTCCTCCTCTTCCCCCGGCGCATCGTCCTCGTCGCCCAGCAGCTCGTGCTCGTCCGAGGCGATGATGATGTCGTACAGGTTGCGGTTGAACTCCTCGATGCAGTGGATGCGCGAGTTGACGGGCAGCTCCGAGTTGAGGATGCAGCTGCGGATGCCAAACTGCTCAAAGAACAGCTTGAGCCGGTAGCACCGGTCGACGTCGGCCACGAAGATGAGGCACTTGCCCGTCACCAGCTTGAGCTTGAAGATGACGTACGCCAGCAGGAACTTCTCGTCCTCGCCGCACTTAACCACGTACTGCGCGATGCCCTCGCCCTGCGCCTCCTTCTCCTCGAGATTCAGCACCGCCGGGTTCCGGCAGAGCATGCCCCGCAGCGTGTCCACCTCGGTGGTGAGCGTGGCGCTCATGAGCACCGTCTGGATGCCCTTGGGCAGCGACCCGGCGATCTGCTCCAGGTCCTCGCGGTAGCCGTACGACAGCACCAGGTCGGCCTCGTCGAGCACCAGGTGCGTCAGCTGCGCCAGCGACAGGAACCCGCTGCTGGCCGCGTGCCACGCCCGCGCCGGCGTCGACACCACAATGTCCGGCATGCTGGCCAGCAGCGAGCGCAGCACCGCGTCCGCCACCTTGTCCGTCAGCTTGACCGCCGCCACGTCCTTGGCGCAAAAGGCCGCAAACTGCCCGATGGCCTTGGCCACCTGGTCCGCCAGCTCGCGCGTCGGCACGAGCACGAGCGCCGACGTGAACGCCGACGGGTCCGTCTGCGCGGTGCGGTCAGCGTACGCCCAGAATCGGACATTTCCTCGCAAAGAAAAGGCAAAACAAACCTGCTTGCGCTTCAGGATGGCCTGCAGGAGCGGCAGCACGTAGGCGGCCGTCTTGCCCGACCCCGTCTTCGCCTTGGCCAGCACGTCCCGGCCGTGCAGGGCCAGCGGAATCGCCCGGCTCTGCACGAGCGTCGGCCGCTCAAACTTTTGCTGGGCCACGGCCTGCACGAGCCGCGCATCGAGGCCGAACTCGGTGAAGGAGAGAATGCGCTCGGGTTCTGGCTCGGGTTTCGCCGCGGCTGCCGCCGCTGCTTTCTCGTCGCTCTGTGTCGACGCCTCGTCCGCCGGCGCCTCGTCCACTGGCGGCTCTTCCGCCGCAGGCGCGTCCTTCTCGTCGAGCTTTCGTTTCATTCTGGTTGTGTTGACGTCGTTCTGGCGTGTGCGGACGCCCCGGAAGATGATTGTCGTCGCAGCGTTTGGCCGAGCATGCAGCCGGGTTTTTTCTCGCTTTCTGCTGCTTTTTTCCTGGGCAGAACTTTGTAAAATTTCTTATCGGACTCTTATCAAGCAGACCGCTTTCCACTTAAGCACGTGATATGTGCCCAGGCATCGCCTGAAACTAGGCGTTTCAGGAGGCCAAACAATGCATGTTCCGGCCACGGCCTGCGAGCCGTCCTGCCAACTTTAAACGAGGGCCGAGGACCAAACACGACATAGAGCGGAGCAGAGGTCACTCGTTCGGTCGTTGCTGTGGCTTCGTGCCGTCCGGCAGGGTTCAGCTTCCGTCACGTGACATGGGCGTCGATGCCTGTGGTCGTTGCGATGCTGGGGCTGGGTGCTCGTCTCTGTTGACGCGCAGTTGTAGTTGTACGGAGTACGGAGTCCTCCGATAACGTTCTAGAGAAGTCGTTTGTCCTTCACCTCCTGTAGCCACTCCATACAAAGAGCCAGGCGCACAATGCCGTCTCCCAAGCGACAAAGTCGTGCCCATACTCCGTAGTTGTACGTGTCTTTTCTACGAATCCTTGGGAAAATTCTATGCAAAGCATCCACTGTGTGCAACGATACGCTTACTTGTACAACTACTTGTATCACGAGGATATTCCATGGATAAATGCGCCGCAGGGCGCGTAATCCTTTTAACATCACGGGACTTTGTTTTCGTCCATAGCGTTCGAAGGACCCACCTCACTCTGCCGTAAGTTTGTATCTTGTTGCAGCTGCTCACGTGTTGCCCTGGCAACCGCGCTCGATGTCTCAGGCAGGCGCAGTGCGGGCAGCTGCGTTGCGCCTGCCGTGTTTACATCTGTTTTAAAGAGGCTCGCTCTTCCCCTCCAAGGCCGCCCGCCCATTCGTTCTCGCCAAAACTTCCCACATTCTTTTCCCATTCCTCTGGACGGGCTGCTCAATATTGCTTCATGCTATAGTTGGCGGCATCCTCTGGAATTCTGGTTCCCGTCCGTCTTCATTCTTTGGCCGACACACGTCTGCGTCCCTCCATCCACTTCATCTTAAAGCATCGTTGCGAGACACGGTTGATTCTTCTTTCCGTTTTGGCGCAGCCGTTCGACTTGCGCGAAAAGAGGCATCAACAAAAGAGTCCGACGAAAAGACCGGGCTACAAGACGGCGACGAGACGAAGACAAACCCAGCGCAGGATTTGCGCGTCTTCCGCTCCATCGTGCTCGTGTTTTGCTTGAGCTGCTTTTCCGTGCTTGCGACTGTCTGCTGGCTGTCTGCCTGCCGTTGTGTGCCGCTCGTCCGCGTGGGCATTTTGCACACAATTTTCATTCCAGCAGCGAGGAAACTCTTGTTCCTCGCGCGCCCGGTGGGCTTCTTGCTGATCGTCTGCTTCGATCGCAATGGCTTCCGAACCTGTACGTTTGTGTCCACACACACTCCTGCCAACTGTTTTCTCCAGCGAGACGGCCAGACTGACCCTCATGATCCCAGGTTCATCCGCTGCGCATCTCCAAGAACAACACCCCCATGTCGTCGCCGTCCAAGAAAGGCAGCGCCATACCGCGCCCGCTGTCGGAAATCTCGCCGTCCGAGATGCGGCGCAACTCGCCCAGCTGGAGCCAGACTTCAAAGGTACGCGCACGGCGCTCTTGCTCTCGGTCCTTGCCACCGCCGAGGACACCAAGCTGACGCATTTCCTCTACAGAAGATGGGCATGAGCGGTGACTCGTCGCCGTTCCAGTCGTCGCCGCTGGACGCCACCACGTCGCCGCGGCTCTTCTGGCAGAACCGCAGCGGCGGCTTCAACTCGGAGAACCTCTACGGTGGGGTGCGCTCGGGTTCGCCGTCGCCCACGCGCCGTTCTTCCATTGAGCGCCTGCAGAAGGCTTCTCGTGTCAAGAACAGCAGTATCCTCGCGCAGGAGCAGAAGAACGAGTACGACCCCACCAAGGTCCCCATTGTCGAGCGCCCTCTATCCAAGGTCCAGACGAACTCGCTGAGCGCGCTCGGCATCACAAGCCCGCGCGAGGGACGCGAGACCAAGGGCCACCAGCGCAGCGAGAGCAAGACGAACATCCCCTTCTACAGCCCGACAAAGTCATCGTCGTCTGGGTCATTGGAATCGCCGGCCCGCAAGCAGGGCAACGAGCAGACATTGGCTTCTGCCAGCACGCCCGTGACGACGAGCAAGGACCAAGCGTCCCCCGTCAAGTCTTCCCTTTCGAGCCGGTTCCGGAGCAGCTATGAAGACCACGGCGAGTATTCCCTGGACAACCCTATGGGTGACCACGAGCCGCCACGGGCTCTCCACCGCCACGCGAAGAGTGTCACGTTCGATGCGGCGCCACCGCAGGTCAACGAATACGAGATGGCCACGCCGGATCTCTCGTCCGTCGGCAGCAACTCGCGGGAGGGTAGCTACGAGTCCGACGAGGAGGACGACTATGACGACGACTACCGCTACCATGGCGGCGACGGTGGCAACCAGGACGACAGCTTTGACGCCTCGCTCGAAGACACAGACAAGACGCCGGTTGTCGGGCCTGATGACTGGCGCCAAGACAGCCCGGACGTGCGCCGCGACGCAATGTTCGATGGGAGCCCCATGCCGGACCATGCTCTCTCGTCGGCAATGAGCCCGCTGGATGGCAAGAGCTCGACGGGCTCCAACGGCGACCACCGCCCCCTGCCCCCGCTGCCGGGCATGGGTCATGTACGCACCAACTCTGCGTCGTCGCCGGGCCTCTCGGCCACCGCCGAGCGCATGCTCGGAGGCAGCCCGCGTGGTCTGCCTTCTCCGCCGCCCGCCATGGTCACCAAGTCGGAGATCCAGAGCATCGGCAACAACAAAATGACGCTCGAAGAACGCCTGAGGCTCATGATGCTGTCCGACGACGGCAAGTCTGCGGCCGAGCTGCAGAGAGAGCGGCGCATGCGGCGCGCGGGTCCTCGGGAGCGGACTAACAGCCAGACGCCCGAGCCCGAGACATCCCACCAGGACGCTGCCTCGGAGCGTGGCGAAGAAGAGGACACCATTGGCGATCTCTCAGGCCTGGAGGAGTATCGCCTTCCGCCGCGTATCTCGCGCGAGTCGATTCTTCGTCGCGTCAACGGTGCCGTGGGCAGCGAGCGCGAGTCTGAGTACAACTTCTCGTCTCCAGCCTCTAGCCCCGAGCGCCGCCTTCCGCTGGACCCAGACGTCCCCATTCCCAGTACCGAAAATGACGAAGATGACAGCATGCTTGCTCCCCATCCTGCCGGCGAGAAGCAGCACGATGTTTACGAGGATGATGAGGACGCCAGCGTGTACGATGACGACTCGCGCGAAAGCTCTGTGTCTCACGCGAAAGAGTTTGACGTGGAGTGCCTGACCACGCCCCGTGCTGGCACGCCGGTTCAGGAGAGCTCGAGTTCCCACACGGTCAAGGAGGACGACATCCACCAGTCCGAGCTCCCTGCTGTTGCTCAAGAAGGCCGCATCTCTCTCGGTGAGACCCATTATCTCCCGCGGGAGATGTCCATGGACAGCGAGCCCGCAGCCCCGGTTGCGCAGGAGCGGCCGCAGACGCCCGAGCAGAAGATTCACCGGAAGCCCCTGTCCAAGCCGGAGTACGATGGCTCGGGCTGGGGAGACGACGAGGAGTATGATGAACCTGGTACGCCCGACTCGGTGATTCACCACCCTGTGCAAAACGACGGCGAGGATGACGGCGACGTGTTTGAAGACGACCAGGAGCTGGCAGACGAGCAGGATGAGGACGAGGAGGCGGCGCGGGAGCCGAACGCCGACCACGCCGAGGTCCGCGACTCGCCGGCGATTCCCGAGCAGATTGCGACCATCAAGGCATCTGGCTCGAAGCTCAAGACGCGGGCATCGGCCACGCCATCGGACATTGTGGCGATGCGTGAGGCACGCCGACAGGTCAGCCACGAGATTCCCGACGTGCCGCCCATCCCCGAGCGCCACCGCAACCGGCTGTCGCGCGACATGGGCGGCGACGAGCACGCAGCAACCACGGGCGACGATTTTCTCGAGCGGCATCCGAGCTTCAAGAACCGCAGCCTCACGCTGGACCTGGACCTTGGCCTCAGCCTCGACAAAGACTTTGAGCGAGTGATTGAGGCACAAAAGGTCAATATGGCACACCCGAATCCTGCGACACATATCCCCGACGGTGGTCCCGAGGCTGCGCAAGCGCGCGTAGGACAAGCGTCCTACAGTGGACAAGCGACGGCGGCCACCGCAGCAGACAACTATGGTTCCATGACGCATACTAACATCACTTCCCGTAAACAGCGCGGCTACCTCATGCGGCAGAACACTAAGCTTGTTGCCGCCAGCGACAAGGACGGAGACGACTTCCGGGGCGCGCGCTCGGCGGGCAACTCGCCGGTCAAGAAGGACCGCCCGCAGTCGTGGACAGTGGAGCCGTGGAACGGCGACATGCGGGCGCGGAGCCAGCGCAAGCGGGCACCGCCATCGGGACCTGTGCCGCCGATGCCGGGCCAGGAGAGCAACGCAGCACCGCTCAACCCGCTGGCGGAAGAGGAGCAGGTGGCCGACACGCCAAACGACGAAGGCGCGGAGCGCGGCCGTCTGTTTGTGAAGGTGATGGGCGTCAAAGACCTCGACCTGCCGATCCCCAGAAGTGAGCCTTCCTCCCCTGTTGCGTTTCTTCTCTGTCGAGCTGTGCTAACCAAGGCAGCGGAGCGGACGTGGTTCAGCCTCACGCTGGACAACGGGGTGCACTGCGTGACGACGGCGTGGCTGGAGATGGCGCGGAATGCGCCGATCGGGCAGGAGTTTGAGCTCCTAGTTCCGAACGAGCTGGAGTTCCAGCTGACGCTGAACGTCAAGCTGGAGAAGCCGGCGCCGAAGAAGGTGGCACCGGTGTCGCCGGTCAAGGCGGTGCGGCCGAAGACGTCGACGTTCAGCCGGGTGTTTGCGTCGCCGAAGAAGCGCAAGGAGATGGAGCAGCGGTTCAAGGAGGAAGAGGAGCGGGTGGCGCGGGAGCAGCGCGAGGCGCAGGCGAAGCTCCGCAGCGCGCAGCCGACGGCGTACGACTTGCTCTCGCCGCTGGTGGCGGAGGACGGCAGCTTTGCGCGGGCGTACGTGTGCCTCAAGGAGCACGAGTCGCGGTGCTTTGGGCGGCCGGCGGTGGTGGACATTGCGTGCTTCAACGAGTGGGCGACGGAGGAGGCCGGGTTTGCGTCGAGCGTGAAGAGCAAGCGCGGTGACACGGCGGTGGTGCGGCGGGCGCCGTACAAGATTGGCAAGCTGGAACTGCAGCTGCTGTTTGTGCCGCGGCCGAAGGGGGTGACGAACGACGACATGCCGAAGAGCATGAACTCGTGCATCCGCGAGATGAAGGCGGCGGAGGAGCGGCAGTCGCAGAACTGGGAGGGCCACCTGAGCCAGCAGGGAGGGGATTGCCCGGTAAGTGGTGAAGGGCGGGAGAAAGAAGGACGGACGGACGGACGGACGGACAGATGGACGACGGCTAACAAAGGCAGTACTGGCGGCGGCGCTACTTCAAGCTGGTGGGCACGAAGCTGACGGCGTACCACGAGGCGACGCGGCAGCCGCGGGCGACGATCAACCTGGCGAACGCGAAGCGGCTGATTGACGACCGGCGGGCGCTGACGGAGAAGGAGACGACGGGCAAGAACGGGCGGCGGCGGCGGTCGGCCTTTGCGGAGGAGGAGGAGGGCTACATGTTTGTGGAGGAGGGGTTCCGGATCCGGTTCAACAACGGGGAGGTGATTGACTTCTACGCGGACACGGCGGCGGACAAGGAGAGCTGGATGCGGGTGCTGTCGGAGGTGATTGCGCGGGACAGCTACGGCAGCGGCAGCGACGACGAGGCGGCGGCGGCGCGGGCCAAGACGAAGTGGTGCGAGCTGGTGCTGAAGCGGGAGGAGGCGCTGCGGCGGCGGGCCGAGGGCCGGCGGGTGCACTCGCGGACGAAGAGCATGTACGTGTAAGCAGCACGGCATGGGCAGAGGGATGGAGGGATGGAGGGGTGGAGGAGGAGACGGGGAGAGGAGGCGCGTTGACCGGTCAACGACGGACTTGGCGTTTTGTTATTCTTTGGTTCGCATGTTGCTGCTATTCCTTTTGGGGGGGAGAAGATGGAGACGGCACGAGGCGCCTGGCGCTGCTGGCTGGTCTAATGCCGGAGGAGGCGACGGAGCCCGGAGCTCGTCTGTGGCCAGGACCGGGCGTCTGCGTGTTTGGATTGTATTCAGTTTCAATGGCATTGCTATCGTGCAGCGGTCTGGTTCCAGGCGATGCAGTCGTCGAGGCGGGCGCCGGAGCCGCCAAAGCAGTCGAGGGCGCTGCCGATGGTGAGGTCGACGCGGCCGGCGCTGAGGCGGTGGACGAGGGCGAGGTCGTCGACGCTGCGGGCGCCGCCGGCGTAGGTGACGGGGATGTGGACGGCGCCGCACCAGTCGGCAAGGCGGGCGACGAGGTCGGCGTCGATGCCGCGCTGCAGGCCCTCGACGTCGGCGGCGTGGACGAGGAACTCGCTGCAGTAGGGCGCGAGCTGCGCGATGGTGGCGGCGGAGAGGCGCATGTCGGTGATGGTCTGCCACTTGTGGATGGCGACAGCCCAGGCGGGCTCGTCGGGGGTGTCGGCCGACGACGAGGAGGAGGAGGACGGCACGCGGCGGCAGCTCAGGTCGATGACGAGGCGCTCGCGGTCGCCGCCGAGGGCCGCGAGGACGGCGTCGAGGCGGGACTGGCTGAAGCGGTAGGAGGAGGAGGAGGCGGAGGAGGCGGAGGAGGAGGAGCCCCCCCCTTCGGAGGCCTCGAAGAGGAACGAGGTGACAATGACCTTGGCGGCGCCGGCCTCGATCCAGGCCTGGGCGTTGGCGTCGCTGATGCCGCCGCCGACCTGCAGGCCGCCGGGCCAGGCGGCGAGGGCGTCGCGCGCGGCCTGCTCGTTGGCGGCGTCGCTGCCGAGCAGCACGACGTGGCCGCCGCGCAGGTCGTGCTGGCGGTAGAGCCGGGCAAAGTGGGCGGGCGGCTGGCTGGCGACGAAGTTGGTCTGCAGCGCCGCCGTGGCCGAGCCGAGCGTGCCGCCGACGATCTGCTTGACCTGCCCGGCGTGCAGGTCGATGCACGGGCGGAAGCGGGTCATGGTGGTTTTGTAGCCTCGAGGGTGTGTACAAGCACAGCAAATGTCGTCGATGGTGATGTAAAATCAATGGGTGTGCGCACCAATCAGCAGCCAGGGGCGGTGGCCACCAAAGCCGGCAGAACCTTGACCGCCTTTGTTCTTTGGGACGGATTTCTTCTTTTTCTTTTCCTTTTTTTTTCTGACGTCCACCACCACCACCCACCACATCGACAGGATGGCGACCGCCAAGAGGAAAAGGCCGTCCTCGGCGGCCGGCGCAGGCGCCGCTGCCGCCTCCGCTGCCCCGGGCGACGAGGATGCCTACGACGTCTTTCGGCGCCACTTTGAGGCGCAATTCCAGCCGCTGGCGGCCACCAAGAAGAAGACGACCGACGAGGCACAAAAGAAGGCACAAAAGAAGGCGCACAAGATCCCACCACGAGCCGCCCGCGACAGCGACGACGAAGACGACGACGACGAGGAGGAGGAGCTCCACGACGTGTCGGACCACCGCTCGGACAGCGACGACTGGTCTGGGCTGTCTTCTGACGACGACGACGACGACGATGAAGAGCCCTCCGACGAGCCTGCCGTCCAGGTCGTCGACTACAGCGCAGCCACGCCCGCCCCGGCCGCGCCTGCCATGACCAAGCAGGAGCGCAAGCTGTATCTGGTGGGCACAGCAGTCCCGGATCGGTCACCGCTCCCCACCGGCGCCTGCTGACAAACAAACAGTCCGCCCGCCCGCCGTCCTCGCTGGACGCCGAGGCCGCCGCCGAGGCCGCCGCCAAGCGGGCCGCGCGCAAGAAGACCGCAGACCCCGACGCCCAGGACGCCCCCGACCTGCTGGCCAACGACCTCGCCCTGCAGCGCCTCATCGCCGAGTCCCACCTGCTCTCCGGCGCCTTTGCGCTGCCCTCGTCCTTCTCCACCGCCGCCGGCGCCGCTGCCACCGCTGCCGGCGCCGGCGTGCCGCCCGCCCGCCTCAAGGCCAACCAGCCCTTTGCCGCCGGCCGCCTGCGCCAGCGCGCCACCGACCTGCGCATCCAGGCCGTCGCCCACAAGGCCCGCGGCGACGCCGGGCCCCAGCCCCTGCTCGCCGCCGCCGACCCCCGCGACAGCATCTTCACCCAGGTCAAGCGGCCCATGGCCCAGCGCAAGGGCATGGCCGCCGCCGCCGCCGCCCGCGAGGCCGCCCGCCGCCGCGAGGCCCGCGAGAGCGGCATCGTCCTCGAGCGGCCCGCCGCCGCCGCAAAGAAGAAGTCGCCGCGCCGCCTGCGCGCCATCGACGCCCCCGCTGTCGGCCGCCTGCGCGGCTCCGAGCTGCGCCTGCGCGAACGCGACGTGCGCGCCATCGAGGGGCCCAAGAAGACCCCCGGGCAGAAGAAGCGGAAGCGCCGGTGATCGAGCGCCGCAGCGCCGGCGATGCGCGCCGGTGATGAGCGCCGTTGATAAGCATGCCAAACACTTTATTCCTCCAAGCCAGTGTATATATACAGATGCAAAGCCTTCGCTCACGTCGCCATCTTCATGGCCTCTCGTCCTGTCGTAGCCAATCGTCCTCCTCCCGTTTCCTAGTCTAACTTTTGGGTAGGAAACAAACAAACGGGTGTCCGCCGACAACCAGACGCGGGCTGTAAAATAGCAAAACGGGTCGGGCAAATGCAGAAAAAGAAAAGAAGAAGCCAAAACAGATAAAAAAAAGGTGGGCAACCAGATCCAGAAGGCGAGCAGCTGGCGTAAACGCGTGAGGCTAAATCAATGCTCACAATGTCGTGTCCCGTGACGAAGGACGGATTTCCAGACAAGAGGAACGAAGAAAACAACGTAAAACATGACAAACAGACAAACAGATCAACAAGAAACAAAAGCACATTCAGGTGGTGGTACAATGGCCGAGGGACCTCGCTCACATCATGGAGCCGGCGTTGATGGCCTGCGGTTGGCTGATCGTCATCGGCATGCTCAGCGTCTGCAGACTGTTGAAGGCGGACACGTTGCTGGCGTTCGTCGTCGCCGTCATTCCGCTGTTGACCAGCGAGTTGAGCGACGCCGTCACGTAGCTGCCGCCCTCCGACGTCGGCGACGCCTCCTCCACCGACCCCAGCTGGTCCTCGCCAGAGTACTCCTCCTCTTCCTCGCCGGACAGCGGGAAACCGCCCTCGCCGCCCTCGCTGCGGTCGTGCGTCCGCTTGTGCCTGAAAAAAGAGCCATGGTCAGCTGAGACATTTCCTCGGATGCAACGCAACGCCCGGTCCTCTTGATTGTGTTTGGTGTGCAGCCGTCCCGCTTGAGATGTGGTGCAGGTGAAATGTTGTGTGGTGTTGCACGGCCTTGTCCGTCTGATCTGCCTTGTGATTGGGTTGCGACTGGGTTGCGTAGCGGTGTCTTGGTTCGGCTGGGCAGTGATTGCGGTCTTGGCTGGTTGTTCTTGCTCTCGGACACAAAGCGTACACACAAACACAATGCAAGTTTTCCCGGCGGTACAACAAAGAAAAACAGAAAACAAGAACAGGAGGGGGGGGAGCATACTGTGCTAGGTTGTCTGATCTGGAGAACGCCTTGCTACAGAAAGGGCAAATGTAGGGTCTTTCTTGGGTATGGGTTCTCACGTGTCTGGAAAGTCAGGTCAGATAAACGGTCGGTGCAAGGGTTTGGACAGCCGGCTGCTTGTCTCGGTTGTTCTGCATCGTCTCCTCGTTCGGACTCGAACGTTTCTGTGTCGCAGCCACACAAAGAAACCAGAAAAAATCTTACCGCTTGAGATGCTCGAGCCGCTTGAAAAGGCGACCACAAGTCGGAATGGGGCACGAGTGCGACTTCTGCGGGTACGGCCCCAGCTCCATGACCGTCGCCGACCGCGCCCGCCGGATCACGTTGCCGCCGCCGTTCGGCATCGGCCGCCGCTGCTCCTCGCCATTGACAGCACTGCCGTTGTTCGTAGGAAGCTGCTGCTGCTCCTCGCCCGTCAGCTGCGGGTAGCCCGGCTGTTGCAGCGACATGGGGTTCAGTCCGGGGCTGCCCTCCACCGTCGAAAGCGGCGTCCCGTGCCGCGACAGGTCAAGCAGCTCCTTGTGCTGCTGGCTCGTCAGAGACATGCCCGAGTTGCTGTACGTGAGACCCGGCGGCGAGTTGTCCAGCGACTCGTCGCCCTCAGCAACAGGACCGACAGACACCGAGACCGAGCGCCGCAGGTCCGACGGGCGGTGCACCGCCGCAGCCGAGGCCGCGGTGGCCGCCACGATCGCCGACATGCCCGGCGGGATCGAGGAGCGCCGTCTCCGCTGCTTGTACGTGGGCGAGCCCTCTATGACTGGCGAGTAGACGTTGCTGGTGCTGTAGCCGCGGGAGAACTGCGGGCCCGCCAGGTTGGACGGAGGCAGCTGGATCATGCCGCTGAGGCCGTTGACGGCCGCGTTCAGATGGTCCGGGATGGCTGTGTACAGGCCCGTCTCCTCGTTGGCGATGTACGCGGGCTCCGAGGTGATGCCCGTGGCCAGCTGCGGCGGCGTGAGAGGCTCAAACGAGATGCCCCGGTTGCCATAGTCGTCGTACTGCGACGACACAAAGGAGGGTGCCGGCGAGTATTCCAGGGCATAGGCCGGCATGGATGCGTGGCGCTGGTGAGCCACCGGCACACCGTTCTGGTTGTACTGGACGCGGCCAAAGTCAGGCTCCCTCTTCACGACCGGCTGGGCCATCGGCGGCGCCATCGCCGTCGCTGCCGTGTTCGTGAAGGGGACCATCGCGTCCAGGCCATCCGACAAAGGGGCCATTGACTGCGGGATCATCTGCGGAGGCGCCATGGGCTCCATGGCGCGCATGACCGGCGACGCCGTCTGCGACGGTGGGAAGGTCACCTGCTGGGCGTTGAAAGAGGACGAGTTGGCCTGCTGTGCCTTGGTGAGCTGGTCGTACAACGACTGCGACGAGTCGTACTCAAAGGACAGTGCCGGCTCGCTGACGGCGACCGTGGTGGCCTCCTGGCCCATCTTCTCGCGCTTGAGGTCGCGCTCGAGGGCGTCGAGAAACAGACGGTCGTGCGGGACGCTGTACCAGAAAAAGACCTTTTGCTTCTTCTGGGTACGGATGCAGTTGTTCTTGTAGAGGAAGTCCAAAAAGGGGCTCTTGGGCTCTTCCAGCGACGCATCGGTACCGGACTTGAGGTTGCGCAGGTCGGAGAAGATGCCCTCTTCGAACTTCTTCGAGTTCTTGACGGGGCGGCCAAAGGCCTGGAAGCGGAACGAGAGGCAGCGGACAATGTCCGTGCCTGAGATATGAAAGAGGCTGTTCCTACAGCAGGTTAGAACGACACGTCCCGCCTCCTCGTTGAGCCCAAACCCACACCGATCACGCCGGTAAACGTACCATAGCACGCAAGACACGTATTCACCCGTGGGCAGCAGGAACCGGCGGATGTAGTGGTCTGGTGGCCAGCTGACGGGCGCGGAGATGAGGAAATATTTCACTATTGCGGGTCAGTCGATGCGGCCACGGAACTGCCTGTGCCAGTTGACTCACGGTTGTCGACCTGCTGCAGGGCGACCTGAGCATCGTGCGGCAGAGCCTGCTGGGCTTCGGCGCTCAGCATGAACGTTTCTGGTTTTTGGGGCGCCATGCCCGCGTGTTGCGAATACATTGTGAGCGGCTACCGGGAAGGCGTGACAATAGGAAAAGGCGGTGGACAAGCCAGTTGTTCGAGGTGAGGATGTTTGAGGGTTGGTGCAGACAAAAAGGAAAGAAAAGGAACGTGACAGGTCGATCAGCGAGTGTCGGTTCGTCGAGGGTTGTTATCCAAACGTTGCGTTGCAATAGGCGAGGAAGGGCAAGAACAAAAGAAAGTCCCAGGTGGTCGACGGAAGCGATGGGAGGCGCTGCCCCTCAATGTGCCGATGCGACAAAGAACTGAGAGCGGAAAAACAGGGAAACAATTCGAGTCCAGCCCGAAAAGATCAAGTCGGAAAGGCGCACGCTGTTTTGTGCGTCAAGCAAACGTCGCGACCGGCGGCAGGTTGTGTCTCTTTCTCCCGGCGTGGACCGTCAAGGTATACGTGGAGGAGAAAGGGAAGAAAAAAGAGGGCGTGCTTCTGTTGATGGTGTGTGTGCCCGCGCAAGCCCAGGGCGACCTGGTTCAAACCAAGATTGGGGCCGACCGGGAAAACAAAAAAGAAAACCGTCAACGGTGTTTTCTGTTCAACCGGAGCTGGCCCAAAGCGGACGGAGATCAAACAGGCGGCGAGCTGGCGGGTGGCGTGGCGGAAAGGGGCTCGCTCGATGATGGCCACGAGGCGCGACGGTGCGCGTCGGAAGAAGAGTGCCGCAGAGAGGGCTGTCTGTCGTCGGAAGACGGTGATGGGATGCGGTTGCGACGATGCAAGAACAAAAGGAAGGGAAGCACAAATGCGGGTTTGTTTCCAAAAGCGCGGCCGGGATTGAAGAATCGAAAGGGGGTCTGTCACAAACCCATGAAGAAATCAAAAAGGTGGAAAAGTGCAAAGACGACAAATAGAGCTCGACCGACGAGATATAATATCGTGAAGAAAAAAGGAGGAAAGGGGGGGAGGAGAGAGAAAGAAAAGAGAGATCGAGGAAAGCGAACCTCCTTGCACACGACGCGATGAAGGGGGGGGAGGGGAGGAAGAGAAGAAAAGAAGAGGAAGGAACGATCAGAGGGGGGAGGAAGGACGGGTGGGTTAAGGAAAGAGCAGACGGGTGGGTTTATGATTTCCAGCGGCTGGGGGCCAGGTTACGACGGCAGATACGACGTGTGGGCAGAGGAACGAGGGCGAGGTGGGAAGGTGGGTGGGCTGGCAAGAGAGGGGGTGGGCGAGGCCAGAGAAATGACAAGGAAGAGGGAGGAACGAGAGCGTCGAGGGTAAAGAGAGAAAGAGCGCGCGAGCGCGCGCCGCAGTGCTCCGTCGTATGGAGGAGAAGGCAGAAGAAAGAAAGAGCGACCGGGGTGTGTGCGGTTGGATGGGCGCGACTGGCCAGGGGTGGAGAGAGGGGGGGCACACAGGGCAGGCACGACTGGCCAGAAAGGAAGGAAGCCCCCAGGGACAGGCGACCAGGGGTCCAGCGATGCGCAGAGAGAGGAGAGACACAGCGCAGCGACGTGCAGAAGGGCCGGTGACCTGTGCGAAGCGACGGAGTGGAGGAGGACGGCGGGTTGGGCGGGCGAGTGCGAAAGCGAGGACACGGTAGGGGGGGGAGGGGTGTGAGTGGAGACAGCGAGAGGGAGAGACAGGGATCTAGGTTATGGGCAGCAGCGACCAGTGGCCAGCGCGCGCGCGGCAAGGACGGCCAGAGGGAAGGCCAGAGGGGTATACGGAGTATGCTTAGGCAGGCCCGAGGAGGAAGGAGCGGAACGGCAGGCAAACGGGACTACTCCGTACAGCCAGTGGACGGCAGGCAAAACGGACCAAGACGCATACAAGTCTGTACAAGCATATTAAACAAGACGAAAAAGCGAAACGGGCCAGAACGGCAAGGCGGACGGACGGGCAGGCGGGCGGGCGGTAGAGCGAGACACAGCGGACCATGGCGCGCTCGAGGGGCAAGCAAAGACACAGGAAACCGGGCAGACAGGGAAGACCGGGGCGCGAAAGAATGCTGGCCAGGCAGTGGGCCTTGCGGTTGGAATTTGGCGATGCGAAGACAACGGTAAACAAACGCATCTTGCGCCGTGGCATGGACGCGCAGGCACGGGCCTTTGCGTATACTCGGCATTACGGAGTAAGCCATACGGTGCGAGGAAGCAGTTCGTATCTGACTCGGAGGACTCCGTACCTGCTGCAACAACGGGGCGAGCTGTGCCGTTCCAGGCAAGAACGGCGTGTTGGTCGGGGCCTGTGCTGTCTTTGAGGACGACAACAGAGCAGCGAGGGAGCGCGGCCGCCGCCGGAAACGGGCAAGGGACAGGAGGGACGCCGGCGCACGTCTCCGTTTTGAGCAGGCTCATTTGCTCTCGGGCCTGTCCGCCAGTGCGAAAGACCGCGCTGTGGTACCTGAAAACAGTGGGACCCAGCCAAAAAGAAAAGAAAAAAAAAGAAGTCACGCCTTTCGTGGCTACCCCGGAGGCGACATGGAAATGACCGTGTGGGGACCGCAATAACAGGGGGAAAAAAGGCCCTTGCCGAGCAGAGGAGACAGTGCATGAGGGCCGGGAACAGCGCGGTGCACGGGCGCAGTGGCGAGGCGGTTCTCAGGGCTGGAGTGGCCAAGAATCAGGCCGAAACGATGACAAGAGGCCGATGTCATCGTGCTTCTCTAAGCATACAAGAAGTCGGGTACTGAGTACGAGCAGATGGCCGAGAATGATTGCGGTGGACGATTCCGCATTTGTACTTGTACAAGAAGAGCTCAGCCATACGAGTACAACTACCAATCTTGTGCAGTATTCAAATATATACTGTTAGCTGCCAACGCGTTGCATTCTTGCGCGCAAGGGACTCCGCTATAATCTCCGCTCTCCTGACCGGTGCAGACGAGAGATGAGACTCCGCCGCCACGCGATGAAAAGTTTATTCTTACTGATTTTTGTAAGCAATGACTCCGTATATGCTTATGCTAGGAGTACTTCGGCTCCGGGTCTGTTCTACGCAGTAATACGTGTACGGAGTCTACGGAGTACTTGCGCCGCCCCTGACTCGGTGCTGTCCTCGGAGAAACCTCAGGAACGAAGAACGAGAAGGCACGAGAACAGACACGAGAACAGCGCGAGAACGGGGCGAGAAGAGCGCGAACGGGCGCGCAGAGGCAGGGAGACAAGGCGGAAAGGGGAAAACGGCCCTGTCAACTTGAAACTCGCCTGGCGCAGTGCTTCAGAAACAGCACGAGCAGGGGCCGGCGTAGCGCTCTCGAAGCTGGGGCCTGCGCATGATTCGGGTTGCACAAGTACTTGCACTCTTGTACTCCGTACAACTACAACGACGGAGTACAACCACAACCACGGAGGAGGTGTGCCGGGACGCCGCGGCAAAGCCCGCCAGCGGCATCGCATCGTGGCGCCGTCCAGGCACCCGTGCTGCACAGCAGGCCGCCGCCCTGCGGGGTGCCTGACGGAGGGCGAAGCGAATCGGAGTCACGCGTAGTTGTATATTTTAAGAAGTATTGTACAACTATTGTACAAGTACGGAGTAATATACGAATTTACTTACAGCGAGTCAGCAGACCGCCAGCGCAGCCTCCGCCTGCCTGTGCCAAGACGAAAGGGCCGCGGCTTTGCCGTGCCACCGTCCAATCGTACAGAGGATCGGAATGCGGTTGCAATACGACGAGTTGTACAAACTATACAAAGACACGGGAACGACGGAGGTCCGACCGTTCCATCTCGTCGTCCGTTCCTCGCGGCCGCCGAACCCGGCCTAGCGCCTGTTTGATAGTCGCCCGCCAACATTCTGAAACGCTGGTGTGGACCAAGGGGCACCGTTTCTTGGGACGGACGTGGCTGGGCACTCGCTGCCTGCCTGTCGCGGGCTTACGAGTGCCTCCTGCCCGTTCGGCGCTCGCTTCGCATGATCGTCCCAGTCCTGCCTGCAGTCGCATCGGCCTTCTGCGCTGGTGGCTGGTGTGCTTCCGTTTTCAGGTGGCCGTCTAATCCTCCGTACAACTACTCCGTATTTATACCGTGCTCCGTATACAGCACGCTCGGGAAACCTCGCCTGCTGCGCTGTCACGGCAGCTCGTCACCTGCAGGCCGTCGCCTGCAGCCCCCTTTCATTTTCGCGCCCGCGTACGAACCGTCGCACGAAGCACATTCGAGTACAAGTACGAAGTATACACTTGTCGGCTCACGCCGTCTTGCGTACTCCGTACCTCGCGGATACAAAAACAGCTACACAGTGCAAGTCCGTGCGCCTTCTGTTTCACAGAGCTTCTCCTTCCTGAAACCAGCTGCTCTTTCCTCTGGAAGACGAGCACAGACTTGTTGTACCTGCCTTTCTGGTCGCCTGCTTGGTCCCTGCGCCTGCCTGCCCTGTCACCGGCCGCCTTTCCGCCGCGGACCAATCACCGGCTCGCACACGGAAGGTCCTCCCTGACCTGGGCGGCCCACCCCTTCTCGCCTGGCGATACGCACGCACCAGCGCCCCAAGGCATGAAGCAAAACAGCGCCGGGCCAAGATCGAAGAGCTCTTCAGGCTGCTGATTGGCTCCCTCAGGTTTTTGGGTGTGCTCGGCGGGAAGGAACGGAGGGGCCGCTGGGCAGCTTCTATTTGCAGCTATGGAGCAAGCTGCAAGGACAAATCCTGCAAATCGCTGCAGCCTCTAAAAATAAGAACCGCGCGACATACAAAGTATTTTTATCATGCGCCGCAACGCGCCACGGTCGTGCAGCCGCTTCTGCGGCCGCCGCCGCCGCCGCCGCCACTGCCGTCGCCGCTCTCGTCGAGCGCGCAGGGCCGAGCTGGCTGCAGATTGGCCCGGCGACCGGCCGAGGGGGGCAGCATCCCGGGGCCAAGAACACGGCCGTGCAAAACACTGCAAACCCCGGCGCCTAGAAACGGCCAAGGCAATCTCGAGGACCTTTCCTGGAGGCCCTGCCAAGTGTTTGGACAGACAGCCTTTGCTGCTGTCGTGACCGCCGTTCGGCCCTTTGCCGCCGGCCGGCGCGGCGGAACAAGGGTCGGCTCGACCAGCCAGACGAGGAAGGCGATGGGTGATGGATGGATGGATGCAGGCAGCATCGCATGAGTCTCGTATCGCGGTCAAGGGCCAGCGGCGGACTCCGGACGCCGTGCCTGCTGCTGACGAGGCCGGCCAGGGTCGCCGCTTTGCGTTCCTGCCCACAGACGTGCCCACGGACAGCAAAAGGACGGCCGCCCTTGTTTCACGCCGCTCATGAAACATCACGGGCCCCCATTCCACCGGAAGGGCGCGCAGCAGCAGCCCGGCGCCGGTGGCGCCCGCTGTGATTGGCGTGCCTGGATCTAGTGTGCGGCCGTCCGGCTAGTGCCAGGCACCAGAAGGGAGCGGTAGCACGATGCTCGACGGAGGCGCTCCGGTCCGACGGCGACGACGGCGACGACGACGACGACGACAACCTCATTTGCCTCATCCCTCGAGCGCGCCTAGCGCTGCTCTACCTCCTCTGCTCCCCCGTCCCTGGTCCGCCCCGGCATATGTGCTCATCCGCGGGGGCCTCCCTGGCCGGCGCATTGTGAGGACGGACTCTTTTGTTTCTCGAGAGGGCCGCTCGTTGGCTTGCCCCGGCGCCTGCTGAAATCAGGCCCAGGGGCCCGTGCCGGCGGCCATTGTTTCGGAAAGCAGCAGGCGGGCGTCCATCCATCGTCCATGTCTGCCCAGCGGGCCTGCGCGGCGGCCGGTCCGGTGAGCCAGCCGCCGGGTGACCAGTCCACGACAGAAAGAAGGAAGAGGAAAACTGTGTCTGCAGCGGCGCTGTGACTGGTCGCCGCGGCGCTGCGGTCCCCTGGACAGACGTTTATGCATCGTGTCGGGCAGGCAGCGAATCGACGAATCCGTGCATCCGGCTGTTGGCAGCCTCTCCTTTTTTCAATCTGCCCCTCGTCCACCCTGGCGTTTGGCCCCTGCTTGCTGGTCACGGACGTGCGCGGGTCTAAGCATAGAAGACTGGGAGGCTCGTATCCGTACTCCGTATATTCACTTGTACAACTAGCTGACGGAGTACAACTACAACTACCGTTGCTTGGTTCCTCGAAAAACTCTTGCTCCATTCGAATGCTCCGTCGTGCGGCGCGTTTCCCTTCTTAGTCCAGCATAGCAACGCTTTCCAAAATCCGCTCAGCCGCTATGTTTGCCCAGACCTCCCTTTTTCCCCCCCTGCACCCCCAAGAATCTTATCAAGAGCTACCTTGTTTCAGGATGTCTTTTCTACCCTGTCAATACCAAAGCGCGCCCCCATGTCCCCATCAAAGAGGAGTGGCCATGCATACGACCTAGCCGAGGCGGGCACCCAATACGACGCTCTCCTCGACAACAAGCCTGCTGAACAGAGATGCACGCAAGGGCGTCGGCGTGCTACATCAAGAACCTCCGCTCGTCAAGTCCACACGGAGACTCCGTATACGAGCGTTCGTGGCGACATCCTGGCAGCGGATCCGGTCGGTGAGAATAGGGGGAATGTGATGGGATAGGCAGCGTGCAGGCGCCCATGATGCCATCAACCCTGCGATCGCCTTCTGCCCCTCTGTTTCTACTCCGTAGCCTCCGTGGTCGCTCTTAGCCTCCGTTTCTCTGTCGAAAACAGTCCATGACAAGTACAACTATATAAGTACGCAGGACAGTTAGACTCGGCCGTCGCCCTCTGCTACTGGAAGCATCTTCTGTAACGGGAGCATACGTGTGCGGTGTGTGAGGCGTCGAGGTGTGTGTGCCTGCTGACCGGCCTTCTTGGACGCACTCCGTGCTCCCAGCAGCGCTGCACAGAAGGAAGAACAAATCAGCTCTCAGCGCTCTCGTTCATGCATCGGGCCTCCTTTTTGGCCAGCCACAAGGAACAGGGGGCATGGGAGGGGGCACGGGCGCGAAGACCGCACAGGACGAGCTGGCCCTGGGATGCCGGCCTTGCAGATGTGAAACGAACGGGGCGACGAGACCAGACCAGACCCGGCAAAGGCAGAAAACGTGCTCTCCTTGCCTCCGAGGGAAGCACGAGAAACGCCGGCGACAACGCGTGCCACCCGCCACCGCCGCCCTCGGAAACCCCTGGCGCTCTATCTCCCTGGCCAGCAGAGCCGACGCCAGCTAATGGCTCCGCGTAATGGCTGGCCTTTTTTAATCAGCCGCTCTGTCAGTGGCGAGTCGAAGCCGTCCAGGTCGGTTTGACAGACCAGGGTGGGCGGAGAAAAAAGGGAGAGAACCAAAAGGGTCGAGCAGGCGGAGACAGGTGCACGCCGGCTGTCCGGCGTTGTTGTCTCTGCCGTCCGTGGGCGTCTCGCCGGTGCCGGCGGAACAACACTTTGCAGGGCGTTTTTTGAATCACGGGCTGTCAGCCCATGCAAGCCAGTCTTGCCGCCGTCCGTCGCTCTCTCTCTCCTTGTGCCTGAGCCTGCTCGGTTCTTCTTCTCGCCGAGCCGCGGGGACGATGTTGGGGTTGTTGGCTTGCTCGCATGTGCATGAATGTTGTCTCTCCCAGCCTGCCGTGCCGCTGCCTTCCCGACGGAGAGCCGCTGCATGGACCGTGGAGCCATAGGAGCCGGTACTATGCACTAGAGCCGTGGACGGACAGCGAGAAAGCTTGGTATCCGGGTTGACGGACTGACGTTGTCTTGTGCTCTTGGGCTTAACACGTGTAAATAACGGCTGAGCATATTTGAAGGATAGAACAATTCAAAATGTGGCCAAAATAAATTTGAAAAAAAAGAAAACATATCAATACCTTGCCCGAACAAAACAGAAAAATATTCAAAAATCAACAGACATAGCCCGGGCCTCAAGACATTTTCACGCAGCATAGTAAACAAAAGTGCCCATGATCTAGACTGATATCGAGCCTGTCTAAATATAGTTGACATGATGCAGATGGTCCAAGACTCATGACGAAGCATAACGCTGTTTTTGTCGCCGCCTCAACTGGCCAGGCTCTTCTCGAGCGCCTTGACGCCCTCGCGCACCTTGGGGCAGAAATGCCGCCGCAGCAGCTCGCCCTCCCACACGGTGGCCGCAAACGGGTTGCTGCCCTCGACCGTTTCGCTCATGGGGTTGAAGGCGCCGTCGCCCTTGCGCTCCTCCGTGTTCCACAGCGCGCTGATCTTCTTGCCGTGCGTGTGCGCCACGTCGTGCAGCAGCGCCAGCAGCGCCTGGCTCGACTTCTCCGGCACGTGCAGCGCCGCGGCCATCAGCTGCTTGGCAAACGCCGCCAGCCGCAGCGGCGGCACCGACCGGATGTTGTACGGCGGCAGCAGCACCGCCGTCAGGCACCGGATCAGCAGCACCGTCGTCGTCTGCAGGTTGACCTTGGCACCCCGGGACGACGACGACGACGACGCCGCCGCCTCGTCCCCCGCCGCCGCAGCGGCCCGCTGCTGAAGCGAGTTGGCCCGCTTCTCAATGTCCGCCGACAGCGCCAGCGGATACAAGCTGCGGAAGAGGTTCGTCGTGAAGAAGGACAGGTCGAGGTGCAGATCGTTGCGCGCCTTGTGCGCGTCCTGGCCCGCCAGCAGCGCGTATGCCGTCACCGTGCAGAGCAGTGCCTCGCGGCTGGGATTGCGCGCAAAGCCAGCATCCTCGTCGTCATCGTCGTCGTCGTCGGCGGCGGCAGCACCACCATTCGCAGCGGCATCGCCGACATCCTCCCCGTTCTCGGCACCACTCCCGCCACCCGCCGCCTCCTCCTCCTCTCCTCCCACGGCATCCGCATCCTCCGCGCTGTGGCGGACCAGGTCCTTCAGGGCCTCCAGCAGGTCGCCAAAGAAGTCCTGGTTGATCAGGTGGGCGTACTTGGCCAGGCCCTCGAGCACGGCGCCCATCAGGTGCGGCGTGCGCAGCTTCAGGATGCGAAAGTACGTCGCAAAGACGAGCTTGAGCGTCTCCGACTGCATGCGCTCGCGCTCTTCGTGGGCCACCAGCGCGTCCGCCTGCGCCAGCTCGCGGTCCAGCGCCTTCTGCTCCTTGAGCCGCTTGCGCTCGCGCTTCGTCCGGAACTCCCTCTTCTCCCGCGCCTTGCGGCCCCCGGCGGCGCCCTCCCCGCCGCGCTCCACCGAGTCCTGCGAGCCCTTGCCGGCAAACTCGGTCAGCAGCCGGAGGTGCAGGAACGTGTTGAGCACGCTCTCGTCCACGCGGTAGTCGCGGGCCTTCATCATCTTGGCCAGCATCGCCACCGCCTCCATGGACGGCCGGCCCTCCTCGTCCTCGCGGAACAGCGTCTCCAGCGCCGTGCGGCACTTGACAAACGACGCGTCCACGCGCCGCATGCTCAGCTTGCCCACAATAATCTTGAGCAGGTCCTCGCGGAAGTTGAAGTGCGGCACCGCCGTGAGCAGCGTGCAGGCGCACGACAGCGCCAGGTCCGCCAGGGTGCTGCCGGCCTTGTTCTTTTTGGTCTTGGCCGTCGCCGCCTCCGGCCGCGTCTTGGACAGCCGGAAGAGCTCCCGCAGGTAGGACTGGTAGCCGGCCAGCAGGCTCTGCTCGTAGGCCCGCAGCCGGCGCACGTCCGACGACAGCTTCTCGCCCGGCGCAGCCTCCTCGCCCAGCGCGCGTATCCGGTAGCCGGGGATCACGTCCTTGTAGACGGCGAGCTGCGTCGCGATGCACATCTTCTGCACCGCCACCGACGTGTACTGGCTGCGGAACTGGCCCAGCGCCTTGAAGGCGCCCGCGTTCTCCTCCGGGTTCTCGCTCAGCTTCAGCGCAATCTTGGCCAGCTCCACCTTGGCACTGCGGATCTGCTCTGCCTCCGACAGCCGCGACTTGGTGGCGCTCTGCTCGCGCGCGGCCGCATTTTTGGCGGCACGCACATCATCGCCCTTCTTTCCGTTCCGGCCTCGGGCCTCGCCGCCGCCGCCTTGGCCCTCGCTCCCGCTCCCGCTCTCGCTGTCGCTGTCGCTGCTGGCGTTCTTCTCTGCGTCGTCGACGGCCTCGTGGACGGCAGGCCGCACCAGCCCATCCGCCGTTCGGATGGGCAGCCGGTCGCTCTCCTTGTCCGCCTTGGCCGCTTTCTTGCTCTTCTTCCGCGACCGTGCCTCGTAGTCTTCTTCGAGACTCCAGTTTGCGGCGCTCTTGAGAAAGGCCTTGTCGTGCGCAATGCCGTTCGTCGCGTCGGCGTCGGCGCGTGACGCCTCGCCTCCGCCGGAGCGGGACGGGCTCACCCTCCTTCTCTTGGGCGGCCGGACGCTCATGGTCTGTCGGGCTGTGAAGAAAGCGGTTGGCGGGCGATGAGAAAAGTCAACGAGCTCGCTGGCGATCCGAGACGAACTTCAAAATTTTTAGTGGGCCTCAGGCGAAAAAATAGGCACAAATGCCGGCAGAAAAGAGGTGCAGCAAAATCGCGGCAGTGGCAGCTCACCGCCTTTTGTGAATGGCTGAGCGATTTGTGGATCTCTTCTATCGAGGCAACATGATTGGACAAAGCTAGTTATCAGGGGTCTAGCAAAAAAAAAAGTTATGCCGCCTAAAAAAACGAAAAGCAAGCGAAGCAGAAAAAAACCGAGAGAACAAGACGACAAAACGTTTGGTTGACCAGACGCCCGGCAGAGACCACAACTCTGCGCGAGACGAACGAGCAGCCAACGCCCATTTGGGGAGCACGCACAATGGCGACGTCTCTTGCGGCGCAGCTGGCGCAGATTGCGGCCAAGTCCAAGATCTCGCTCGACGTCAAGGCGCAGAAGGCGGCGCACTCCAAGTCGCTGCTCTTCGAGCCGCGGGTGGCGGCGGCACAGACATTCCAGTCGCTGTTTGCCATCTGCCGCGCTGGGTTTGACGAGCTGTGCCAGCTAGACGAGCGGTTTGTGCCCTTTGGCCACACGCTCTTCCACGAGCTGAGCCAGGATGAGGACCGCACGCAGATGGACGAGGCCGAGAACCAGGAGCTCGACCGCAAGATCGAGTCGTTTCTGCGCCTCAGCGGCAGCAAGCTGCGGCTGCTGCCGGCCATCAAGGCGGTCGAGTGGCTGATTCGGCGATTCCGGTGAGTGCGGGCGGGCGGGTTGGCGCCATGCTTTTTGTTCGAGGACCAGCCGCTGACGGTGTTGCCACAGCATCCACGAGTTCAACACCACGGCGCTGATCACGACCTTCCTCCCCTACCACAGCCTGCCCGTGTTTGTGACGCTCATGTCCATCCTGCCGGCCAACCTGCCGCACGAGTACCGCTTTCTCAGCCCCTACATCCGCTCGCTGACGGCGCTGCCGCGCGCGGCCGTCGTGCAGCACGCCACGCAGCACTTTGACTTTCTCACCACGCTCTCGTCCTACACGCTGGCGACCTGCCGTGCCGGGCAGCAGTACCCGGGCCTGGTGACGTTCTGGGGCGGCGTCATGACCGAGGCCGTCAACGGCATGCTGGACAACCTGCGGTCTGGCCGGCGCAACGTGCAGGCCGACAACGACCAGGCGCTGCTGCAGAAAATTGGTCCCGTGCTGGGCGAGGCGCTGGTGATCAAGGGCGCGCCCGGCGTGCAGATTGCGGCGTACATGGTGGTGGCCGTGTTCGTGGCCAAGTCCAGCCTGAGCGACACGGCCATCTCCGCCTTCATGGAGCAGCTGGTGCACGGCTGGACGCCCGAGACGGTCAAGCCGGGCCTGGTGTGCCTGTCCATCCTGGCGCAGCAGCGCTCGGCCAAGCAGCTGTCGCGCAAGGTGGCCAAGGCCGTGCTCAAGGTGCCCGACCTGCCGCAGCTGCTGGTCGAGATCGGCCAGCAGCGCCGCATCGACAAGCTGGCCAGCGGCCTGGTCCTGGCGCTGACCGACCGCCTGGCCAAGAAGGCCGCCGTGCGCGGCCTGCCCCTGATCAAGGCCATCCTGCTCGGCGGCGTCCTGCACGACAAGCAGCTGGCCGTTGCCTTCAAGGCGCTGCTCCTCGCGGCGCACGACATCACCGACGACACCGACCCGGACGGCAGCGTGCGCAAGGAGCTGGGCACCACCCTGATTCTCCTGTCGCAGGCACCGGCGCACGCCGGCGGGCTCGTCATCCGCAAGGTCATCGAGGACGCCGACTTTGACATGGAGGCCCTCGAGCTCAAGCTGGACGCGACGCTGCGGCCGAAGCTTCTTCTGTCGGCGGCGGATGCAGACGACGGAGATGCCGATGCGACGGCAGCTGCTGCCGCCGCCCAAGAACCGGGCCGCACCGCTCTCTCGCAGCAGGACCTGGACGCGACGGTGGCGCGCCTGGCGGCGCTGGCGCGGCCGGCGTCGTGCCTTGCGGCGGAGGCGGACGGCGTGTTTGAGCAGTTCTGCCAGCTGTTCCTGGCGACGGCCGCGTACGACCAGGCGGCGCTGGCGGAGCTGGACGCGGCGCCGCTGTTCGGGCGCGCCGAGGCCGTGTCCGACTGCTTCTACCTGACCTTTTGCATGCGCGTGTGGTCCGGCCCGTACCCGACGCTGGCGCGCGCGACGACGCTCGACATGGCGGCGGCACGGCTGCGGCTGGACGACTGCCGCGGCCTCGACTTCCAGGCCCTCCTGCCCTACTGCGTGGCCGCCCTGAGCGACCCGGCCAAGAAGGTCCGCCGCGCCGCGGCCGGTCTGCTCGCCGAGATCGCGCGGGTGGCGCCGCCACCACCGGCAAAGGGGACCAAGAGCAGCAGCAGCAGCAGCAGCAGCAGCAGCAGCAAGAACCGCTGGGGCGCGGCGCAGCTGTACGCGGCGCAGACCCAGGCCGTGGAGTGGCTGAGCGCGGACGCCCGCACGGGCCTGCTCGGGGTGCTGACCGACGCGGCGGCGGAGGCCGTCCTGCACGAGGACCAGCTGCCCGCCGTGCTGGCGGACGTCCTGGACAAGTCCAGCAAGGCGACGACGACGGCGACAGATACGGATGGGCCCGCGAGCGGCAGCGCGCCGACGGTGCGGCTGTCGCACAGCGCGCGGTTGTCGATCATGACGTTCCTTGCGAGCCACGCGGTGCTGACGCCGCTGGCGGGCGTGCAGCTGCGCCTGCTCAAGACGCTCAACGAGGTGCGCGGGGTGTCGGGCACGTCGCGCACGCAGCTGCTGCTGCCGCTGCTGACGCGCTGGGCGTCGCTGGACGCGGCGGCGGCGGCGGCGGTGGCGGCGCAGGCGGGGGTGGACGAGGCGGCACTGGACGCGAGCAGCGTGGCCGTGGTGACGCCCAACGACAAGCCCGGGCTGGAGGCGCTGTTCCAGATCGTCCAGGGCCCGGCGCCGCAGAGCCGGCCGAACCTCGTGCGCTGCGTGTTCCGGCGCCTGCGCAAGATGTGGCCGGTGACGAAGCTGGACTTCCGGACCGTGACGGCGCAGTTTATGCTGGAGCAGGCGCAGAAGCCGGCGGCGCCGTCCGGTGCTGCGGATGGTGACGACAACAACAACAACAACGACGACGACGACGACGACAACGCGGAGGACCTGGTGGCGGAAGAGGCGGCGGACCTGCTGCACAACGTGGAGCTGAACACGACGATCCTGTCCATGTTCCTGGAGGGGCTGCAGCACGCGGCCAAGATGGCGACGGCGGCGCCGCCGAACAAGCGGCGGCGGACGAGCGCGTCCGAGCAGGGCCGGGCCGGGGCGGCGCTGGCGGGCGGGGAGCTGCGGCAGCTGGTGAACCGGGCGACGTTTGTGCTGCAGCTGGTGCAGGAGTCGCAGCCGGCGGCGCACCCGCAGCTGCTGCCGGCGCTGTTTGTGGTGCTGTCGGACCTGCAGATCCTGCGGTCGTACGTGGGGTCGGAGCTGGGGTACCTGCAGAACGTGGTGCTGAGCAGCCTGCTGGCGATGATGCCGGCGTACCAGAGCAACAAGAACCTCAAGATCGACACGTCGGTGGGCCACGGCGACGTGCTGGTCAACTGCATCCGCACGTCGAGCAGCCCGGCGGTGCAGAACACGGCGCTGCTGCTGGTGGCGAGCCTGGCGCGCACGGCGCCCGAGGTGGTGCTGCACAGCGTCATGCCCATCTTCACGCTCATGGGCACGTCGGTGCTGCGGCAGAGCGACGACTACTCGGCGCACGTGGTGGACCAGACGATCCGCGAGGTGATCCCGCCGCTGGTCGAGACGTTCAAGCGCGGCAAGCGCAACATGGTGGCCAGCGCGGCCGAGCTGCTGACCAGCTTCGTCATCGCCTACGAGCACATCCCGGCGCACCGGCGCCACGGCCTGTTTGTGGCGCTGACGTCGCACCTGGGGCCGGACGCGTTCCTGTTTGCGCTGCTGGCCATGTTCGCGGACCGCTACGGCGGGCCGGCGGCGGGCAGCGCGGCGGCGGAGAGCACGGGGGCGTTCCTGGCGGAGCTGCTGGGGGCGTTTCCGGTGGAGGTGCAGCTGCAGGCGCTGGGGCAGTACGTGCGGCTGGTGGGCGACGGGCTGCAGGCGAAGCCGGGGCTGGCGGCGACGCTGCTGGGCCGGCGGGACGAGGACGGCGAGGCGGCGGACCTGGGCAAGGCGGCGCTCAGGGCGCTGACGGTGCTGCCGCGGCTGCTGGCGAACCGGCGGCTGCGCGAGGAGATTGCGCGGCTGGACGGGGCCGACGACGACATGCCGTCGGGCAAGGTGCGCGAGCTGTACGTGCAGCTGCTGGAGGACGTCCTGACGCTGGCGGACACGATCAAGGCGGCGCCCCTGGCGGCGCCCGCGCTGAAGCAGCAGCTGCACGACCGGTGCGGCGACGCGCTGGCGCAGCTGCTGAACCTGCAGTCGATTGGGGAGTTCCTCAAGGCGGTGGAGGTGCTGCTGGACCGGCCCAACGTGAGCGTGCGGGCCAAGGTGCTGCGGGCGCTGGAGGTGCGGGTGGACGAGGAGCGGGCGGCGAGCGGCGCGGCGCGGGCGGCGCTGCTGGCCTTCTTGCCGCAGCTGACGGCGGTGATCCGCGACGCGCGCGACACGGCCTACAAGCACACGGCCATCACCTGCGTGGACAAGATCGCCGACCGCTACGGCGCGCGCGACCTCGAGGCCGTCACGGCGGCGGCGGCGGCCATTGCCGGCGACGCGTGCCTGGGCCAGGCCGACCCGCGCCTGCGCGTCATGGCCCTGCTGTGCCTGGCGTCGCTCGTCGACGTGCTGCGCGACGCCATCGTGCCGGTGCTGCCGACGGCGGTGCCGCGCGCGCTCGCGTACCTGGAGGCGAGCGTGGGGGCCGCCGACGGGGACAAGACAGACGCGGCCCTGCACAACGCCGTGTACTCGTTTGTGACGGCGCTGGCGCAGCGCCTGCCCTTTATGTTCACGGGGGCGCATCTCGACCGCCTGCTGGCCAGCTCGTTTGCGTCGGCCGAGGCCGGGCTGGGCCAGGCTGGCAACGACGACGATGACGACGACGACGAGGCCCGCGATGCCAACACGAGCCGCGTGCAGTGCCTGCAGCTTCTGGCGCGCCAGGTGGACGCCAAGGTCCTGTTCGAGTCGCTGCGGCGCAGCTGGCCGGCAGCCGTGCGTGCCGGGCCGACGGTGCGTCTTCCCTTTGCCCACGTTTGCTGTTCCATCGCTTGACTAACAACCCAGGCCACGCTCGAGTATGTGCAGGTCCTCGCGGCCGCCATCGACACGCACAGCAAGACGACGGTGGTCAAGAACCTGCCGCTGCTGGCGGCCATCTTCCAGAGCGCGTTCGACCTGCGGCGCGAGACGCGGGTGCGGGCGGCGGGCGCGGCGGCGGCGGCGGCGGGCGGCGGCGGGCGCGGCAAGGACAAGAAGAAGGCGGCGGCGGCGGCGGCGGCGGCGGCGGCGACAGACGGCGCGCGGCTGGAGGCGACGGAGGCGGCGGTCAACACGGCGGCGCTGCACATGGTGCTGAAGCTGCACGACAGCGCGTTCCGGCCGGTGTTTGCGGACCTGATGCAGTGGTGCGACCACGGGCTGCCGCAGCTGGACGTGCTGGGCCGCTGCCTGCGGCAGCAGAGCGTGTACGGCTTCCTGCTGCTCTTCTTTGACCGGCTCAAGGGCGCCGTCACCGCCTACGCCAGCTACGTGGTCGAGGGCGCGGCGGCGGCGCTGCGCGCGGCCCGCGTCGGCAGCAGCGCCGAGGACCGCGCGCTGTGGGCGCGCGTGCTGCAGACGCTGACGGCGGCGTTCCGGCACGACAGCGGCGGCAGCGGCGGCAGCGGCGGCAGCGGCGGGGGCGCCGCCTTCTGGCAGGCGCCGGCGCACTTTGAGGCGGTGGCGCCCGTGCTCGTGGAGCAGTTTGCGCGGGCGCGCGAGCTGCACAGCAGCGGCGGGCCCGGCGCGGCCGAGGCGCTGATGGCGGAGCGGCTGGTGCCGGCCGTGGTGCAGCTGGCCAAGGCGGCGCACTCGGCCGACCACCAGAAGGAGCTCAACGGCCTGCTGCTGCGGCGGCTGCAGAACGCCAGCCACACGGCCGAGCGGCTGGCGCTGGTGCGGTGCCAGCAGGCGCTGGCCGAGGAGGTGGGCGAGGAGTGGCTGGCCATGCTGCCGGAGATGCTGCCGCTCATCAGCGAGCTGCAGGAGGACAGCGACGAGGCCGTCGACCGCGAGACGAACCGCTGGATCAACAAGATCGAGGAGGTCCTGGGCGAGAGCCTGGACGCGATGCTGCAGTGAGGTTGAGGTCACGTGGTATTTTAAGAATGTATATAGGAAACGTTTGTACGTTGAGAGCGTCAATTCTGCCAAAGGCTATCTCTACAGAAGTAGGATGCTGTCGAGCCGGCCAACGAACGTAGCATCTCGCCATGGTCCAAGCATCCGTCCTGTCTGCGTCCTCTTGGCTTGCTTCTTGACAGCCAGCAATCTCCTTGAGCCAGCTCTCGTTGCCGTTGCCACAGGTTGCCACAAAATGCCAAAATTGCTGTCAGACCACGGGCCTTTGTCGCTCAATGGTTGTGACGCGAGCCTTTGAGCCCGATCACCGGAGCGGGGGGCGTCGGACGGGGCCTGTCTTGTTAGAGCGGAACGGACGCAACGCAAACAGCCAAAGCTCACGTGTCAATGTCCATGGCGGCACTGCTGTCGACGCCGGACGTCCGCATGGGCTCGCCGAGCTGCCAAGGCCGGATCCACCGCTGCTCTGTGGAGGGATTGGGCGACGGCAACGGCGTGGGCTCTTCGAGCTCATCCGGGTGGGGCTCGCGGACCTTGGGCGCCTCGGTCAGGTAGTTCCACTGGATGGGCTTGCCCATCTGGTTGATCTTGATGGCCTCGCGGACAACGGCCGGGGCCTGCACCGGGTTGATCGGACCGGGCTGACCGGGCTGGGCCGTCTGGGACGTCTGGCCGTGTTGCCCGTGCTGTCTGTGCCCGCCCGTCGGCACAGCCTGGCCCATCGGCACATTCTGGCTGCGTGCCGGTGCAGCGACCGGGGGCCAGTTGGGCGCGTGGAGACGGGTGTCGTCGGCCAGGAGGTCGACGGGGCGGGAAGCCGGCTGTCTAGCAGCGGCCACAGGCGGACCGTTGCTGCTGCGAGGCGAACCCTGGCGCTGCACAGCCGCCGGCTGGACGTTCATGGGGGTGAGGGCCGGCTGCGGCTGCGGCTGCGTCGGCACGCCTGCGACCGGACGGGCGTGAGCAGGACCCGAAGAGGGCTGGGCTGCACCAAGTGTTAGAATAAACAAAGCCGAGCAGAACAGCAGCCCGAACAACTCCAGCCTACTCACGTCGCATCGCGTGGGCCGGCAGCGGCCGGATGAGCCCGTCGGCAGCACGGTTGGGCGCGGGCGAAGGCGGCGCTCGGACGGGCTGGGCAGCGGGGGACGGGCCGCGGACGACGGCCGGCGGCGGCGGCGGCCTGGCCGGCACCCGCAGGGAGGGCTGGGGACGGCTGCTGCGGGCCGGGCTCGGCTGCTGGTGCTGGGGCTGCCGCTGCTGCTGCTGCTGTTGCTGCTGCTGCTGCGACGAAGAGCCGCTGCTGAGGCGAAAGGTGCCGCTGGAGCAGTAGGCCGCCTGCAGCTGCTTGGCGAGGGCCAGCTGCTCGTCGGTAAAGCTGCGCTCGGGCATGGCGGCCGTGGTGATGTTGTGATGTTGTGATGTTGTGGTGCTGTGGTGAGTGGTGCCAAGTGTTATGAGATACGATGTTGTTCTGAGATGGCGAGCGAGACGAATGAAAATCAAAAGGCTGCCGAAAAAATTCATTAAATCCAATTCCAAGCACCGTGGCGAGAAGGACCGACAAGGCAGGTGCATTGTGGCGGCAGCCCGTTCCCAAAGAGGAAGGGACGGCAGAGCAGGCGACAGACCAGACAAGAGCAAAAGGGAAGGTGCTATGGGTGCCGGCACCTGCTGCGCGGCGGTGAGCGAGCCGAGGCCAGCGGCAGAAGACCGTGAAGGTGTCTTTGAAAGGCGGGTGGACCGGGATACAGCATTCACTTGCAGACAGCGTGCGATACGGCTTGCTGGCCACGACACCGGCTGAGAAGCCGGCGGTCCCTGCGGCAGAGAGGAGAGAGGAGCAGAGGACGGCGTGTCGAACGAAGGCGGCATACAAACACGAGACGGAGAGAAAGCAAAGACAGCAAACAAAGGTCGGAATGAATGAAGAGGCAGCAACAGGGAGATGCCCATGCCGCCGTTTGCGTGACAGACACCGCCATGCTATGCCCGCTTCTTCTTCTTGGGCCCGACGCGCACGTCGGCCATGTGGATCTGGGTCGGGCGGAAGTGCGCGGCACGGGCCTCGCGCAGCCAGCGCACGTCGACGGGCGGCACGGCGGCGCGCAGGAACGCCAGCAGGGTCTGGGCGCCGGGCGCGTCTGCGCGCAGGGCCACGCTCGACACGCGCGGGAGGCCGAGGCTGGCGCTGAGACGCGCCTCGCACGAGCGCGCCGAGAAGCCGACGAGGAGGGGGGAGGGGGGAGGAGGAGGGGGAGGGGTAGCAGAAGCAGGCAAAGCAGAGGCAGACGAAGCAGAGGCAGACAAAGCAGAGGCAGACGAAGCAGAGGCAGACGAAGCAGCCGCCGCTGCCGCCGCCACGGCGACCATCTGCGGAAAGTGTGCCGAAAAGGCCGACGGGTGCGGCGAGCGGACCACAAAGACGGCCGCGTAGAGCGAGGTCTCGGCTGGCGAGGTCTCGGCCTGGCCAACGCCGCGGGACGCGGCCCGGGCGAGCTCGCGCGTGATGCTGGCCAGCCCGACGTCGACGAAGCGGGCGAGCTCGGGGGGCGGCGGGACGGGTGGGACGGGGGGCGCGGCGCTGGCACCGTCTACCGACGATGGACCTGCCAGAGGAGCCGCCGATGGTTCTGCTGCCGCCGCTGCCGCCGCTGCCGCCGCTGCTGGCTCCGCCGGTCGCCGCCGCTGCCGCCGACGCTTGCCCCGGGACGGCACCACATGGGCCCGGCGGTGATCACCCAGCGGCGCAAGAAGACTGCATGTCAGCCAGGCCGCGGAGACAGCAGACAAGGAGACCGGACCTACTTGCACAGCAGCTCGAGGATGGCGTCCTGGTCGGGCTGGGCGATGACGGGCCTGTCTCTGTCAGCGCGAGGCCGCCGAAAGGCCAGCCAGCCAGCCAGCCAGCCGAAGAGGGAGGGACGCACCACGCCACGCTCGAAAAGGGCGTGTCGAGCTCTGCGATCTTGCGCCGGCTCATGTCGGCACGCGCGGCGGGGCGTTCAGGGCGGGCACGGTGGCCGGGGGGTGTTGTTGGCTGGCTGCCGTCGACAGCCTCGTCGGTCGGGCGACGCGGCCGCGAAAAGCCCTGCAGCGGCGACACAGTGCGGCGGGCTAAGTAGGCACGGGGCTGGCACGGCTGGCTGGCCACTGCATCGCAGAGGGTCACGTGGCGTTGGTGGGCCAGACGACGTGGGATTTGTCCAGGCGCACTGTATTGTATCTTATACTTTATTCCAGCATGTTTCTAGCTTATGCTTACGCACACACCCCGTTCTTCTGACTGGCAGACGCAGCCAGCCCACGCAGCCTCATCGAGGCGGTTCTGCCTGTTCGTTCTTCGTCCGTCGTGGTCTTGCTACGTGATCCGCGCTGGCCCGCGCCCGGCCGCTCTAGCCCAGCCGCTTTTAAATATAGTTGTACTTATAGAGCACGACAGCGCGTTCGGCGGCGCGGACAGCGCTAACGCGCCCTGAAGTGCTCCCAAGTGCCCCCAAGTGCCCCCAAGTGCCCCCAAGTGCCCTCTCTGTAAATCGGCCAGCCGCCCCACTTCCGCCCGCCGCCTGCCAACTGGCGGCCGGCTGGCCGTCGTCCTGCCCCGCACCACGGCGGCACCTCCCCTCATTCCACCCCCCGAGAACCGCAAGCTCCTGTCTGCTGCCTGCTCTGCCTGCATTGCCTGCTTTGTCTTTGCCTGCTTTGCTCTTGCTTTGCCCGCCCTTCCCGCCTCGGCCGCCTGCGTCCCATTGCACTAAGCTGTTTCCATCCAGCACACAGACGCGCGACGCCCTCGTCTCTCTTCTGCATCGACAACACCAGCTCGCCCGTCTGCCGAGACTCTCCCTTCGCGGCACCTGGAAGCTGTGCGCGGGCCCGTCGTTGTGGATGCTGTTTGCCGGCCCTCCCGCTTTCTCGTCCACTTTCTCGCCACTTTCCACTTTGCGTTCGCGCCCTCGACTTCTGTTTTCTTTCTTCCCCTCCTCGACTTCATCTTCCCCTTCGATCCCTGTTCCCCCTCCCCCCCCCCCCCGCGGCCCCGCTACCCTGCACCTATGTCGCGCCCTGCACCCCTGCTGGACTCGTGCTGAGAGCGAGCGGCGCGTGTGCAGCCGACCAGGCCGATCGAGGTGTGATGAGACGAGACAAACGAACCAAAGAACGACTTGAACAGCGAGCAGAAGACGGGTGACGCACCTCCCCCCTCTCCTCGCAAACAGACGAGGCCAGCCAACGCCGACAACCACCCCAAGGCAACCAACAACGCCGACGGCGGCCGCTGCTCGCTGACCGCCGGCTCCCCGATGGACCGCCTCTCGGGCTCCCCCGAGACTGAGCCGCTGAGAGACCGCGACCGCGACCGCGACCGCGACCGCGTGGGCTCGTCGTCCGAGCCCAGCACGCGGCCCAATCCCTTTGAAGACGGCGACGCCAGCGCCCGCAAGCGCCGCCGCACGTCGCTCCACGGCCCGTCGCGCAGCCGCTCGGTCGAGACGGTGGGCGGCGGCGGCGGCGGCGGCGGCAGAGAGGGCAGAGAGGGCACGCCGGGCGACAGCATGCCGCTGGGCAGCGGCGCGCTGGACGGCGCCGCCATGACCATCGACGGCCGGCCCACGACGCCCCCCACAGCAGCGGCGGCGGCGGGGGCCGACCCACCCGGCGGCGCCCCCGTCACGCTGAGCTTGCGCAGCTCGTCCGCCCGCCGCGACCCCGGCCGCGCCTCGTCGCCGCCGAGCCCGACCCCGGACGACCGCGATGCGGCCCGGACCAGCATCGAGGCGTCCATGGAGCCCACGGAGCCCACGGAGTCTGCAGAGGTAACAGAGATCACCGCCGGCATGATCACGGCAACGCCGCTGTCGCCGCCCTCGGCGAGTCCGCCCGTCGAGGTCGTCCACATCCCGAGCGACGACGAAGACGACGGCAGCTTTGGGCCGGATGCGCCGCAGGTCACGCTGCTGACAGACGACGATGACGACGATGACGACGAAGATGACGATGACGACGCGGCCGGGACAGAGCACATTCTCGTGGACCCCAGCGCCGACTTTCCCTATCAGAACAACGTCGACCTCCCGAACGAGATTGTGGCCAAGCTGGTCAACTTTATGACGACCGGTGCGCCTCTTTTCCTCCTCCTCCTCTCCCTTCTCTTCTCCTTTCCCTCTCCTGACTGACCGACAGACGTGCAAGTTGCCGAGCACCTGCACAGCTGGATCGAGAACTACCTGCTCTTCGCCCGTCGCGCCCCCTTCGAGGTCGTCTACGCGTCACACCACCAGTTCCGCTCCCTGTGGCTCGCCCTGCCCGACCTCGTCTGGGGCACGCCCACTCTGCGCCCCCCCAGCTTTGGCACCAGTGACCCGGCCATGCGCGACAAGCTGATCGCCTTCTGCGCCGCCTTTGCCCGCCTCACCGCCTTCTTTGTCGAGTTCGACTGCAAGGTCCTGCAGCGGGCGGCGGCGGCGGCGGCGACGACGACGACGACAGCTTCCGCGGCATCCGATCCGGACGCCGCTCCCCCAGCCGACCAAGCCCAGGCCCAGGCCCAGGCCCAGGCCCAGGCTCAAGCCCAGGCCCAGGCCCAGGCTCAAGCCCAGGTCCAGGTCTCCCGCGAGCTCATCTCCTCCTACTACCTCCTCGCCTTCGCCGCCATCACCCGCCGCGAGTCAGTCGTCAAGAGCGACGACCGCCGGGACCCCGCCGCCTTCGAGCCCGACGACGTCGCCGACCTCGTCGACCACTTCCTCGCCTTTCACTGCGAGCCCCCCTGCGGCTCCCTCCTTCTGCTCGAGCGCCTGCTCAACGCTCAGATCCGCCTCGTCCCAGCCGTCCCCAAGCTCCTCGACGGCTTCTCCCACATCGCCGTCATGGCCTCCTTTGTCGTCCGCGAGGCCTACCGCAAGCTCGTCCACGGCAGCGGCCTCCACTCCGGCCGTCCCGCCGGCCCCTCCGCCGGCCTGCCCCCCCGCACCGTCGCGGCCCTCAAGAGCCGCGTCGCCCTCGGCCAGAAGCTCTTCCGCACCACGGCCGCCGCCCTCGACGACGCCGTCGCCCACCACATCACCCACCTCAGCTACGAGAACGCCAGCCAGATCATCACCGCCCTCGGCGAGCTCCTCTACATCCACCTCAAGGTCGAGCCCGACGCCGCCGTCAAGCGCGCCGCCGGCCTGCAGCCCCCGCTCCGGCCCATGCCCGCCGAGTGCGTCCCCGACGCCCTCGCCATGCAGTGGCGCTTCACCATGTTTGGCCGCCTCATGAAGAACAGCCAGATGCAGCTGCGCCTCATGGCCGCGACCAGCCTCTGCCAGGAGCTCGTCGCCTGCTGGCGCCGCTACGGCGAGCAGCCCCACGACGCCCTGCGCGACGAGGCCGTCCTCGCCTACATCACCGACGTCCTCGCCGCCACCGGCGTCGTCGCCTACCTGCTCGGGCCCACCTGCCACCCGGAGATCACCGCCGAGAGCAGCAACATCATCGGCTTCCTCGCCGTCACCCGCACCTACACCGACGCCCACACCGACCTCTTCTGGCAGACCGTCACCACCACCCAGGACCCCCGCATCGCCGAGGCCCTCCTGCGCACCGCCGGCCGCATTGCCAACCTCTTCGCCTACGACGCTGCCGTCTACTTCTGCCGCAAGTTCCTCACCGCCCCCATCGCCGCCTTCACCCCGCCCATGCGCGACTTTTGCGACGCCATCCTGCGCCACGTCGCCAGCCGCGCGCCGCCGGCGGGCGAGGCCGGCGGCCCAGGGGCGGCGGGCCCGGGGGAAGCCGGGCTGGGCGCTGGACAGACCGACGGACAGCCCGACGGACACGACACCGTCCCCTTTGACGTTTGTCTGCGCCTGCTGCGCGAGTCGTCTGCTCCCGGCGCCAAGACCCCGATCGCCCACCCGGACGTCCAGGCTTTTGCCCTCGACAAGCTGACCGACCTCTTGCGCAGCGTCGTCGTCGACCTCGGCCAGCGCCGCCGCCTCTACCAGACCTGCCTCGCCGACCTCACTCAAAAGTCCACCACCACTCTCGGCAGCTTGTGCGCCATCAACGTCATCAACCGCCACTACGGCAGCCGCGACTTGGCGTTCTTAGCCTCCGAGCACAACCTGACCGAGCTCCTCGTCGGCGAGCTCGAGGACGCCATCCGCACCAGCCGCAGCCGCCAGACCGCGTCCTCGGCCGGCGCCCCCGCCCCCGTCATCAGCGGCTCTGCCAACGGCCCGCGCCGCGAGCTGATTGCCCAGATCCTCTCCGTCCTGCCCTATACCCTCACGCCCGAGCTGAGCGCCCGCCTCTGGGAGATGCTGACCGGCCGCGCCTCCGCCTGCAAGGAGGACCGCAACGCCGCCTGGAAGATCCTCGTGGGCTGCGCCAAGCGCACGCGCCACGAAAACAACCCCTTTCTGACCCAGTGCCTCTCCGAGTTCCTGCCGCACTTGCCGCCGAGCTGCTTCTGCGAGGGCCTGCTCGAATTCCTGCGCGAGCGCCTGCTGCCCCTGCTCAGCGACGTCGCCTGCCGTCTGCTCGACGTGGACGAGGGCCGCACAGGGGCCGCCGCCGTCAGCCCCGGCGCGCAAGACGGCCAAGACCAAAAGGGCCTCGCCGCGGACGCGGACGACAGCAAAAGCGTCGACCGCGTCGCCCTGGAGCAGCTGTGGCGCGTCGTCCTGACCGCGCCCCCCAACACCATCGAGCGCAGCGCCACCAGTTTCCTTGTCAAGGAGGTCTACATCGACAGCCAGTCCATCCGTGCCTTTCCCCAGTACCGCACCCGCCGGATCCACCTCGCCCTCGTCAATCGCTGTCTGCGCCAGCTGTCGTCTGCCGCCGCCCAGCTGAAGCTGCACGGCGGCGGCGGCGGCGGCGGCGCACCACCCGCTGGCACCGACGATCCAATGCTGGCCGACGCACCCGGTGCGTCCGATTTGGCGGACTCGCCCGACACAGCCGGCTCCGAGCGGCAGCCGCCCCTCTACGAGCAGGAACTGCTCTTTGTGCGGTCGCTGCAGGTGCTGCAGGAGTTCTATGAGCTTTACCGTGCTAGCGCCCAGTTCACCGCACCCGACCTGCGCACGCTCATCGCCGACTGCCCCAAGGACGTCGAGGGCGAGTCTGCCGAGCTCAAGTTCCAGTCCTTTGACGGCGACAACCAGACCGAGGTGAAGCCCCTGCACATCGGCCGCCGCAACACCGCTGCCACGCTCCTGGCCAGCCTCAAACAGGCCACCGGCTTTGACAGTTACCGCATCTACTACCGTGGCCAGGCCTTTGTGCCCCAGGAGCGCGACATCTGCCGCTCTCTCGAGGACCTGCGCATCCACAACGGCCTCATCCTGGTCAAGCGTGACGTCGACCCGGACGCGGAGGCGCTGCCCGCTTCCTCGCCCGCGGCGAGGACCGACCGCAGCGGCAGCGGCAGCGGCAGCAGCTCCGCAACCGCCGCTCCGACGGGCCCGTCCATCGTCGGCTCCTCCCCCGTCGAGTCTGAGATCCTCGGCCACTTCCACGAGCTGTGGGAGTACCTGAGCATGAGCATGGGCGAGGCCATTGCACGCGAGATCCACGCTTTCCTCGTCCAGCTGACGGTCGATCCCTCGTTTCTGGATCGTTTCGCCCGCGAAGGCCTGCAGTACACCGACGTCTTCGCCATCGGCCAGCCCTACAAGTCGCTCTACGCCCTGCATGCTTTGCGCGAGTTCCTCTTGGTGCGCCATCGTGCAGCCCACGAAACTGCATCTGCCCCCGCCGCAGCGGTCTCGACGGCCAAGACAGTGGAAGACACGCCGATGATGTCGGAGCAGGAGGAGGACCATCCGGCGCCGCCTGTCGAGGCCTATGCGTCGGCCCTCGCCACCGCCGCGCGGCTCATCACCGCGGCCATATGCGACCCCAAGGTCACCACCGTGGCCGCTAACACGGACCTGCAAGTCGAGCTCTACATCAAGATGCTGCAGCTGCTCGATTTTGTGCTGGACAGCTCGCCGCCGATTACGGCGGCTGCCAGCAAGGCCGCGAAGGCCGCCTCGGCCGCCGCCGAGGCCGAGATCTGTGCGAGCCTGGACGCCGTCCTTCTGGCGCGCCTGATGGACATATTGGGCGCGGCGCTTGCGCACGGCGTCACCAAGCCGGCGACGCACCTAGTCAAGCTGGCCTTCCGCACCATCATGAGCGCGTGCACACGCAGCCGGCCCTTTTGGACGGCGTTCCAGGGCCACCGGGACGCCGGTGCGCTCGTCGAGCGCCTGCTGCTGAGCGACGACAGGCTCCAGGTGAGGCAGCTGGCCGAGACCCTGATCGGCGACAAGGTGATCCAAGGCCACAGCGGGGGCGCAGCTGTGGGCGTGGCCGAGTTCCGCGACTTCTTCTGGCCCGTCATCCTCGGCATCGTGCCCGAGGCCCTCCGCGAACCCCCCAAGTGCGAGGGTGTCTTCAACCTGGCGGACGCCTTTCTGAACAAGATGCTCGAGGCCAGCCCGCACGTGCTAGACCTGCACGCGCTGCTGCACCAGACGAGCGAGCTGCTACTGTCCTACACGACATTCGAGGTGATATTTTCTGTTCCTTCTGGTTTATCTTCCTTCTAACGTTCAGGACATCACGTACCCCGACAGCGCTGATTACGCCATGTTTGGGTTGGCGCGGATGTTCGACTCCATCTACCACGCCTCGCAGAGGCTGGACCTGGCCACTGTTCTCCCACCGTACGTGGCATCCTCCTTTTTCTCGCGACGCTCGCTGATGCTAACTGTCTGCAGGGATTTTGCCAACCGGATTTTCTGGAAGCACCTGTTCCCGCCGTGGCGGCGCAGCACCGTGACCCAAAACGCGATGACGCCGACGCTGGCTCACGAGCCGTACCCACGTGTTGTAGCTAACTCGCAGACGCGGCTCCTGCTGATGAAGGTGGTCTTGGACCTGGTGGAAGACGACACGAGCCAGCTGCCGGGCCTCATCCGGAACCTCGACCAACTGGTGCCGTGCGAGAAGTCAGACGACGACGAGCCATACCACTACGACCTGCCGCAGGTGTTCGACCGGACCAAGACGCTGCGGGCGCCCTGCGGCTACGCGGGCCTGCGCAACCTGTCGAACACGTGCTACTTCAACTCGCTGTTCACGCAGCTGTTTATGAACGTCGAGTTCCGGCGCTTCATGATGAACGTGGAGGTCCGCGACGCGAGCAGCGTCGGCTCGCAGAGCCTGCTGTTCCAGACGCGCATGCTGTTTGGCTACCTCCAGGACAGCATCCGGCGCTACGTGGACACACAGATGTGTGTGGCCAGCGTCAAGACGTACGACGACACGCCCATCGACATCCACAACCAGATGGATGTGGACGAGTTCTACAACCTGCTGTTTGACCGCTGGGAGGGCCAGCTGCTGTCGGCAGACGAAAAGAAGGTGTTTCGCGCCTTCTACGGCGGGCAGCTCGTGCAGCAGGTGCGGTCCAAGGAGTGCGAGCACGTCTCGGAGCGGCTCGAGCCCTTCTCAGCCATCCAATGCGACATCAAGGGCAAGGCCAGCCTGCAAGAGAGCCTCCAGGCCTACGTGGACGGCGAGATCATGGAGGGGGGTGAGTCAAGCTTATGTTTTCTTCGTTTTTTTTCTCTTCATTGCATCTGACGGCCCAGACAACAAGTACAAGTGCTCGGCGTGTGATCGCCATGTGGACGCGGTGAAGCGGGCGTGCCTGAAGGACATGCCGGACCACTTGATCTTCCATCTGAAGCGGTTCGACTTTAACCTGCGGACGCTGCAGCGCAGCAAGATCAACGACTACTTCTCGTTCCCGCACGAGATCGACATGCGGCCGTACACGATCGACCAGCTGAGCAACCCGGGAGAGGAGCAGGCGGCGGACGTGTTTGAGCTGGTGGGCGTGCTGGTGCACTCGGGCACAGCCGAGTCTGGGCACTACTACTCGTACATCCGCGAGCGGCCGTCGTCCAAGGCGCAGGAGAGCTGGGTCGAGTTCAACGACGACATGGTCAGCCCGTGGGACCCGTCGCAGATGGAGGCGCTGTGCTATGGCGGCTCCGACTACCGTCCCGGCAGCCACTACAGCAGCGGCGACGGAGCGGCGGCGGCGGCGATGAACGGCGAGCACTCGGGCGGCGGCGGCGGCATCACCATTGACAAGTCGTACAGCGCCTACATGCTGTTCTACCAGCGGTCGTCGTCGCTGGCGCAGGAGCAGGAGGGGCTGGCGCGGTCGGGCCGCGCGAGCCCGGCGCGGGTGCCGATGCCGGCGTCGCTTGTCGAGCACATCCAGTGCGAGAACACGTCCATGGTGCGGCGGCATGTGCTGTTCGACCCGCAGCAACTGCCGTTTGTCGGCAAGGTGCTTGACCAGCTGCGGTTTGTGCGCCAGCAGCAGCAGCAGCAGGCGCAGACACAACTGGACCAACCGGGAAACCAGCGGTGCTCGGCGAGCCACGAGCTGGAGAACCTGGCGATCCAGATGGCGCTGAGCCACCTGGACCAGGTAGCGGCGCGGACCAAGGACGTGCCGGACTTCCGGCCGCTGCTGGACCGCGTGGTTGGCATGGGGCGGCAGTGCGCGCGGTGCTATCTGGCGGTGTTTGACTACTTTGCCGACCGGCCTGAGGTGCTGCGCCAGATGATCCAGCGGTGCCCCGACCCGGAGGTGCGGCAGGAGACGTGTGGCCTGCTGTTGGCGGCGCTGCGGAGCCTGAAGCGTGCGTACCCCAACACGTACAGCGCGGCGCTGCTGGATGCGGACGAGGAGGAAGAGGAAGAGGAGGAGGAGGAGGAAGACAACGAAGACGACGACGGCGAGAGCGAAAAAGGCACCGAGGCGAAGAAGAAGGGCACCAAGAAGGATGTCAAGGAAGCCAAGGATGCCAAGGAGGCGGCAGCGGAACCGAAGCGCAGCATACCGATTCTGAACAGCGCGGCGTGCATGATGCGGACGCTGTGGGACCACTTCCACTTGCTGGTGCGGTCTTGGCCGGAGACGTTTGGGTTCATGCTGGAGTTTGTGCGGATGGGGCGAAAGGAGCTGGCGATTTTCTTGGACGTGGACGGGTTCCGGCGGGCGCTGCTGGTGGTGGCAGCGGACAGCAGCCTCGCGATGGACGTGCAGTTCACACGGATGTTGACGGCAGTGCAGCGGCGGGCGGCGAACCGGCCGCCGTCGTACGACAGGGTGATTGCGCTGATCCAGGAGCTGCTGGCGGGCATGTTCCCGGACCGGGGACCGCGGGGCGCGGCGGCGAACCTGCGGACGGTGGACGAGCTGTATGTGGACGACCACATCAGCCGGTACATACTGGCGGTGCAGGACCCGGAGGCGGACTTGCCGATGTCGCGGTCGGAGTTTCTGCTGCTGGGGCGCGACTGGGTGCGGGACTTTGGCAACGTGTTTGTGGACAAGCTGATCAGCATCCACCAGAACGCGGGAGCGACGGAGGCGATCCTGGCGCGGCTGATGGCGGTGCACCCGGGGATGGAGGGCAAGATCTTCACGACGCTCAAGGCCAACATCTCGTCGAGCGCGGCGGCGACGTACCAGGCGCCGTTTCTGCGGGCGGCGCTGGTGTTCCAGCGGCACGTGCAGTCGGCGGAGCTGGCGTTCCAGCTGACGAACCACATTGCGGAGCAGTGCCGGGGGCTGGCGCACGCGGAGGGCCGGGCGTTCTTTGAGACGCTGCGGGACCTGTTTGTGGGCGCGTCGACGGCGAGCCGGGTGGACCTGGAGGCGCTGCTGCAGGGCCTGCGGTTCGTGCCGGTGTGGGTGCCGGGCCTGCTGTGCTACTTTGACACGGGGGTGAGCAACGAGGTGGAGCTGTTCTTGCAGGACCAGCTGTTCCGGTACGGGCCGGCGCCGCAGTTCGCGGAGGCGGAGGGGGGCGCGGAGCGGGCGCTGGCGCTGACGACGGCGGCCAAGCGGCTGGGGGTGGAGTGCCTGCGGTACATCCAGCTGCATTTTGTGCAGCGCAACGTGCCGATCGGCAGCAGCATCGTGTCGGCGTTCCAGCGGCTGACGGCGGACTGCACGCCGTACTACGCGCTGCGCGACGACGAGCCGGCGGACGCGCTGTCGGCCGAGTTCCGGCGGCTGAGTCTGGGTGAGTTGACTGGCGCCTGCCTGGAGGGCCCCTACTGTGTTGTTGCTGTGCGGGCGGACAGCCGGACTGACAGGAGCAGCCATTCCCGACTCGCTCAAGAGGCTGATTGTGGAGGACATTGAGGACGACGGATCGGGTGAGTCTTTTCGGGGGGGCTCCTTGGCTGCCGACCGCTCGTCTCTGACCGACCGACTGCCAGGCTTTGACGATCCGGACTGGAACAGCTCGCGCGGCTCGTCGGAGCCAGCCGAGAGCCTCGGCGACGTCAGCATGCAGGCGGCGGGCGAGCTGAACGACGTGGACATGCCGTGAGGAGGAGGAGGGCGCCTTGGTCCGGCGCTCTTTGCATCTACATCCAGCGCTGGCGTTCCGGGACCATGCGACGTCGCGGCGGGCGGACGGGCGGACGGGCGGACGGGTGGACAGACGATCATTCCCTGTCCTTTTTTTCTTTTTCTTTCTGTTTCCTTTGTTCTGTGACCTCTCTTCTTCCTGGCGCCAGACAAAAGGCCGGCCGGAGGAGCTGTGCGTTGCTTTTGCCGGTTTGTTGGCTGCTCTGCTTCTATTTTTGACCGCACGACGCGCGGCGGCGTCTCGGCGAGCAGGACAGCTGCAGGATTGCGTGGATTATGTGAATTCCCTTTATCACCGCTGTTCAGAGCCCATGCTGTGTTCCTATTTTAGCCCTTTTGCCTCTTCTGCAGCCAGCCTGGAGATCGTCTACGCGCCCGCGCCATTCTCATCACCCGCCGCCCGCGCCGCAAATAGAAACCGGTGCTGCGTCCGACGTGACGGCCGTGGCTGGCTGGCGGCCGATGGGCCAGGCCTATTTATTGTACCTTGTATGCTTATGCTGTTCCCTTATCCCCCTCCAAATCCTTGCCGTTCGTCCCGCACGGCCGGGCTGCTATAAATAGGCGGGCTAGCGGCCCCGCAGGCACGGGAGGCCAGCCCGCAGCCAACCACGGGCCGCCATTTACGCGCCCACGGGGAGGCCAGGCTTCCAAAGGTGGGGCCGCTCAACGTCGAGCGAAGCTGGGGAAGATGACATCCGCCGGCCTCGTCCGCGCTCGTTCATGGGCCGCCTTCTGGCCCTCCTTCCAACCCCTCTTTATCTGCGGCGTAGGGCACCGGAAAGAAAGAGAAAGCCCTCCTTTGGGCCCGTACGGAGTAGAGGTCGACGAGAACGGCTCTCCGGCCGCCGAACCAGGGGCACGTCTCCGTTAGCCGCTGCTCTGCTATCTCCCCCCTTCCCCCCTCCCTCCCCTCTCCTCCCCTCCCCTCCCCTCCCCTTCTGCTTATGCCCCTGTCGAGCATCCCGTCCTAGCGGATGTGACCGAGCCATGTTTCATGTTTCATGTTTAGTGCCGGCCCCCATGGCGCATCGTGCCGTGTGTCTCGTGAATTGGTATAGATAGATGGCCGGTGCCCGCGGACGGCGTCGGATCGTCGGGGACTCGTTTCGTCGGCCTCGCTTCGTTTCGTCTGGTCTGTCGTGCTGTCGCTGTCGCCGCACCGCCGCACCGCCGCACCGCCGCCGCCATGTCTCTCAAGCACCTCATCTCGTCGCCGCTCGAGGCCGGCCCGTCCGTCCTCGACGCCCACCGCCTGCCCGCCCACCTCGACGCCGCCCTCGAGTACGCCGCCCGCCGCCTCGCCCGCAAGAACCTCCGCATCGACCTCGTCGTCGTGCGCCGGCACCAGCTGCCGCGGGGAGCGGCGGACAACAACAACGACGACGACGACGACGACAACAACAACGACGGGGCGGACAGCGGCGCGGCAGATGCGGTGTCGGGCTCCGGGACCCCCGCCGACGAGCCCGACGAGCAGCCGCTGTCGCCCCCTCCGGCCCCGTCTGGCCCGTCCCGCTTCGCCTCGGCCTTCCGGAGCCTCGTCCGCGCCGGCCTCGCCTCGACGGCCGCGTCGCCGCAGGCCGCCTCGGCATCTGCGTCGCCCACATTCTCGGCCTTTTCGCTGCGGTCCCTCTCTTTGTCGTCATCGTCGGCCGCCTCCGCCGCCTCCGCCGCCTTCTCCGTGCCGTCGACACCCGCCACGCCGCTCACCCCCGCCCTCACCGTCGACTCGTCGTCGACGACCACCACCACAACCACGACGACGACGACGAACACCACCACCACCACAAGCCAGAGCGGCGTCGGCCGGCGAGCCGCCTCCGCTTCGTCCTCGGGCATCTGCCTCGTCCACGCAGACCACCTACCACGGGCCCACAGGCGCATCCTCGGCCAGGTCCTGGACAAGGCGGCCCGCAAGTTCCACGCAGGGTGGGTTCTGCGTTCTGCGATCGCACTCTTCTTTGTCCTCTCCTCTGCTGACAGCAACCAGACACTGGCTGGCCCCCTCTGTCAGCGCCGCCGCACTCGGCCTGCCAGCCGACGTTGTCGCCCGCTCCGCCGCGCAGAACCAGGTCCTCTTCGCCGCGCCGGGCCTCGTCCTGCGCGCGCTCGACCACCTGTACACCTTCAAGGCCGCCCTCTGCCGCTACGCCCGCACCGGGGCGCCCAGCCACCTCGAGGACGCCGTCGACGAGCTGCGCCGCTTCGTGCTGGCCCAGGGCGGGCCGGGGCCGCGCGGGCGCCAGCTGGCCAAGCGCGAGCTGCTGCGCCAGTACCCGGCGCTGGCGGGCTTTGCCGACGCTCACCTCGCCGCCGTCGCCCGCATGTACAGCCGCGCCTACGGCGGGCCCGAGCGCGACTGCGGCATCGAGGCCGACGGGCTGAGCCTGCATCCACCACCGCCGCTGGCTGTTGTCGACGTCGCAGCCGTCGACGAGCAGACCACTCCGACCGTCCCGTCCGTCCCCGACGACGACCGCCGGTGGTGCGTCGCCGTGCCGCGTCCCGTCCCCATCCTTGGCACAACGGCCGAACGGCGGCGGCGGCGAAGCCAGAGCGCAGAGCCCGCGAGCAACAGCACCGACGGCGACGGCGGCAGCAGCAGCAGCGCAGCGGCCCCGGCCCGTTCGGCCACCGCCTCGCCGCCGCCGTCCCTCTCGTTGTCCGTGTCGTCGCTGCCGTCGTCGGTCGACGAGAGAGCCTGCGTGGAGACAGACGACGTCTCGCCCGTGTCGGCCGGTCCCACGCACGCCCTCGATTCGGACGAGGACTGGCCGCTGTCATGGCCGCTGTCTGGCCCGCTGTCAGCGCCACTCAGCAGCGATGCTGCCGGGGATGGCGACCGCGACGCGCAGCGGCAAACAGTCGTCCTCGTCCGCCCGGCGTCGGCACGACCCGTGGTCTCACAATCCGTTGGGGCGGCAGCAGCAGCAGCAGCGGCGGCGGCCAAGACACCCGAGACACTCGAAACACCAGAGACACCCGGCACACCCTCGGGCACCGCATCCCCGACCAAGCCTGTGCCGATGTTGAAGCTGCTGACCTCCTTCAACGGCCGCGCCGTCGCAAGCGCCCCCCAAGCCGGAGGACAAGCGGGGGCGAAGGAGGCGAAGGAGGGAAAGGAGGGGAAAGAAGAGGAACCGAGCAGCCCGGTTGCAGATGAGAAGGAAGACGAGGAGCAGCTCACAGCGCGGCCGGTGAGCTGTCTGCGCAAGGCGGGCGGCGGCTTCTTTTGGGGCGGCGGCCCGGCGAGCATCGGCGCGCTCCTGCACGACGGCGGCGTCTCCTGTCCGCCGACGCCCGCCGACCAGTCGCCCATGGACCGGCCGCTGCCGCTGCGCGACTACGGCGACATCTCGCCCGTCACGCGCAGCGAGTGGGGGTTCCTGATGGGCGACCAGCTGGGCCGCCAGGTGACGGTGACGACGTTTTGACGAGATAGATATGTGAATATACCAGCGGCCCCGCGGCCCCGCGGCCCGGCAGCCCTGCAGCCTTGCAGCCCTGCAGCCCTGCACCCTGCAGCCCGCTTACCGCCAGCCGTACTTCCCTCCGGAGTCGCGCTGGGCGGCCCGGTTCTTGACAAAGTTCTCCTCGAGCGCGTCCTTTTGCGTGACCACGGCGTTGACCAGCTGCCGCAGGCTGTGCTTGCCCGGCATCAGCGTGCGTACCGGCTGGTGCGACTGCTGCTGCTCTGCCTCGCCCGCCTGCCGCAGCGCCTCGTTGTGCCGGTACTCGGCGTCCATGTTGAACGATGCCGCGATCTGCGCCGTCGCCGCGCCCCGCCGCCCAAACAGCTCCCGCCGCTCCTTGGCCGACAGGTGCAGGCTGTCCGCGAGGCCTTCCAGCGTGACGTCGTCCTGCGGCAGTTGGCCGGTTTGTTGTTGCTGCTGCTGCTGCTGCTGCTGCTGCTGCTGCTGCTCATGCCCGTATGTGCTGGCGTACTCGTAGGCCGATTGGCCGTAGGCTGCCTGGTCGTAGGCGGCCTGGTCGTAGGTGGCCTGATCATAAGATGGGCCGTTGTCGTCGTCTGCTGCGGCCACCGCCTGCGCGACGTCGGCCTGGTCGTCAGCGTCCAGCGAGAACAGCGACACCTTTTTCTTGGCCGGCGGTGCAGCTGCCTCTTTGTCCGCGCTCGGGCTTGCGCTTGCGCCCGCCGACGCGCCTGGCTTGGGCGCCTCTGCTGCTGTCGGCACCGCGCCCGCCTGCGCCTTCGTCCTCGTCTTCTTCCCCGGCCGCCGCGACACCGACAGCGGCATGAACATCAGCGGGTTGCCCACCAGCTTCACGTCCTCGGCCGCCTTCTGCCCGGCCGCAACCGACGGTGCTTTGGGCGGCGGCAGGGCCAGACCGCCGGCGGCCGGTCGCGACGGCGAGGCCGCGCCGCCGGTGGTCGGGAGGCCGTCCCCGTCAGCCCGGCGGAAGGCCGCCTCGCCGCTTGTCTTCAGGCTGACGCCGGGCCTTGCTGACGACCGCGGGCCGGCGGCGTCTTGGGTAGTGGCCGTCGTCGCTGTGGTCGTTGCTGTGGTCGTCGCCGTGGCCGTCGTCGTCGTCGCCGCCGCTGCCGTCTTCTTGGGCGGCGGCAGAAACGAGCCGAACCCGCTGAAGCGGCTGCTGCTCCCCCCGCCTACCCTAGCCCGCTTGGCCGGCCGCGCGGCGTCGTCTTCGTCATCGGCACTGCCGGATGCGTCTGCGCCCGCTGATGGCAGGCTGATCAAGATCTTGCCGGGGTTCGCGCGGTCGACGAGCTTTTGGAACGGCTTCTTGCCGCCGGCCGCAGCCGTCGTCGTCGCCGTCGCCGGCTTTGCCGTCGGCGCGGCCTCGCCGTCCGACGAAGACCCCGAGTCCGAGTCGTAGTCCACAAGGCCCATCGTGAACAGGCGTGCGGTCGGTTGTATGCAAGGTCGAAATGTCGTGTAAATAAACTAAATATACGAAAAACGAGGCAGCCGCGGCCACCCTTGACAAAAAGGTCACGTGACAGAACACGCTTGATAAGATAAGCCTCCCGCACGTGGCCTACGGGGCAGCGTGCATATAGCGCCCTCTGCCCGCAGCATCGCCGCCTCTCCTCCCAAGCTCCAGCGCGTGCGTGCTGGCTCCCGCATCCCACCCTCATCTTCCCTGCCGACTCCCATTCTGGCTGGGCCATGGCTGGCTGTGTTCACTACACACAGGCAGCCTCTTGACAAACGCGAGCGGCGCGGCGTCTCCGTCGAGCACACGTTGTGTGGCTTCGCAGACGACGCAAAAGAAACATTTGACGAGCCATCCGATTCCGTTCGACTTGGGAGTCTGATCTCCCTCTGCCTGCGTCTTGCGATCGGATTGCTGCCGATTGCACGCGGGCACCTGCACGATGTCGGTGCTGCAGGTTGAGGAGTACGTTTGGTGGCCCCTTTGGGTGTGGTGTGTGCCTGGGCCTTCTGCTAACACTCCCCCCCCCCCCTTTCAGGCTGGTGTCGTACCAGCTGCGCACGTCGTATCTCCTCGAGGTCGCAGACGGCGTGGGCGAGCGCCTCATTACGCTCAACGAGAGCATTGTGCACTCGGCGCCGTTCAAGGCGGCCGGATGGCGCGCGAACCCGGGCCTGGTCAAGCGCACGCACTCGCCGCCCATCCCGACGGCCGTCGCCTCCGAGTACTTTCGCGCGCCGCGGTCGCTGGGCGTCACGCTTGAAGATGACGCCGACGACGGCGGTGGCGGCGGCGGCGGCGGCGGTGGTGGTGGTGGGGGGCTGCTGGGCGATGGCGGCGGCGACGGCGCAGACGACCTCGGCCTGGGCGGCGGCGGCGCAGGCGGCGGCCTCGCCAGCCTGGGCATCGGTGGTGGTGGTGGCGGTGGCGGCGGCGTCGGCGGCGGCGTCGGTGGCGTTGGCGGTGCTGGCGGTGCTGGCGGTGGCCGGAGCGTGGTCAGCGGCGGGTCCCGGGGCGGCGGCGCGCACGGGCACGGACACGGGCGGGCGGCGACGTCGAGCAAGCAGCGGCGGCGGCGGCGCGAGCAGCTGCTGGAGGAGGACGACGACAGCAGCGAGCTGAGCGACGAGAGCGACGACGACGGCAGCGCGGACCACCACCAGCGCGCGGCGCAGCAGATAAAGTTTGCCAAGATGCCCATCCGGCACCGGTCGGGCTCGTCGCCGCTGCAGTCGTCGAACCTGCGGCACCCGCCGATCGGGCCGGGCGGCGGGCCGCCACCGCCGCTGCCCCCGCCGCGACGCGGGTCGCAGTCGGCGCTGGAAGCGGTCAAGGAGCGGGCGCGGCGCGACACGGTCACGAGCAGCGACGTGTCGTCGGAGAACGAGCTGGACGCTGCGTCGTCGGGCGGCCGGCGTCGCGCCGAGGCGCCGGCCGCAGCCGCAGCAGCAGCAGCAGCAGCGGCCGTGGCGGCAGCGGCGGCGGCAGCAGCAGCAGCGACAGGGACAGCGGCCGTGGCGGCCAAAGGCGTCAAGCGGACAGCGGCGCGGACGCGCGGCGGTGGCGGCAAGACGGCCGCACTCCAGACCACAAGCACCAACATCAGCACAAGCACAGCTACCAGCACGAGCAGCAGCCGCGCGTCGCGGCTGCGGTCGACGAGCAGCAGCGCGAGCAGCAGCGCCAACACGGTGGCGGGCGGCAGCCGGGGCGGCAGTCGGGCGGACAGCCGGGGCGACGGGCCGCCACCGCCGCTTCAGCGGCAGGAGAGCGACCTGCTGGAGGAAGAGCGCGAGGCGGACGACGACGAGGAGGATGAGGAAGAGGATGACGACGAGGATGAGGAGGACGACGACGAGGAGGATGAGGAGGACGAGGACGAGGACGACGACGACGAGGCGTCGGAGGCATCGGATCTGTCGTCGACGTTTGGGGCCAGCATGGCGTACTCGTCGTCGATGCTGCACACGCCGGCGACGGCGGCGGCGGGGGCCGCCGGGGGCCCGATTGTGGTGGGGACGCCGCCGCGGCAGTTCACGCGGACGGCGACGGTGCGGCGGTCGCAGCACCCGGCGGCGGTGCAGCCGGTGGGCGAGCTGCCGCCGCCGCGGCCGATCAGCACGATCCGGCCGGTGAGCCTGGCGCCGCCGCGCAGCCTGCTGACGGCGGCGCTGCAGGCGAAGAAGGCGGCGGCGGCGATGCCGTTTGAGCGGTTCGCGTCGCTGTCGGGGCAGGGCGAGCCGAACCCGATCATGGTGCGCATCTACGTACCGTTCTCGGCGGAGCCGGCGCGGCCGTTTGAGGTGGCGATCCGGGCGACGGTGCTGCCGCAGGACCAGCCTCGCAGCGGCGGCGGCGGCAGCGGCGGCGGCGGCGGCGGCGGCGGCAGCGGCGTGCGGCCGGTGACGGTGGCGGAGCTAATCGGGCTGAGCCTGTGGCGGTACCAGGAGGAGAAGCGGGCGCCGCCGCTGCCGGCGGACCGGCTCAGCGTCAACTGGTGGACGCTGCGCATGGTGGAGGAGGGCGGCGAGGTCGACGACGACTTCCCGCCGCTGGAGCGCACGCGGCCGCTGGTCTCGTTCACGACGGCCAACAACAACAAGGGCAACACGCGCTTCCGGTCCAACTCCAAGGTCTACGACGACTTTGCCCTGGTCGTGGCCTCGCCGGCCGAGTTTGCCGAGAACCAGGCGGCCACGCCACAGTTTGCGTCTGAGGCGCAGCCGGCGGCGGCGGCGGCGGCAGCGTCGTCGTTGTCGTCGAGCGGCGGCGGCGGCGGCGGCGGCGGGCCCGACACGGAAGAGGGCGGGGCGCGGCTGGACGCGGACGACGGCGAGGCGACGCCGCGGAACCGGACGCCGCAGCCGGGGCAGCAGGCGGCGGCGTTCCCGCTGGGCGACCGGCAGCTGGCGCCGCTGATGGACCAGCCGCGGGTGAACCCGATCCTGACGACGACGTACCGGCACAACGCGCCGCACGCGGACGAGCCGGCGCCGGCGGCGGCGCCCAACACGATGCGGGGGCGCAAGAAGCTGCTGCGGGTGCACATCCACTCGATCGACGCGCAGCCGGGGCAGATGGTGACGGTGGAGGTGACGACGGACACGTACCTGGAGGAGGTGCTGGACATGGTGTGCAAGAAGCGGCAGCTGGACAAGGGCAGCCACGTGCTCAAGCTGCCGGGCTCGGGCGCCGTCGTGCTGACGGACCGCGCCGTGGCCTCCATCGGCAACGTGAGCGACCTGGATCTCTACCGCAAGCGCTTTGCGTCGGACGCGGCCGGTGGTGCCGGCGGCGGCGGCGGCGGCGTCGGCGTCGGCGGCAGCGGCGGGGGGTACTCGCCGGGCGGCGGCAGCGGGTCGCCGCGGCTGTCGTCGGACGGGCTCGGCGGGACGGCGGTGGGCGGCGCGGGCTCCGGCGGCGCGGGCTCGGCGACGGCGCGGCGGTTCCGCAAGGCGGCGGGGACGACGCCCGGGCTGGCGCACCCGCTGGCACGCGAGGCGCTGCGGGCGGCGGACGTGGTGGCCGTGGGCATGGGCAGCGGCGGTGTCGGCACGGGTGCGGTCAGCGACGCCAACTACAAGCAGTACACGGTGTGGCGGCGGCAGGGGCTCAAGATCATGGGCTCGAGCGAGCGCGTGCTGGCCATCGACGGCGAGTACGTGCACATCCGCCACGCCCACAGCGCGCTGGCCCCGGGCGGCGGCGGCGGCGCGGCGGGCGGCTCGGGCGTCGGCAAGATCACGACGGTGCACTTTAGCCACGTCGTCGGCTGCAAGGTGTCGCTGCGGCACCCGACGCACTTCAAGCTGATTGTTTACAAGGCGACGGAGAGCAAGCGCTACGACTTTGAGGCCAAGTCGGCCGACGAGGCGGCCGAGATTGTCGGCGAGCTCAAGAAGGCCATGTCGCCGTACCGGGACATCTGAGGCGGCGGCGGCGGCGGGTGGAAGACGGATGGAAGACGGTGACGACGGTGACGACGGATGGACGTCGCGGATTGGCTCGAGGAAGCCCGGCCGCCGATTGGCCGCCAGGATGGAGGCTCGGCGGTGGCCCAGGCGGGCTGAGTCGACCAGTCAAGCCAGGGCTGGCCAAGCTGGCTGGGCTGCTGGGAAGTGCAGCACTCCGTACGGAGTATCTTACAAGCTGGTTATGATACCTTTGTGACGCCAAGTCGACGAATTGATCGCAGCATCCCAAACAATTCAGGGCAGATTCCCAGACAAGCGATGGCTTCGCTGTACCTGATTTCGTCATCTTCCAGATAGAGGCCTACCTTGCCCAAGAAGAGGCCTTGTTCTCACGAGAATAAAAAACGGCACATGTACCCGTAAAGAGCGGGTTTGGAAAGACTAGAGCATCGAAACGCTGTTTAAAAGCTCTTCTCGTTGGTGAGCGATTGCCTTATAGATGCTTGCCTGTTCCTCGTCATGGCGGCAGCTACGGGGGCTATCAAATATCCTGCTGGGGCTATCGACCCACTACGGAGTAGTATGTGTACTGTAAAAAACACTGTGTACCCAGCTCTAGACGCCATATTGTAGGCTGCTGTTTCCGTTCAAAGCCGTGCGAACCACTCTTGTTTTTATGGGTCGATAGCCCCGACAGGATATTTGATAGCCCCGCGACGTGTAGGCCCGGCTTGATTGGGTCGACTCTTAGGAACTTAGCTCCGCCATGAATCTAAGCCCCATAGTGGAGCACCGCTGGCACAAGCATACGGAGTGAAATACCACAAAACCCACCACCACGCTCAACGTCATCCCCGGTCGAGGAACAGCAGCTCTGGAGGTCCTCGCTGCACAGCCTCCTCCACCAGCACTTCTCTCGGTGCTTCTCTCTCCAACAGCCACCCCATGGACCTCGGCGAGGCGGCGCGCGCGCCGCTGCGGAGGCACATTCTGTCGTCGATCAATCCGTTTGTGCCGCGAGAGAGCCCGGCCGCCGACCAGGAGGACACGGACGGCCACGGCCGCCGCCGGGAGCGGTGGCCAGGCGACGCATCCGATCGACGGGGAAAGCGGAAGCTAGTCCGCGAGGCACAAGAGCGCATAGATGTCTGGCTTATGCATGACGGCAGGCCGGCCAACGGCGACGACAACGACGACCATGACCACCGCGACCATGACCACGACGACCCCGATGACGCCAACGACAACGACAGCCTGCGGCGGCGAACGAGGCGGGTCCGGTTCAAGCGGCAGAGCGGGCGGGCCAGTCCTGACGGCGGCGGCCGCAGCGATGAGTCTCGGCGGGCGCGGACGCTGGACCGGGAGCATGGCCACCGCCACGACCGGCATCGCCGCGACGACGACGACGACGACGACGACCACGACGATGACCACGACGATGACCACGATGACCACCACCGCCACAGCCACCGCCACCGTCACAGCCGTCACCACCGCCACCGTCAGCACGACAGGTGGTCTCGGTCGCCGGAGACGGGGGCGGCGCCCGTGGAGGACCAGCGGCGGCGCGACACGCGGTCCCAGTCGCCGGCCACCAGGGCGCCGGCCGCGGACCAGCAGCGGCACCACCACCGCCACTACCACCGCCAACACCACCACAACCACCACCAACACCACCACCGCCGGTACCGCAGCCGGAGCCCCCACAGCCGGGGCCGCAGCCGGGGGGCCGGCAAGAACGGGAAGAAGAAGAAGGGGGAGGAAGAGGAGGAGGACCCGTATGCGGAGGCGCCGCTGGACCCGGACACGGCGTTCCGGCAGTCGCTGTTTGACGCCATGGCCGACGACGAGGGCGCCGCCTACTGGGAGGCCATCTACGGGCAGCCGGTGCGCCCCCTGGTCGAGGAGGCCGAGAAGCGGCGGCGCGAGGCCGCCGCCCGGGACCCCGACGGCACGGCGGCCATGACGGACGAGGAGTACGTCGACTTTGTGCGGCGGCGCATGTGGGAGCGGTCCGACGAGGGCCGGCGCGAGCGGCGCGCGGCGGAGAAGAAGCGGCAGCAGGCTGAGGCTGCTGCTGCCGCCGCCGCCGCCGCCGCCGCCGAGGCGGAGGCGGAGGAGCGCCGCCGCGCGCAGCAGCGCCAGTGGCGCCGCGAGCACATTGGGAGCGTGCAGGACCGCATGCGCCGGGCCGCCGACTACATCCAGCGCATGCGCCAGCGCGGCCGCCGCGGCGGCGGCGGCGGCGCCGTGCCCCTTGCGACCGAAGCCGACGCCGGCCCGCGCTGGCGCCAGCGCTGGCAGGCCTACGCCGACGCCTGGCGCCGCTGGGACGAGTGCCCCACGGCCGCCGCCATCCCGTGGCCCGTGACCTGGACGCCGGCCAGCCCGCTCAGCTCGGAGCCGTCCGCCGACACCAACGAAGCAGACCCCACGACCGACCCGGCCTTTGCCCGCCACGTGCGCGACCTCTTCGCCGGCGGCCCGCACGAGGACTGGGACGCCGACGCCAGCACGCGGCCGCCCACCGAGGCCGAGCTGAGGGAGCGCCTCAAGGGCGAGCGCCTGCGCTGGCACCCGGACAAGATGCAGCAGCGGCTGGGCGGCAGCGTCGACGCCGCCCGCATGCGCGGCATCACGGCCGTCTTCCGCGTGGCCGACCAGCTGTGGAGCGAGCTGCGGAAAAGCGAGAGATGAAGGACGGCGGACGATCACGACGATGCCACGATGATATACGGAGTAATGCCAAGACGTGAGAGATTAAGGACGACGATCATGGCGATGCTGCGATGCACCATGATGGATGTACAATGATGCCACGATTGTGCGATGACGATGATGTCTTTTCTTAGAGCCAGGTTACTCGATTACAGTTCTATCATAGTAGAAAGCCGCTTGTCGGCTGGACCATTCCATGTCCCCGTCGTCCCGTCCGTTACTATGCACATGAGGAAAACATGAGAAAACAAAAACAAGAAACAAACAGACAGCCGCCCGCTCATGCTCATCACGCTGTCGACCCCTAGTCAAACAGGTCGTCCTCGTCCATGTTCTCGCCAATCACCTCCTCGACGGCGTCCTCGTCGTCGACCACCATCGACTCGTCGTCCGACTCGACGTCGCTCTCGTGCGGCGGCCCGACAATCACAATCTTGTTGTCGACCAGCTCCACGCGCGCCGTCTCGCCGTCGCGGATGCTGCCGCGCAGGATCAGCACCGCCAGCCGGTTGAGCACCTCGCGCTCAATCAGCCGCGCCAGCGGCCGCGCGCCGTACGCCGGCGAGTAGCCCGCGTTGCCCAGGTAGTCCTTGGCCTCGTCCGACACCACAATCGTCACGTTGCGGTTGTTGTCCTGCAGCCGCTTCTGGATCTCCGCCACCCGCAGGTCCACGATGCGCCGGATCTCCTTGCGCGTCAGCCGGTTGAAGATGACAATCGACGAGATGCGGTTCAGGAACTCGGGCAAGAAGTAGCTGCGCAGCGCGTTCATCACCAGCTCGCGCGTCGTCGGGTCGATGCGCCCGTCCTTGCCCGTCGGCCGCGACAGGTACTCCGCCCCCAGGTTCGACGTCATCACCACGATGCAGTTCTTGGCGTCCACAATGCGCCCCTGCCCGTCCGTGATGCGCCCGTCGTCCATCAGCTGCAGCAGCACCGTCAGCACCTCCTTGGCCGCCTTCTCCACCTCGTCAAACAGCAGGATCGAGAACGGCCGCCGCCGCAGCGCCTCCGTCAGCTGCCCGCCCGCGTCGTGGCCCACGTATCCCGGCGGCGCCCCGATCATGCGACTGAGCGAGTGCCGCTCCTGGTATTCGGACATGTCGAACCGGATCATGGCCTTGGGGTCGTCGAACAAGAACTCCGCCAGCGCCTTGGTCAGCAGCGTCTTGCCCGTGCCCGACGGCCCGCAGAACAGGAAGCTCGGCGGCTGGTTCGGGTTCGCCAGCCCGGACCGCTGCAGCCGGATCGCGTTGGACACGGACTGCACCGCCTCGCGCTGGCCCACCACGATCTTGGCCAGCGCGTGCTCCATGCGCAGCAGCTTCTCCTTCTCCGTCGTCTTGAGCCGCGTCACCGGGATGCCCGTCCACCGCGCCACGATCTCGTTGATCTGGTCGGGGCCCACCACGTCCGTCAGCATGGAGCCGCCCGTGTCCGCCGAGTTGGCGTTGAGCGCCGCGTCCGCGTTGGCCTTTTCCTTCTCCAGCTGCCGGATGTGCGCCTCCGTGTCCGGGATGGCGTAGTGCGACAGGTCCGCCGCCCGGCCCGTGTCGCCCATGCGCATCGCGTCCTCCATCTTGACCTTGAGCTGCTCCAGCTTGCGCTTGGCCTCCTGGATGTCCTTGCCGCGCTTGCGCTCGCTGTCGTACTTTTCGCGCAGCGGCCGCAGCTGCTCCTCGACGTTGCTGGCGTCCTGCTTGGCCTGCGCCAGCCGCTCCTTGGACGCGTCGTCCTTCTCGCGCGACAGCGCGTGGATCTCAATCTGCAGCTGCCGCAGGCGCCGCTCCAGCGAGTCGATGATCTCCGGCTGCGACTCGCGCGCCACGCGCACGGCCGCCGCCGCCTCGTCCACCAGGTCCACGGCCGAGTCGGGCAGGCGGCGCGACGTCAGGTAGCGCGCGGCCAGGTTGGCGGCCGACACCAGGGCGCTGTCGGTGATGTTGACGCCGTGGTGCAGCTCGTACTTCTCCTTGAGCCCGCGCAGGATGGACACCGTCTCGGAGATGGTGGGCTCCTTGACCAGGACCTGCTGGAAGCGACGCTCAAAGGCGGCGTCCTTCTCAATGTACTTGCGGTACTCGGCCAGCGTGGTGGCGCCGATGCAGTGAAGCTGGCCGCGCGCCAGCATGGGCTTGAGCAGGTTGGCCGCGTCCATGCCGCCCTCGCCCGACGAGCCAGCGCCCATGAGCAGGTGGATCTCGTCGACAAAGAGCACAATCATGTCCTTGCTCTCGGAAATCTCCTTGAGCACGCCCTTCATGCGCTCCTCGAACTCGCCGCGGTACTTGCTGCCGGCGACCAGGGCGCCGACGTCGAGCGACAGCAGCTTGCAGGCGGCCAGGTTGTCGGGCACGTCCGCGTTGACGATGCGCTGCGCCAGGCCCTCGACCACCGTGGTCTTGCCCACGCCCGGCTCGCCGATCAGCACCGGGTTGTTCTTGGTGCGCCGCGACAGGATGCGGATGACGCGCCGGATCTCCTCCTCGCGGCCGATGACGGGGTCGATCTTGCCCTCGCGGGCCATGGCCGTCATGTCGATGGTGAACTTGGCCAGGTTCTCGTTCTCCTGCTCCGTGTCGGCCGTCTTGGAGTCGACGCGCCGCGTGCCGCGGATCGCCTGCACCGCGTCCTGCACCAGCTTGGCCTTGGGCACGTTGGCCTCCTTGAGCGCCGTCTGGATGGACGGGTCCTCGGCCAGCGCCGCGATCAGGTGGTCCACGGCCACGTATGAGTCCTTTTGGATCTTTTGCAGCTCCGCCGCCTTGCGGAACACGCTGTGCAGAGACGGCGCAAACGACACCTGGTCCGGTGGCGGGTCCTGGCTCGGCAGCCGCACCAGTGCCTTCTTGAGCGCCCGGTCGAAGCTCTGCGGGTCGCCGTTTGCCCGTTCCACGACCTGCCGCAGGAACGACGGGCCGCTGGTCGCCGCCGACGGGTTCTGCTGGTCCTTGGACGGGTCTGCCGGCGGGTCGAGCAGCGACACCGTCAGATGCACCGGAAGCACCTGCGCGTGCGCGTACTGCATCGCCAGGGCCACGGCATCCTCAACGGCCTTTTGGGCCCGGTCTGTGAAGTCGAGTTTGCCAGCCATGGTGGGTGATTGTGTGTGATTTTGGGTTGTGTGGTTTTTGGTTGTGTGATCGAATAGTTGCTTCGACGTCAGTCAACGTCGTCTCGGAATCGTATGGTGCGAACCCGTGTCGTGTGGGTGGGTTGCATGCAGAAGAAATGCTGAAGAATGAAACGAGAGAGAAGAGAAGGAAGAGAGGAAAGGGAGAAGGGAAGAGAGGGCCGGAGGGAATATATATCGGCAGCGATGACGTTGACCTTCTTTTATAGCTGGGCCCGGCTTGGGCAGGAGCGGCCTAGCACGGCTGCCGGTGCTGTCTTGGTGGCACCTGGCCGTTGCTGGTGGCTCCTAGCCGCTGCTGGCAGCTCGCCGGCGCTGCTGGCGCCCGATCGCGGAAGGCTCTCGAAGCCCCCAGCGCCTGCTCGATTGGCTGGCCGGGCGGCGGGGGCGGGGCAGCGGCAGCGGCTCACGCCACGTGACTTTGGTGGTCTGATGCGTGGGGCGGCGCGGCGTCAGACCACAGAAACTGCACGTGACTATAAGGTCACGTGATGAATTGAGAAGCGAAGCTCAAATTTTGAGGCTGCAGGAACGGAAAGACGGCCGCACAACCGCACGCGCGACGCCTGCTCGCCACCACCCCCGCCGACACCCACCCACGCGACATCCGACGCCATGCGCGGCCTGCGGATACCACCGTGCCTGCGCCCATGGGCTGTGGGCGGCGCGGTGCGGCCACGGGCGGCGGCCGTGACGACAGCCCGGGCGGCCTTGGCCCCGACGACGGCGGCGACGGCGACGACGGCGACGACGACGCCCGCCACGGCCCGCGCGCTGTCGACCAAGACGGTGCCGTACAAGCGGTACCGGGCGCCGAAGCCGGAGCTGACCAAGTTCCCGGAAGGCCACGGCGAGCAGATCTGGATCTTCCACCACCTGGTGACCAACCAGGTGGTGTACTCGCACGGGCCGATTCTACGAGTGCGTGCCCCCTCGCGCCCTCCTGCTTCTCCTCTCCTTTCCAGCCAGCGCTGACCACGACCAGAACAACCGGGCGCTCAAGCAGCTGCCGTTCAACGGCAAGAAGACGAAGCCGGCGAAGCTGCGCAAGGACTACTGGCGGCCGATGGCGCTGGTGCAGTTTGGGGCCGGGGCCGGGGTGGCCGGGCGGTCCGTGTTCCAGAAGCTGCGCGAGTTCCGGCGGCTGCACGAGCTGTCGTGGGGCCACCAGGCGGGCGCGCTGTACGCGCTGGACCGGGCGGCGCGCGGGGCCGCGCTCGGCGACCAGCGCGCCAACAGCATCGCCGACCTCGCGGCCGCGCTGGCCGGCGCCGGGGCGGGCAACCGCGTGAAGAAGCAGGCGGAGGGCGAGGACCAGGCAAAGGCCGCAGAGGCCGCAGAGGCCGCAGAGGCCGCAGCCCTGGAACCGGCCGTCGTCTTCTGGGCCAACGAGCAGGACCGCAACCTCGCCGAGGCGTGGTCCAGCAACGTGACGCACGCGGCGGGCCTGCCGTCGCTGCAGCCGGCGGCGGCGCCCGCCGAGCGGGCAGCCGCATAGGCATGTACAATACGATCAAGGGGACGAAGGTAAAAATGAATGGGTTCTTGATTCTCGATTCCAGGCACCTAAAACTGGAGCGCAAACTGCTTCAGGTACTCGTAGTCGGCCGTGTTGGCGTCGACGCAGCGGCGGATGATCTGCTGGCCCTCGTCGCCGTACTTGGCCCGCCACTCGGCGTCCTCCTCCTCGGCGGTGGGTGTTTTCTGGTGGTCAGCGATGGGCGGAGGACGGGAGAAGGGAGAGGGGACGCACCCGCGGCGACGTGCGCGGCCGCAGGCCGTTGCTGGCGAGCGCGTCGTTGTGGAAGCCGGCCCACTTGGCAAAGGCGGTGGCGGCGTGCTCCTGGTGGGCGCCGTCGTCCCACTGCAGCATCTCGGGCCGGTAGTCGAGGTGGACGGCGCGGCAGAAGGCCTGGATGGCCTCGACGGGGCGGTCGAGCAGGTCGTCGGCGTCGAGCACGGCGACGGGCACGTCGCCCGCGGACCCCGGGCCGACGACGCCGTGGGCGCGCAGAAAGTCAAACAGGCGGCGCAGCTCCGCGTAGCCGGCCTCGGCGGGCAGGAACTCGGCAAAGCCCGTGGTCTCGACCAGCGGCGGCACGGTGCAGCGGTAGTAGGAGGGGATGGCGCGGCGCGGGTGGCGGATCAGAAAGGCAAAGTGGAAGCGCCGCAGCGCCTCCAGCGGGACCGTCGGCTGGTTGGGGTCGTCCGCGGCCGGGCCGGCCAGGCTGGCCAGCGAGGGCGCAATGGGCGTCGGCTGGCCGTCGGGCGCGTACAGGTAGTAGGCCATGTCCTTGACAAAGAGGCGCTGGCGAGTCAGCGGGCGAGTCAGCGGACGAGGAAGCGGAGGAGGGCAGCCCCGGCTGCCAGCAGGCCACCCACCTTGTCCGCCCCCAGCAGCCGGTCGAGGACGTGCTTGTAGGTGGTCTGGGCAAAGCCGCTGCGCTCGCGCTCGGCCGCGTCGTCGGCGAAGCGGGTGCCGAGCCGCTCGGGCCCGTAGTAGAAGGCGTCGCCAAAGGGCTCGTGCGCGCAGACGAGGTCGTCGGGGCGCGTCATGAAGACCTGGGCGTCGGGCGTCAGCCATAGAACGAGCTCGCATCCAGACTGACGGCCAGTCTTACCCGCTCAAACGCGGTCGAACACGACCGCGGATGGGTCGCCACGAAGATGGGACGGTCGGCCATGGTCCTCGTGAAGCTCTGGGGCTTTTGAACAGCTTCGTGTCGAAATAGCTTTGACGGATTGAAATAGCTTCAGCGTATCGAAACAGCTTCCAGAGTATCAAAGTCAAGAATAGCCGTCGAGAGCGGATAGCCGAGGAATGTTGTAAGTCGGCGTGCGTGAAGCGTCCAATTTGATGCCAACACGAAAACCCCTCGAGAGAAACAATCCCGTAAACGTTACCTAAAGTCCATGCAGATGCAAAAGGACCCTGCTGTAGACAGTGGCAAAGAAGCTCCTGCCGGCCCGCCAAGGGCCAAGGTCCTGCCTGCTCCAGCACCCGGCGGCCGGCCAGCCGCCTGACTAAGGCCGCGGGGGGCCCTGCCAGAGTGGGGCGCCAGCTGCCGGTTCAGGGCACACGGCGCCGGCCTGGCGGCCAGAACGACGTCACAGCGGCCGCCTGTGGGCCCGCCCGTCGGCGACGGCCTAGCGACGAACTCGCCCGCGCCAGTTCCGCCGCGCCTACCACACCCAGCCCACGCCCCAGCCGCGAGACTGGTGATTCCGTGTGTCACAGTTTGCAGGCTCTGCGCCGCACTCCGTAGTCGCCGGCCCCAACCGCCCGCCACCCTCACTGCACCAGGAACGCCCGCGTCACCTGCATCGCCGCCGCCGCGTTGCCCGCCAGCAGGTAGTACGTCCGCAGGTTGTAGGCCGCCTCCGTCCGCAGGTCGGCCTCGCCGCTGGGGCCCTGCCTCTGGACCGCCGACTTCTCCCCCTCGCCCGTCTTCTCCCCCTCCCCCAGCACCCGCCCGTAGAACTCGGCCGCCAGCGCGTGCAGCCCCAGCAGGTGGTACGTCCGCCCCAGGTTGTAGAGCGCCTCGCGCCGCGCGCGCACGTCCGCCGCCTGCAGCCGCCGCGCCGCGTAGCGGTGCAGAAAGTTGAGCCCCTGCGTCAGCAGGTACTGCCGGTTGTCCGCCTGCCGCTTGAGCGCCCAGTGCACGTACGACAGCCCGATGCACAGGCTGATGACCGCGTTGTCCGGGTCCAGCGCCAGCGCCCGCTGGTAGTAGTTGAGCGCAAAGTGGAAGCTCGTCGACGCGAACAGAATGTGCCCGTACACCACCAGCAGGCACGTGTCGAGGGGGGGGGGTTCGGGCCCGGAGCCCCCTCCGCCGGACGCCGGCATGCCCCCCGTCTCGGACGCCGACATGCTGCCCCCCCGCAGCAGCGCCTCGTCGCGCTGCCGGATCTGCCGCAGAATGTACTTCTGCGCCGGGCTCGAGCTGAACCACACCGACGGCGTCGCCCGGCACAGCCGGCACAGCGCCGTGAAGAGCCGGTAGCCGTCCGTCGCCAGCGGCCGGTCCCGCATAAAGTACCGGCCCACCACCACGCACGTCTGCTCGTCGCCCGCCCGCACCGCGCACGCCGCCCACGTCAGGTGGATCAGGAACATGCTGTCCTCCTGCTGGTACACCGTCGAGTCGCGCGCCGACTGGCACACCGCGTACGCCTCGCCCGCCCGGCCCGCGTGCGCCAGCCCCAGCGCGTACTCCAGGAACAGCCCCAGCCAGTCGTCGAACGGGATGCCCCGGAACTCGCGCCGTGCCGCCGACCCCGGCGTCGCCTCCGCCGCTCCGCCCGCCGAGCCGTCCGCGTCCGCCGGTGCGAGGTCTGGTGGTCAGCACGAACAGATGAACAAAAGACAAGACAAAGGAGAGGGCAGAACTCACTCTGCTGCAGGCGTGCCGCCAGCGCCGTGAGGTCCTTGTTATGTGGCCCCGCCGTTGCTGTCGCCGCCGCCTCCGCCGCCGCCGCTGCTTCCGTCGTGGCCGTCGCCGCCGTCGCCGCCGTCGCCGCCGTCTCGGTCCGGTCGTGCAGAAAGTCGTTGACCCCCAGGAACTGCACGTACTTGTCCCACGTGTAGAACTCGCGGAACGACCGGAAGTCGTCGATCAGCTCCCGCGCCGCCTCCATCCACTCCGCCGCCGCCTCCGCGTCGCCCGCGTCCGCCCGCTGCTTGACCTCCTGGCACCGCTGGAACCGCGCCCGCAGCCGCGTCGACGTCTGCGCCTCGAACTCGGCCTTCTCCGCCGGGCTCGCAAACAGCCGCCGCGCGTGCCCATGCAGCCCGCGCCGCACCGTCGCCCCGTCCCGTCTGCGTCGCGGCGCCCGCCGCGTCGACCGCGCCCCATCGCCCCCGCCGCCCTCGTCCTCGCCGTCGGTACCATCCTCCTCCTCCTCCTCCGCCCCCTCGCCCCCCTGCCGCCGCTGCCGCTGCCGCCGCCGCCGCCGCTCCGTCGACGCCAGAATCGGCTGCCCGTCCGGCCCCTTGCGGAACTTGCGCCGCCGCCGCACCACCTTGCCCTCGCTGTCGAAAAACACCCGGTACGCCGCCGTCTCCAGGCTCGACATGTGGCCACGCCGCTTGCCCGCCCCCCCCGCCGCCGCCGCCGCCGCCGCCGCCGCCGCTGCTGCCGCCGTCGTCGCAGCCGCCCCAGATCGGCTGCCGCCGGGCCCCGTCCCCTCGTCGTTATCGTCGTCGTCGCCCGCGCCCGCGCCCGCGCCCGCGCCCTCCCCAGGCGGCCGCTGCTGCTGCTGCCGCTGCTGCTGCGCCGCCTCCAGCGACAGCGCCTCGTTGACCAGAATGTACGCCTGCTCGCGCGCCTGCGCCTTCTCGTACATCTTGGCCAGCTCGAAACGTGCGTCAATGTTCTCGTCGTCGGCCTCGATCGCCGCCAGAAAGCTCTCCTCCGCCGCCGCGTGGTCGTGCAGCTCCAGGTTGCACTTGCCCTGCAGCACCAGCGCCTCCGCGTCGTCGTCGGCTGCCGTCGCCGCTCCGGCCGCCCCAGCACCGCCGAGCAGCGCCGGGTCGATGTCCGCCTCCCAGCCCTGCAGCTCCGCCGCCGCCGCCCGGTTGAGGTCGCGGTACAGCTGCAGGTACTGCAGCGCCAGCTCGAACCGCTTCGTCTCGAACAGCTCCGTGCCCACCTCCTTGAGCAGGTGCGGATACAGCCGCATCGACTCGGTCGTGCCCGCATCCTGCGGGTCGATCCAGGACAGGTGTTCCTGGGGGCGGTCAGTTTTGTTCAAGGAAAATACAGAAAAACAGAGAAACCCACCATGGCTTCCTCTTCGTGGCCGAGCTTCAGCCGGTAGATGGCCAGCTTGGCCCGCAGGTCCAGCGGCAGGCCCGCGCCGTAGGCCGTCGGCGGGTAGCGGCCCGGCTGGAACCCGGGCACGCGCACGCGGCGCGGCGCGTCGTCGCGGTCCCACTCGCCGTCGTGGTCGGCCACGTCCGCCCAGTAGGCCTCGTCGGCGCCGCCGCGGCCCAGCATCCAGCGCGCCAGGTTCTTGAGCACCGCCACCGCCTCGTCGTACTGCGCCAGCGCCGCGTACAGCTCCACGTAGATGGTCACGTCCATCCAGGAGAAGTCGCCGTCGTCCAGCGCCAGGCAGGGCCCGCCGCCCGCGCTGCCGCCGTCCCCCCACGTCGTCTGCGCCTGCAGGTGCGCAATGGCGTGGCCGTAGGCGCGGATGGCGGCGGAGATGGTCTTGGCGCCGCGCACCGAGTCGTACGACGCCTCGGCGAGGTTGCGCAGCACCTGCAGCGCCAGCGGCCGGCGCTTGAGCACGCGCACGTACTCGGTGGCCGCGTTGGTCGCCTGCCCAAACTCGAGGCACACGTTGGCCTTGCCCAGCCGCGCCGCCACGTTGTCCTTGTCCGCGCGGATCGCGCCCGAGTAGCACAGCCGCGCAATCTGCAGGTTCTGCAGCCGGCGGCTCTCCCGGGCGTCCTCCTCGTCGTCCGCGTCGTCGGCGTTGTCGTGGCCGTTGTCCTCCTCCGCCCCCGCCTCGGCCAGCGCGTAGTCGGCCGTGCTCAGCCAGCCGGCCACGTTCTTCGGCTCCAGGTGCGCCGCAAACACCTTGGCCATCAGCGCCTCCGACCGCCGCCCCAGGTCCTCGTTGATCGACGCCAGCAGGCTCCACGCCGCGTGCGTCTCCGCGTTCACCCGGATGATCTCGTGCAGCGCCTCCAGGGCCGCCTCGTACCGGTGGTCCATAAACAGCTGGTGCGCTTCCTGCAGCCGCAGCTTCACCTCCCCCGTCGGCTCCGCTGCCTTGCGCGGGCCCCGCCGCCGCCGCGGGCCGTGTCCCCCTGCTCCGCCGCCGCCACCGCCGCCGCGTCCGCCGCCGTGCCCGCCGCCGCCGCCGCCGCCGCCGCCGCCGCCGCCTCCAGCGCGCCCCTCGTACGCGCCCCCCAGGTGCTCCGCCAGAAACGCCTGCCGGCTCGCATCCAGACGCGCAATGTCCGCCTGCAGCTCAAGGTAGTCCGAGTCCGCGTCCGAGAGTCCGTCGTTGGCCTCCCCGTCGTCGTCGTCGCGGTGGTCGCGCGCACCACGCGGTCCGCCGGCGTCTCGCGCGCCGTCCATGCCACCCATGCCGCCCATGCCGCCAATTCCCTCACCGTCGTCCGCGTCGTCCATAAACACGTCGTCGGCCATCGTTGTGCAAGTTGGGGCGCGGCCTGGGAGAGCAGACGGCAACTGCTCTGGCGTGGACTTCCCTTTGACGTTGTTGTCACGCCGTCACGTGACGATGGTCACGGGTGGGGCGAAGAGCACAACGGCGCTCCACAGTATACAAAAGATTCCTAAGTAAGATATGCTTATATTTATGTTTCTCTCCAGAAAACACGTGTATCGCCAACGCTCCCATCGCCCGAAGATCCAAAAGACACAACCAGAGCATGTCCGCCTCCTTGCGTTTTCGTCCTTTGGCTGGCAGCCTCCAACAGGCCGGCCGCGTGTCGTATGGTATCCGTCTTGCAGAGAGATCGTCAGGAAAGAGAGAGAGAGAGAGAGAGCAAATTGCAAAACGAAACAAAAGATCATGGGATATCCATTCCGGTGGCCGGTTCTCCAAAACAGTGCAGCGCGCCTTTTGTCTCCTGCCCGTCAGATCATGACCTCGCCCGCGCTCTTCATGTTCACCCTCGGCTCGAGAAAACACGTTGGCCATATAGATGGGCCGTTCTGTGTGTCCAATCTGTTCTCGCGCGCGTGCTCGGGTTCCAATGCACAACGTCCCGCCGCTCAACATCGCAAAGTCAGACGGCTAGCTGTTGATCTTGCCCTCAGCCTTGGCCTCTGCAGTCACGTTAGTCTCAAGAAGGGCTGGCATGCGGGGGGAGGAGGTGCCGAACGAAGGACACACGTACCCTTGACCTGCTCAAACACCTTGAGCATCTTCCGTCGCGCGCCGAGCGCGTTGACGCCGCGCTCCTCCAACTGCTTGTCGTCGAGCTCGACCAGGTCCGTCCACTTCATGTCCTTGAGGTTGTCCGTGTACTTGTGCAGGCGCAGGCTGCGCAGCCAGCTGGGGATGTCCTGCAGCAGCGTCGGGTCGGTCGGGTCCTCGGGCGGCTTGGAGCTGCCGCGCCGCCCCCGCGGTGACCGGCCGCGGATGATGTCGGAGTGGTCCGACAGGTAGCCCTCGTGGCCGCCCACGCCCAGGCCCAGCTGGCCCAGGTTGAGCGCGCCCAGGCTGAGCCCGCCGTTGACGAGCTGCGAGCCGTCGTAGGCGCTAAGAAATCCGTTGTTCTGCGGCGACGCAAAGGCCATGGCGCCGAAGCTGCCCGGCATGGCCAGGCCCGGCGAGTTGGGCCGCGACCGGTGCGCGCCAAAGCCCAGCGGCGCCTGGCCGGGCACCGACAGCATGGGGTCACCCCGCACCAGCTGCCCGTGCTCGTTGACCATGACGACGTTGGTGCCGCCCGGCAGGTTGAGGGCCGGCGCGCCGGTGGGCGACAGCGGGTTCTGCGGCGGCGCGCCGGGGGCGTCGTTGGAGCGCGTGCGGCGGTACTTGCGCACGTCGTCGAGGAAGACGCGGTTGTTGACCGTTGAGAGGGCCGCCAGCTTCATTGCGGTGGCGTTGGCCACCATGTCGGCCTGGTTGCCGGCCGGCTGCTGGTTGAAATTGGCAATCATGGGCGTGTTCACCATGGACGACCAGTTGCCGCTGGTGGCGCCATAGGGCGACAGCATGGGCAGCTCGGGCTTGTCCGATGTGGTGATGGTCGTGTTCTGGATCTGCGAGGCGCCGGCCGACATGGGCGGCCGGGGCGAGCGCAGGCCGCCGGCCGAGGGCGGCGGCTGGACAAACTGGCCCATGGGCGGCTGGCCGGGCGATGACACGGCTGGGCGTGTCGGGTCGCTTGCGGACGCCGGGCCCCAGGGCGAGGTGGGGTTCTGGCCGTTGGCCGCTGCGCTGGCGGCGCCGCCGCCGGCGCCGCCGCTGGCACTGCCGACGTCGGCCGAGGTGGAGATGGTCGGGGTGACGAGCGAGTTGCGGGGGTCGACGGCGCTGTTGCGGTTGGAGGGGGGGAGGGTGCCGGTCTGCTGGGTGTACTTGGCCTTCTCGGTGGCGATGGCGGCGGCGGCGTCGGGGAACATGGCGTTGATGGTGGACGGGTCGAGGCCGGACTGGCGCTTGGTGGACAGGACGGAGTTGCGGGCCACGGAGTTGCGGGCGGAGTCGACGCTGAGCTTGTTCATGGCGTCGCTGAGCCGGTTCGACATGGGGTCTGCAGGCCGCGTCAGCAACAGGACCAACACGAGGACCAACACGAGGACAAACACACGAAAAGGACCGACCTTTGTCAAAGTTGGCTGGGGACAAGACGCCCGACATGGGGTGTTTCTGCCCCATTTGCCGCAGGACCTGGATGAAGAAGCGGATCTGGACCTGGGTGGTCTGCTGGAGCAGGGCGTAGAGGGCGGCGGTGCGCTCGGCCTCGCTGAGGACGCGGAACCACTGCTCGATGGCGCTCAGCTCGTCCTTGAAGTCCTGGTCGAGGGTGGCGGCGGCCATCTCCTCGAGCGTGGTCTCGTACTGGTCGATGTCGGCAATCCACTCCTGGGCCAGCTTGTCCTGGGGGTCGAGGTCGCCGCCGAGGCCCGGGCCCTGGCCGGGCTGGGTCTGGCCGTAGAAGTCGGACGACGGGCGGATGCGGCTCGAGGGGCTGGTGCCGGTGAGGGCGGCCATGTCGGCGGAGGCGCGCAGGTGGCTGTTGGCGGCGGCCACGGCGCGGGACGAGGGCGGCCGCAGCGACGAGGCCTGGCTGGCCTCGGGGGTGCTCATCCGGTTGCTGGCGAGGTTGGACATGTTGTTCATGTTCGCTCGACAGGCGTCGGGCGAGCCAGGGAGCCAGAGAGGCAGAGCAGAGGGAGGTTCGCGTTCGCGTTCGCGACAAGCACACGCGGCAAACGACGAGAGGCCGATGGCGGGCGGGTGCGTGGCGAAGAGCGAGAGACGAGGAGGGAGGGGGGGGGAAGAGGAGAGGGGGAAGGGAAAGACGGGAAAAAAGAGGTCAGAAAATAGGAGAGGATGTGCGTTTGGGGGACGCTAGACCAAAAGCTGAGGCGGATAGGCCAAAAAGAACCAAAAACCGAAACCAGAAGATGAAGCAGCGAGGACGGAGTCCAAACGAGGAAAGAAAAAAATGGCCTGCAGGAGCAAGAGGGAAGACAAAAAGCCAAGTCGGTGCGTGCGGCGTGCTAGGCGAAGCCAGCAAGCAGTCCAGGCAGTCAGGGGTCGAGTCGCCAGCATATGAAACGGCGCCCGAAGGCTGGGAAAATAGGGCAATATGCTTAGGAGCGTGCTGCTATGGGGACAGGAGGCTGTCTGGGGCGGCACTGGGGCGGCAGGCAAGACACGTTTCGAGCGCCAGGACGCGCGGGAGCCGCGGTGCTCAGTGCTGCTGGGGGGACGCAGGTGGGCCGGCGGCAGCAGTCGCTTTAGCGGTGGCCGAGCGTAAGCATATAATTTGCAGGCGCCTCTCAAACAGCTCAGCTGCCGAAGAAGGGGTAGTGCAGCGGACCCTGCAACGCCGGTTAGCGGACAGACAGCGCTGGCTGGCCCGGCTAAGCAGCTGAACAAGTTCAAGGAGACAGGGGCCCGCCCGCTGCGCCGAGAGGGCACAACGCCGCCGCGATCGTCGGCTGCTGGGCAGATATCGGACGACGGCGATCCCCCGAGGCCGCCCGGGAAGACACGTACCGGTTGGACCACCAGGGCCAGCGCGGCGACGATGGACGGAGGGGAGCAGGCGGTTGAAGCCGGCTGAAGTCGGTTGAAGCCGGTCAGGTCGACAAGGCGGGCACGCGAGCGCTTTGTCTGGTCCCAAAACAGACAGCTGGCCGGTCCAAAACGGGACAGAGACCAAGGGGTACGTATGCTAGAGGGCCGTAGGAAGGACAAAGAGGCAAAAAAGCCGGAAGAAGACGAGGAAAGGCGGCCGAGAAAGAGAGATGCACAAGGGAGACAACGGCGCCCAATGCAATGCCTCGAGGCTGCCTGTGCAAGCAAGGTACAAGGCAAGAAACGGAAGGCTGCAGCAGCCGGCGGGCCACAGAAAATCGGACGGCGACGATGCAGATGCTGAAACCAGCGGCCGATGCCCACGAGCAAAAACGGGTGTCGATGGAGGCACCGGAAGGCGCTGGGAGCGAGACCTGAAACGGTGGGCCAGGGGCGTCCAAGATACGAGTATTACAGTGCTCATGCTCACGAGTACGGAGTACGGTGGTGAGCACCTGCCGTTCCGGGCGCGATCTTGTATCTTACTGTGCGACAGCAAGCACGGACCTGGCCAGCCTTGACGAGACGGCGTAAAGCATATTGCTCCGTCCATCTCACAACGCAAGAGCGCCGCCGCGTCCGGCCAACGACCGCGCGTCTACACAGAAACATGTCCCCCGTCATTCATGCACCTCGGCCGTGGGATCCATTGGGCGCAGAGGTGTTTGGTAATAGACAGGGCGAGGCGGACCTCTTGATCTTGGCACGAAAAAATAAAATTCCTTCAGCAATGGAGCACGGGATGCACGCAAGGTGCGTCGCTCTCTGCTGTACACACTGATGCCGTAGAGCCCACGGGGAAAGGAGAGAGAAAGAGACTGGGCCGGCCACATCGGCTGTGGACGGGGTTGCGTCGTCCGGGGACGGTCGGGGGAGACAGCCAGGACGGCCACGAGACCGGGAGGACAGCCACATGGGCGGCGCAGGGGACAGACGTAGCAGAACAGACTGGCGTTCGGGCAGCACCATCGGGCGGTTCTGTTGTTTGTCGGTTCTGTTGTCGAGTGTTGCGCCACGGCTCACGGCTCACCGCTCACCGTCGACATCGCGTCAGAACGTCTGCAGGCGCGACGCGTTGCTTGATCTCTTTGGATTTTTTTTTGTCTTTTTCGTTTCAGGGCCCTCGCCCGTGCCGTTCCTAGAGAAAAACTCCCAAAAGAAACAATCCCCGCGCGCGGCGTTCGTTCCCCTGTTTTTGTCGATGCGTGTCGTTGACCTCACCCGGGAGGTTCGTCCGTTTGTCGTCAACGCCGGTCCGCTCGCCGATCCTCTATGCCGACTCCCGCTTGCCCTCCTTGAACTCCTTCTGCACCGTCGTTAGCATGCGTTGCGTTGCGTTGCGTCGCGTCGCCCCAGCGGCCGCGGGAACTGGGCATCCTACCAGAGCGCGCGCCGTGCCGTGCAGGGCATGTCTGTGGTTTCTCCGGAACTTGGGGTCGGTGCCCTTCAGCGACGGGTATCTGGAGGTCTTGGGCTTCTTGATGCTGTCCAGAGGTGAGCAACGATGGCGCCGGCAAGCAGGCCTTCCTTCCCTCGGCAGAGACCTACCCGTTCCGGTGCGCCTTGCGCGACTGGTTGTGCTGAGACGAGTTCTTGGATTCTGGCAGGCGCGTCAGTACAGAAAACGGCACACGCGCCCGGACGAGGTCCTCCTCCCGCACGTACTGGCCATGGCGAATGTTGTTCTGTCGGTCCGTGATCGATCAGAAAGAGAGGAGGAAGATTGGGGGGGGGCGGAGAAAAAGACGTAGACAGGCTTAGGGCCGGATCACCAGAAAAAAAAATCTCTTTTGGCGGGCCAAATTTGCTGATTTGTGCGCGCGAAAAAGGGCACGCCGTGTGGCGCGCGCGCGCACCGCCACAATTGTCACGTGATTCATGCCTGCTCCCAGATCCACTCCTGCGCGGCCTCGTCGAAGCGGCGATGTGCGTGAACCTCGCTGTCCCAGACCCAGGCGGCGGCGGCGGCGGCGGCGGCCGGTGGCTCGTCCGCAACGGTGGCGTCTGTTGCGTGGTTGTCTTCACCCTCGCCCTCGCCCTCGCCCGGTCGCGTGCGCACGACCAGGCCGCTCTCGTAGAGCGCGGGCACGGCGTGCGCCTCGGTCCACTCGGTGCACTTCCAGAGCGGGCGGCGCGGCTCGCCGGCGGCGTAAAAGACAAAGGAGGTGGTGGTGCCGTCGGCGGTGGTCTGCCGCGCCTTGAAGGGCTCCGTGCGGCACGTCGCCGGGTTGAACGCCTTCTGCTGCGGCGGCGCGGGCAGCGCGCCCAGGAGGGCCGTCCACGCCTGCGGATAGGCCGCCGCCGACGTCCACCCCAGAAACGCCCGCCCGCAAAAGGCCGACAGCCGCGCGTCGGGCGCCCGCTGGGCCCCGTGGTACTGCATGCCCTCCCGGGACGCCAGGTCGCCGGTCACCTGGTGGAGGTCGCCGCCGCCGTCGCCGCCGCCGTCCGTCGCGACAAAGATGGCGTGGTGCAGCCGGCCCGGCGGCATGTCCGGGTCTTGGAAGGCCAGCTTGGACTGGACCTTCCACACGGGGTAGTACTCGGGTGCGGGTGCGGTTGCGGACGCCATGGCGAGGATGAGTCGGCAGTATAAGCATATGTAAGCTATGCTTGGATATGCAACTGAGCGCCTGGCGACACGGAAGCACCCCTCGTGTCACGTGCTTCCAGGCTGGACGTCGACATATCAGGGCCGTGTGCGTGATTGGAAGCAAGCTGCACAGCCGCGTATAGGCTTCCTCCAACGCAAGAGACAGACATGCAGCTCTAAAGGGTGTTCTGGACCTACGACCTCACCTTGCCACGGCCCGCCATGGACATCCCATGCGCCGTCCAGCCGCCTTTTTTCCGAGACGAGGCCTCGTTGCCTGCCCCCCTGCCGACAAAGCAAGAGATTCTCAACGCCGCGCAGCCTGACCGGTGCGAGCTGGCCAAGTGGGCGACCCACAACGTCGGCATCGTGCGCGACGTCAACTTTGCCAAGTATGGCAGCATGGTGACGGCCAACGAGGGCAATGCGCTCCTCTTTCTCGAGAAGCAGTGCGGCGGCATCGTGCCGGCGCCGCGCCTGCACGCCATGTACGAGCTGGCGCCGGGCAGGCTGGTCCTCGTCATGGACCTCCGGCCCGGCGTGAACCTCGACGCCGTGTGGGCGACGCTGTCGGGCGGGGCCAAGGAGGCGCTCGTGGCCGAGCTCGGAGACCTGCTGCGGGCGATGCGCGCCTTGCCCGCGCCGGCCGACTTTCTCGGCGGCATCTGCGGCGGGCCGCTGCCGCAGCGCTTCTTCTGGACGGTCAAACCGGACCCGGCCATCAACGGGCCGTTCCGCTGCGCGGCCGACCTGGGCCGCGCGCTGGCGGCCAAGTCGCGGCTGAACTGGGCGGCGCACGGGTAAGAGAGTTGGCGGGCAGGGTTCTTTGACCGCAACCTGCCGGCGGCGCTCGCAGGCCGTAGCGGCGGTGGCGCCCGGCTGACCCACGGCGACCTTCACCCGGCCAACGTCCTGGTCCGGAGAGTCGAGGGCGCAGACGGCGCGGACGGCGCGGCGGACGAGCCGCGGTACCGCGTCGAGGCCATTGTGGACTGGGCGACGGCGGGCTGGTACCCCGAGTACTGGGAGCACGCCATCAGCGTGGCGCAGTTCCCGCAGGACGGCGACTGGGTCGGGGCGCTGGAGGCGATGATTGGGTCGTTTCCGCAGGAGGTGGCCCTGCTGCACATGGTGCGCGAGGAAATCGAGTTCTAGTCGGCGTGCGCGAAAGCGAAGGGATATATACGTCGTTGTTTTCTATCCCCCCAAACTATTTGTACCGTGTTTGTCTATTGAGGACAGAAAAGGAGCAAGACCGGAAATGCAGGACAGGAAAGGAGACGAAACACACAAGCGGGAAAATGCCACAGATCCAATATCCCTCTAATTCAAGTACAAGGTGGGCGGCGGAGGCGGCGGCGGCGGCGGCAGCAGCAGCGGCGGCAGCAGCGGCGGCGACAGGGGACGCGGGCGGATAGGATAGCGTGCTTATTTGAGGGCCAGGGGCGCAAGCTTGCCGTGGACCGCCGCGAGCTGGGCGCCGCGCGCCAGCTGGTCGGACCGGAGCTTCCGCAGGTAGCGCACGAAGAGGATGAAGAGCAGCTCGACTCTGGGCGGCGGTCAGCGAAGAAAAAGAAAGATGGAACAAGCGAAATCGAGAACGCACCTCTCCTTGGTCATCATCAGGATGCCCTGGACCAGCAGGCCCTTGAGGATCTGGGGCCCGATGCCCTTGAAGAGGCCGAGGAGGCCCTCGTGGGCGACGATGAAGCGCATGACCTCGCTGAAGCTCTTAAAGGGCTGGCCGTTGCGGGCCGGCGGCGGCTTGGACTGCAGGCCGACCTTGGCGACGATGAGCGGCTGCGTGGCGATGGTGGCCAGGGACTTGGACAGGGCGCCGAGGACTGGGGGTTCAGGGTCAGCGGGCAAAGGGGCCAAGGGGCCAAGGGGTCAAGGGGCGGCACATCGGCGTCGTCGACCGTGACCTACCAAACGCCTCCCATGGCCGCAGGCTGGCCTTGCCCGGGAAGAGGTACTGCTTGAGGCGCTCGTAGGCGCCGTAGGTGATGGCCGGGTTGACGACGAGGACGAGGCTGGCCTTGAGGCCGCGCCAGAGGCCGAAGACGCCGTCCTCGCTCTCGACGACCTCGCGGGCGGTGCCGATCAGGCCGCGGCGCTCGGCCTTGGACTGCGTCTGCTGGCGCGTGGTGACGACGGCCACGGGGATGGTGAAGAGCTGCGCGACGGCGCCGGCGACGGCGCCCAGCGACAGCTCGACCAGCGTCGACGGCGGCGCCGTGGACTTGGCCGAGCGCTGGTACAGCGCGCGCACCACCGAGTACCAGTAGAAGTAGGCAAAGTTGGTCGACGCCACGCCGATCAGCGCGCCGTGGATGCCCGCGTACAGCCCGAGCACGCCGTCCTCCTGCGCGATCTTGGTGATGGCGTCCCACGTCGACGCGTAGTGCGGCTCGCTGCCGGCCGCGCCGGCCGCGCCGGCCGCGCCGTCCTTCCGCTTCACCTGCACCTGCAGCCGCGTCTTGACGCTGGGGGGGGGCGGTCTGTCAGCACTCGGTTCTGTCGGTCGGCCAGTCGGCCGGTCGGTCGGTCGGCAGCATCCGTCCGTTCCACTTACATGTCCAGCGGATACACCAGCGCGTTGGCCAGCACGGCGCCCGTGGCGCCGGCCGTGGCCTTGCCCCAGGGCCCGATGACGGGCTTCGACTGCGCAGGCATGGCTTTGGGCGGTTGGGCGGTTGGGTAGTTGGGAGGTTGGCGAGAGAATTCGGGGGGGTTGAAGACGAGGCTTCGGAGGCTCGGACCCAAGTTCGGAGGCGCGCGACCAAGCCAGACACAACTGCCGAACGGGGCCACGGGCTCTTGGAGGCGGCGGCAGCGGCAGCAAACAAGGAGCAGACGACACGGCCTTCAGGGGAACAACGCAGGGAAAAACGCAGGGTCTCAATTGACGAGAGAAGTCCAGATGCCCCGAGACCGAGAGCCAAGAAAATAAAAAAAAAAGGAAAATAAAAATAACGGAACAAATGTGACAATAACCCGAGCGGCTGGCAGCAGAGCAAGGCGCTGGGGGAAAAACAGCCGGCTGTGGACGCCGAGGAATAAGCGGCCTGTCCGGGCGGCGGGCCTGGCCTGCCTTGCCTCACTGCCGCCAAACCTCGGCCCTATCTCGCATGTGGGACGGCTGGCCGCCAGCCAGCTTGCGTCCGCTGTGCAGCGCATTCCGCTTACAACAAGAGTACAACTACGGGGTACTTGTAGCGCTCCCTCCCCCACGGGCCCGCGGCTAGCGTAGTTCGGCTACCTGCTGCCCCATATGCTCCTAGAATTCCGTACTTGCTCCGGACTCCGCACGAGCTTGGCCCCGCAGCTGCTGACTCATTCTGGTCCTGTGCTCCTTCCCTTTCGGCCGGGCGGCTGGCCGGGCTGGTCTGGCCCGGCCAGCAGGTGCGATCGCAGTTGCAGTTCGTATGTATGCTTACTCCGTATGGCTGTAGCTGCCCAATCGGGACAATAGCTTGTATCGGAAGATAAGATACCTGCATCTCGTGATGTTCTGCAATCTGTCCGACTTGGGGCTCACGTTGGGACTTCGTCCGTTCAACCTCTGACACACCCCCCACCGAGCTAACACAGCCCACTGTCGCTCCGCCACGCCGTCGAGCCCGCCGCGCTCGACGACACGCTCGTCCGTCCCATGTCGGCCGCCTCGCCTCTTCTGCTCGACGGCAGCGACTATGCTGGCGCTGCAAAGCCTCCCGCAAGCAGAGGCACACCTCATCCTCCTCCTCCGCCTTCTTTCTGCCACGGCCGCCCTTGATCGCGCGCGCGCGCGGCGCGGCCCGCGCGTCCCGCGCGTCACCACCACCCAGAATGGAGGAGGCCGAAGCCCAGGCCAAGGTGCGAACAAGGGGCTCTCGCGCGCTCTGTCTGGCACCGCTGACACAGCAAAACAAACACAGGCCCAGGAGGCCCTGATCGACCTGGCTGCGGGCCCGGCCGCGCTGCCGCATGTCATCGCCGCCGTGGAGCTGTACATGCAGGCCGTGCAGCAGGCCTCCACGCCCGCCGAGCGCAGCCGCCTCCGCAAGAAATGCGCCGACCTGATGGCCTGCGGTGAGCAGCTCAAGGCCGGCGGTGGCGCACCCGCAGTGCCCTTGGACACGGCCATGGCGGCGCTCTCACTTGCGCCCGCTGCGCCCGCTGCGCCCGCCTCGTCGGCCGGTGCCAGCCGGCCCGCCGCCCACCGCCAGCCTCCCGTCTCGACGCGCGCGCTCTCCAAGCGAGAGCAGATCATTCTCCTGAAAGCTTCCAAGCTGCACGGCTCCGTGTTCCCCCCGTGGGAGGCCGCGCCCGCCGACGACGCCTTTGCGCTGGCATCCTCCGGCCACGCGCCTTTTGTGTAGGCCCCCTAGCCTCCTCCCAGCTTGTTCGGTCCGGGCTCACCAAAAAGGGACGATACCGTCTTCTCCATGTCTCCCCAGCAGAGCGCCATCTGGGCCGGCTGGACGCGGCTGGGCGAGCTCGTCCCCCTCGACGACGCCGCCGCCGCCGCCGCCGCCGCCGCCGCCGCCGCCCAGGGCCGCGACCCGGCCATGGTCGCCGACGCGGAGCCCGACCTCGTGCAGGACATGACCACCGACTGCTCCGTGGTCGCCAGCCTGTGCGCCATGACCAACTACGCCAGCCGCCGTGCCGAGACGGACGTGTCGCCGCCGCTGCTCGCCTCCATCCTGTGGCCCTTTGACCACGGCCGCGGCCAGCCGCGCCGCGCCGAGAACGGCCGCTACGTCGTCCGGCTGCACTTCAACGGCGCCTTCCGCAAGGTCGTCGTGGACGACCGCCTGCCGGCGTCCACGTCGCGCACGCTCTTCGTCGTCGACCGCCGCAACCCGCTGCTGCTCTGGCCCGCCCTGCTAGAGAAGGCCTACCTCAAGGTCCACGGCGGCTACGACTTCCCCGGCAGCAACTCGGGCACCGACCTGTGGGTACTCACCGGCTGGATCCCCGAGCAGGTCTTTCTCCAGAGCAGCGACACCGACCTCGACCAGGTCTGGCACCGCGTCTGCAAGGCCTTTGCGCGCGGCGACGTCTTGGTCACCCTCGGCACCGGCCGCCTGTCCGCCGAGGAGGAGGCCCAGCTCGGCCTCGCCAGCCAGCACGACTACGCCGTGCTCGACCTCGAGCACCGCCCCGACGGCCGCCGCCGCCTGCTCGTCAAGAACCCCTGGTGCGACAATCTCGTCTGGCGGGGGGCCGCCGCGTCCGTTCCGGCCTCGGGCGCGACGACGACGACGACGACGACGGGCACCTTCTGGATCGGCTTCGACGACGTGGTCCAGTACTACGAGTCGCTGTACCTCAACTGGAACCCGTCCCTGTTCCGCCACCGCCAGGACCACCACTTTGGCTGGACGCTGCCCTCCAAGGCCATGGCCCACTCGCTGGCCGCCAACCCCCAGTACGCCGTGCAGGCCGACGCCGACGGCACCGTCTGGATCCTCCTGAACCGCCACTTCCAGGACGCCGAGCTCGACATGCTCCGCCGCAAGCGCCGGTCGTCGGCCTCGGCCTCGGCCTCGGACAGCCACAGCCACGCTGGCTTCATCTCGCTCTACGTCTTCGCCGCCGACGGCACCCGCGTGCTGTTGCCGGACCGCCCGCGCTGGCTGCACCGCGGGCCGCTGGTCGACTCGCCGCAGACGCTCGTGTGCTTCGAGGCCCGCCGCGGCGTGTCCTACACCGTCGTCGTTGCGCAGTCGGCGCTGCCGCTGCCCAGCTACTCCTTCACGCTCTCCCTCTTCTCGCTCGCGCCTCTGCAGGTCGCGCCCGCCGCCGACCGCCTCGCCCACCAGCAGGACGTCGCCGGCGCCTGGACCTGGGCCACCGCCGGCGGCAGCCCCGCGTCGCCCGACTTTGTCCACAACCCCCAGTACGCGCTGACGCTGCCGCGCCCCAGCCCCCTGACCCTTCTGCTGTGCGCCGACGCCGACGACGTGCCCGTCCGCGTCGACCTCGTCTGGGCCCGCGGCCAGCGCGTCGCCGCCCTGGCCGTGCGCGACCTCGTCGTCTCCTCGGGCGAGTACCAGCGCGGCTGTGCCCTGGCCGCCGTGGTGCCGCGGTCGGCAGAGCCGGCCGCCGCCGCCGCCGCCGCCGCCGCCGCCCCCCTGCGCAGCGTGAGCAGCGGCAACGGCAGCGGCAGCGCGGGGTTCGGCCCGGGCGTCGTCGATGCCGGCACCTACACCGTCGTCGTGTCCACGTTTGAGCGCGGCCAGCACGCGCCCTTTGTACTGCGCGTCGGCGCCGCCGTGCCCGTCGCCCTGCACCCCATTCCGGCCGAGGACGCCGGCCTGCTGCGCACGTCGCTGGCCCCGCTGATGCTGGCCGGCGAGGGCGAGGAAGGCGAGTACGAGGACGAGGACGGCAGCGGCGGCGGCGGCGGTCTGGAATCCGCCCCGTCGGGGGGGCTCCGCCGCCAGGCCGCCGTCGTGGAGGCGCCGCGGAACGCGCGCATCCGGCTGGTGGTGCAGGCCGTCGAGGCGCAGCAGGGGCCGCGCGCTGGAGGCGCCGGGCCTCCGACGGCGACAACGTACACGGCCACGGCCGCCGCCGCCGCCGCCGCCAGCACGACGTCGGTGCGCGTCTCCGTCGAGCGCATGGCGGGCGCCGGCCTCGGCGGCCACCACGGCCGCAGCCGGGGCGACGTGCTCGTGGCCACGGGCGACGGACAGTTCCAGGACATGCCGGTGGCGGGCCTGCGCACGGGCGAGGCGACGCTGGGACGGGCGTCACCATACCACCACCACCACCACCACCACCAGGATGCAGTGGCCGTCGCCGTCACGGCGCCGCCGCCGTGGTTCCGTATCGTGGCCGAGGTGCGCGGCGGCGGCGGCGGCGGTGCCGGGCGGTCGCCGGTGGGCATCCGGGTGGACGTGCTGAGCAGCGACCGCATTGTGGTGCATCCATGGCAGGAGCTGGAGTAGCAAGGGAGCAGAAGGAACAAGATGACGCTTTTTTTCATATATATAAGGCCTGAGCGGTCGGCTCAGTAGATACAGGCGTTTGAGCCATCGCTCTGCAATGGCTCCAAGATACGTAAAAAGAAGCAGAAAAAAAAGCAGACAGGGTATTTCCTCACAACGCAAACCAACAAGAAATCAAGAGCAAGACCCAGTGAGAAACAAGAACAAAAACGCTGCAATACAACCGGTTCCTTCCGTCCCATCATGCAATCCAAGACACAAAAACACCCACCCGCTAAAAAAAAAATAAAAAAAATAAAAAAAAAAAACAAACCCCGACTGCATGGTTGCAGCCATCATCGCTGCTGCTGCCGCCGCCGCCGCCGCTGCCCGCCGCTGGGCCCCGGCGGCCGCTGTTCCAGCACGTCCTGCAGGCGCTTGTCGTCGCGGTCCGTGTCCTTGTGGTGCGCACGAACGTGTCTATTGATTGGTTAGGTGGGAAGAAAAGGGTGAAAACAAAGAAAACAACACCGACCGCGCCCTACCTCAACAGGTTGTCCGGCCGCGGATACTTGTGCTCGCGCTCGGCGCAAAAGGGGCACACGTAGCCCGGTGATGTGTGCACAAGCCCGTGGCGGATCATCTCGTTCTTGCGCTTGAAGCCGTACTCGTGGCGCGGACAGGTGACGACCGGGCAGTAGTGCGGGCGCGCCGTCGAGTGCACGTTGGCGTGCGAATTGAGCAGGTACTGTGTCAGGAATGGCTTCGCGGTGCACCCGGGCTCCGTACACTTATATGTGCCGCTGGTCGTCGGCTCTGGTGTGGGCGTCGTTGTCGCCTTTTCCGTCCGCGATTGCGTCTGCGACGGCGGCCGCGCGGGAGCCAGTGCCGACGCCGCAGCGGTCGCCGGTGGCCTCTGTTGGAGAGCAAGGTTCTGCTGGGGCCTCAGGGGTTGGAGCGGCGGCGGCTGCGGCTGCAATGACGATAGCTTTGGTGGCTGCAGCAGCTGCGGCGGCGGCGGTTGTGATGGCCTTAACTGCTTCTGCTGCTGCTGGTTCTCTATGGCGCGGAGACCAGTGGGTGGCGGTAGGCGACGCGGAGGGATGACATTCGCAGCCGGGGAGCCGCTTGCACTGGGGTTGCCAAGCCTGCTGGCTTCGTGGCCGACAGGTAGCGGTGGTGGCGGCACCGGCGGCGGAGAAGCCGGAGCCAGGAACGGGTGCGCACGGTGTTCCCGGGGCGGATTGGGTAGGCCTCGTCCAGGGGGAGGAGGAGGAGGCGGCGGCGGCGGAGGAGCAGGGGTGTGGTAACGATGCCCCTCGGACACAGGGGAATGCGGCGCGTCGCTGCCGCCAGATGCGAGGCCGCCTCCACTGAGCGTCGAATAATAGGACTGCTGGCCGCTGCTTGCCTTGAATGTTCCCTCGGACGAGTCCGGTGGGGGCAGGTGCCGGGAGCCAGGAAAGTCGCGGGTGTGTGACAGGCTTGAAGGATCCTGGCCACGGGCGTGTGTGTGTTTGTTGTCGTGTGCCTTGAGGGGGTCAAGGATGTACCCGATGGGAGGGAGGTTGTGCTGCAGATGGCTGCTGTTTATGCTGCTGCCGTCGGCGCTGTCGCTCGGCCCGGCAAGGCTGGCGGCGCTGCTGGCCACGGGCCTGGAGGAGGTGGTAATGTCGGCTCTAAGAAGCGGCTCGAGCGACTGGATGGGCGGCAGTGAGGCGCTTCTGTCCATTGGACTGCCAGCAGAGGTAGTGGGATGCTGTAAAGGGGGAAGCCGGTGGTAGTCGTCTTGTTTGCGGAGCGAGAAAGAAGCCTGAACCTGTTGGGACGGCGGGGCCAGGCCGGTGGCGCCGCCGCCGCTTGCAGGCGAAAAAGGGGAGGCGGCACAGTCGCTGTGGGAGTAGATGGACGACGGCGTAGCGTGTGAGGACGACCCCGAGGTGCTGGCAAGGGACCGGTTCTCTGACCGCACGAGACCGACCAAGGAGGCGGGGGTGTGCAGCTGGGAGGCATCGGACGGCTGGGGGGTTTGGGCGTCCGAGGGTGGGGCAAAGACGACGGTGGCATGGTACGCCTGGCGGTCAAAGGGGGCACTGCTGGGGTTCTTCTCGTCGAGGCGGAGCGCGCCTTGGGCGACGGACTTGAGGGAGCCGGAGCGGTCCCGCTTGAAGTGCGGCAGCGGCACGGCGTCGGCGCCACTGCGGGCGGCCAAGGTCGCATGGTCACTGGAGGCGCCGGTGGACGGCCGGAGCGGCCGGCGCTGCTGGCTGTAGGGCTGGCTGTGGGGACTGTAGTGGCGGCCTGGGTCCAGTCGAGGCGGTGGCAGCATGACGTCGTCCAGCATGACGCTGTCGCCGTCTTGGTCCTTTGGGGTGTCGCTTGGCAGACGGGGAGGACCGAACTGGCTGGGGCTCCGTTCATCTGCAGCACCCGGGCGGGCATGGTTGGGGGGAACTGTGTCCGGGTGTTCGCTCCGATGGAAGTCCCGGTCGTGGCCATGGGGGTGTCCCTGGGGGGGGCTCGGGGGGGGTCCCGGGGGGTGTCTTCGGCGCCAATCCCGGTCTGGGTCCAGGTTCCGGTCTCGGTTCCCGTCGGGGGCGGAGCTCCGGCCGTGCTCGGCAACTTGGGTGCGGCCTCGGTCCCAAGCCCATGCATGGTGGGTCTCGTTCTGAACCTCGTCCGGGGCCATATCCTGGACCATGTCCTGGGCTTCCGCCTCCTGGGCTTCGTCCTGGACCTCGTCCTCGCCCTGCTGCATGCCGACGTCGGCCATGGTGACACCGCTGCCGTTGTCGTCGCCGTCGTCCTCGCCATTCTGTACGGTTCCTTGGCCGTCCCCTTGCTCCTGCACACGGTTGCTGTCATCGCCGTCGTCCTCGAGGTCATCCTCGTCGTCCTCACACTCACCCTCAATCTCGTCCTCATCCTCGTCCTCATCCTCGCCCTCGCCCTCGCCCTCGTCCTCGTCGTCTTCGTCCTCGTCGTCCTCGTCGTCCTCGTCCTCGCTGTCCGAGAGTGGCTGTTCGACGGCAAATTGTGCAATCTCGGGGTTCCGGCCGTCGGCCATAACCTGAAGCAGAATGGCATCGCCGCGCGAGGGGATGGCCTTGTTCCGGCGACGATTAGAAGACGAGCGCTGACCGGATGGACGGGGACGACCAACTTTTGGCTCGGGGGGCGGTGGGCTGGGGGAGATGCTAAGCTTCAGTTTCTTGGCCTTGAGGATGGGGCTGTCTCGCGTGATCAGACTGCCACCGGGGTCGTAGTCGATCGAGGTGATGGCCGCAAAGGAGTCATTGGAAGGCTCCACCGTATTCATGTCGTCGGGCGAGCGGGCGTCTTTGGCGACCGAGGAGGACCGGCCTTGTCTCGGTGTAGAGAAGGAAGGAGGAAGGACGAGGGAGGAGAGGAGCAGAGGCGCACACGACCGGCAGGTGAGGCGACAGGGCGGTGGGCCGCAGCGTCATCAGAACGCCATGGAGGAGGGGGAGGGGGGAGGGGGAAGGAGGCGCAAGCGGACGAGTGGCGGATAGGAGAAACGAAGTGGCGAGGGAGGGGGCGGAAGAGAGAGAGCAGGCCGGTCCGCGGTGGAGAGGTTGTCAGCGGCGGGAGGGATGTGTTGGACGGCAGGACAACAGGTGCGACAGGTGACAAGATGATCGCCGGGAGGGCGTGCTCTGAGACTTGCGCGGACGGGCTGCGGCAGGCCGCAGGGATCCAGGCTGGCACACGGGCTGGACGGGAGCACAAGGGTGCACAACAAGCCTGGCGCGATGTCGAGTGACGACGTGCGGGAGGAGCGGCGGCAGCGCAATGTCGGCTGCCTGCGCTGCAGGAGAAACGTGGCGAGGCGAGCGAGAGCGAGAAGAGCGGGGGGGGGGGGTGTCTGGCTTGACCGCTCGTAGATCAAGACGTGGCCGGGCCGCGTGCTGCTGGCTGCTGGGCCCTCGCGTGACCGCGCCGCGGGTGAGAGCGCACTCGACCGTCAGGTTCCGAGAGAAGAGGTGGTGGGGGGGATTGATGGCGTGGTCGTCCTCCGGGAGGTGTCTGGCCGCCTGCTTCAGAGCCTTGGCCACGCGCCTCCAGCGTCTCCTGTGAACGGTGTCCCTCTGCCGCTGTCTGCGTGTCCTGTTCCGGTGTAATGCGACGTGCGCGGCCGGTTCCAGGGAAGCGCGTCGTATCCCCGTCGAGGGCGGGCGCGCGACGGGTCGACGGCTAGGTGGCTGGACGACGGGAGCGGATGAGGGGGCGTGGACGGACGAGTGGACGGCGGGACGAGTGGGCAAGCGGACGAGTAGGCGAGGGGACGAGAGTGGATGACGAATAGATGGTCGAGACGACGAAAAGGCAAAACAAGCAGCGGTGAAACGGAGCGCCCGGCGCGACAAGAAACGGCGCGTCCGGGGGGGGCTCGGCGGCGAGGAGGAGTGGGGAAGAGAATGAGAGAGGACTGAGAGACCGAGAATGCGCGCGGTGAGCGTGAGCGGCGTGAGCGGCGTGAGCGGACGTGAGCGGGCGTAAGAAGAGACGACGGAGAAGAGTGGGGTGGCTGGGGGTCGTGATGGTATGTCGAGGAGGGAAGTGCACAAACGAAGCGGCGGTCTGTCTGATGATCGCGGAGTTGGGGGCGCGAGAGGAAGGCGCGGGCGGGCGGCGGTTGCGCGTCGACAGCCTGGCAGGGAAGGCGCGCAGAGCAGCCGAGGCAGGCAGGCCAGGCAGGCAGGAGGCAAAATCGCTATATGCTTACAAAAGGCAGGAGCAGAGCAGAGCAGAGACAGAAAATGAGGCAACCCAAGGCGCATACTCGGTAGTCCGAAAGGCAATACGAACGGGCCTGGATCCCCGCTCTCACGGTAGATGTGGTAGGCCAGGCTGCCAGCCAGCCCAGGCCGCCTGTGCGCTGTCCGCAGGCGCTAGAGAGCGCGCTATAGCTTACTCCGTACAAGGGAGGAGGAGAAGGAGCGAGTACGGAGTCGGCGGGTAGCCACGACATCCATCATAAGCCGCAACGACGAAAAAGCACGCCAAGCAGCGCCTGTCGATAGCGTTCGTTAGTCGCCCGCACCAGGCATGCAGGCATGCAGGCAGGCGCGGGAGGGCCGTTGGGCGTCGAGACGAAAATAAAGGGCGGCTGCGGCTCGCGGCCACGGGCGGCTCAAATAGCACCGTGCCACGACAGATCCCCCTAGAGCAAGCTGCATTTCTGTCCTCCCTGAGCAGAGCCTCTTGTGTCGTACCAAAGCTTGGCACCTGGCAGCCCCCGTCCCGCGCGGAAATCTGCGTCTTCGTGCGTCTTCGTACGGAGTATGCTTGTCCCGCGCAGAGACATCAAGATAGCGTCCCATATTTTAGCGCAATGCAGTCGCTGTCTGTGGGGCTACAATATACTTATATTTACAGGCGTTTCGCACGGAATCCTCCGTAGCATCTTCAGGCCGCGTGGCTGCGCCGTGCGCGTCCTGCGCCCGACGCCATGCACTTCCGTCGAGTCTAATGCTTTTATTTTAGCCTACCAAAACGTAATAATGCTCCGGAGCCCTCGACAAAAAAGGAGCGATTCTTTGAAACGAACGGCAAAAAAAACGACCCCCCTGGGACTCGAACCCAGAATCTTTGCCACCGGAAAGCAACGCCTTACCATTAGGCCAAGGGGCCGTCGCTACTGCGTGACAGGGGCAGTCGTGCCAGCGCTTATCACTGGGCAGAAGCATGACCCTCTCTCTCGCAGAAGTGGTCCACACAACACGTCGGACAATAAGCATATGCTTAAGCACACGCGTCAAGGCCCGGCGCGAAGCGTATTTGCGTTCCGGCGTCTAGTTGTAATACTCCGTAAGCAGTAGCCATCGGACACGGGGCCGTTCACGCAGACGCACGGGCCGGGCGCGTTGCCGAACCGCCGCAAACCGCAGGATCCAGCCGTCCAGCGCCGGACTACTGCTGCTGCGACAGCCGACGAGAGAGGAGACAGCGGTCCGACCCGGGCATCCAAAAAGGCAAGTGTTGGCTGGCCGAGACGGCTAGCCACGGCGGCCGATTTCGGGAGGTCACGTGACGACAGATAGTCCGTCGGCACGGGTTGCCTGATGTATAAAGAACGGGCATCACATTTCAGCAGCCAGCGCGCACCACCTCTCGACGGCATCTATTTACGCACGGAGTCCGTTCTCTGCGACACAACGATACGACCCCATGGCCGCCGCCCAAACGATGAAGGCCGTCGTCTTTGACGGGCCCGGCAAGGTGTCGGTCCAGGACCGGCCGGTGCCGAAGCGTGAGCGCCGCCGCTCCACGGATTCCGCCGCGCGGGCGACAGAATGCTGAACGCTGCGCGCTGCGCGCTGAACGCTGAACGCTGACTCGGCCACAGTGCAAGCAGACGACGACATCCTCGTCAAGGTGCAGGCCACGGCGCTGTGCGGATCGTACGTTCCCCTGACCTCGGCGCAGAACATGCCAGGAGGCGGCTGGCTAACCGAGCAAGCGAGCTGCACGTCTACCGCGGCCGCCAGAAGTCGTCCGGGACGGGCTTCATCATGGGCCACGAGTTTGTGGGCACCGTGGTGGCGGCGGGCGCGGCGGTGCAGTCGGTGCGCGTGGGCGATGTGGTGATCACGCCGTTTACGACGTCGTGCACCACGTGCTTCTACTGCCAGCGCGGCATGTCCTCGCGCTGCGCGTCGTCGCTGCTGTTCGGCTGCCCGGCGCTCGACGGCGGCCAGGCCGAGTACGTGCGGGTGCCGCACGCGGACGGCACGGTGCTGCGGGCGCCGGCGGCGGTGCGCGACCCGCGGGCGCTCGTGCTCATGGCCGACATCTTCCCCACGGGCTTCTTTGGCGCGCGCAACGCCTTCTGCCTGCTGGCGGACCCGCACATGCCGACGCCGGCGGCCGAGGCCGTGGTCGTCGTCGTCGGCTGCGGGCCCGTCGGGCTCTGCGCCGTCGTCGCCGCCCTCGAGCACCGCCCGCGCCGCCTCTTCGCCGTCGACCGCGTCGCCAGCCGCCTCGCCCACGCCGCCCAGCTCGGCGCCGAGCCCCTCGACGCCGCCGCCCTGGGCGACGCCGAGGTCATCCGCCGCGTCCACGAGGCCACCGACGGCCGCGGCGCCGACGCCGTCGTCGAGGTCGTCGGCCTCAGCCCCGCCCTGCGCACCGCCTTTGACCTCATCCGCCCCTTTGGCGTCATCAGCTCCATTGGCGTTCACAATGCCGAGGTGCGAACGGCCCCCTCTTTCCTTTTCTTCCCTCTTCGTCCTCCTCTTTATTCCGTTCCTCGCTGACGGCGCAGCTTCCGTGGACCGGCACCGAGGCATACGAGTAGGGCCCCGTCCTCCTCCTTCCCTTCTCCCTCATGTGGAGTGCCCGCCGTACTGACCCAGCAGCAAAAACGTGCGCCTCCAGATGGGCCGCTGCCCGGTGCGGTCCGTGTTCCCGGACGCGCTCGAGGTCCTGGTCAAGAACCAGGACAAGTTCGGGTAGGCCAGCCGCCGTTCCGTCTGTCCGCCGTCTGTCCGCCCGTGCGTCTGTGCTGACGTCCCAGCTTCATGTTTGACAAGATCATGCCCCTCACCGACGCCCCCGAGGGCTATGCGCTGTTTGACCAGATGAAGGTGCAAAAGGTCATCTTTGAGCCGTGAGGGGAGAAGAACAGAAATAAAGAAGTAAAAAATAAACAATAAAATGGCAGCTCAAACTGGCAGCTCAGACTAGTTCTGCCTCGGCTTCACGATGCCGTCGTGCACAAAGTAGTAGACCACCGACGAGTCGTCCTGGACCACGGCCAGCAGCAGCCGCTTGCCGCGCTTGGGGCCGCGCCACGCCGTCCACTCGTCGTCGGCGAGGCTGCCGGCCAGGTTGTTGTCCGCCGCCGCCCCCGGCGGCAGCGCGTCGATGGCGTCAAAGACGGCGGCCAACTGGCGCAGCGTCGGCGTCTCGACCAGGTGCACCGGCAGCACCCACTCGACCTCGGGCGGCTGCGGGAGGCGGACGCCGTCGCCGCGCGCGCGCTCGGCGCGCAGGATGGCGATCTGCTCGTCCGGGTGGATGTACAGCCGGCGCGGCGGCCGGCCGGACAGCAGGGTGCGGGGGAGCCTCTGCAGGCGGTCGCCGGTGTCGTCTCCGCCAGCGCCCGCGCCGTGGACGCGCACCTCCGTCCAGTCCTGCTGGTTCTCGAGGTTGTGGCGCACGACGTCGGCCAGCTGGCGGCCGCAGAGGGCCGCGGCGTCGGGCGCCGCCTCGCCCATCGCATCGCCCGCCGCATCGCCCGCCGCATCTGGTCCCATGGCACACAAGGCACCTGTGACGCCGGCGGCGGCCGTCGTGGACGTCATGGTCGCCAGAGGGTTGTTGCCGGAAACCAGGTTGGCGGACTGGTGTGTCACGTGGAATGAAAAATTTCGCTGGGCGCCAGCAGAAATGTGACGTCAGTCCACACACCCTGGCGTCCAAGCGCCCAGCCTTCGGGAAAGCTTCGGGGGATGTTCTCCTCCCTTCCAGCGGCCTCCTCCGGCAGACGGTGGCCCCGAGAGCGCTAACAACAGTTGGGCAGCGCTATAGCATATTCGTACCCCGTATGCATATTTAAGCACTCTCGTAGGATATTACCATTCAGCTTACGGTATATTTGTACAACTACAAATACGCTTACGAAACACTAAAATACTGCTTGCACCAGGGCCGGCCTGCTAGCCAGGCCCAGGCGGCCCGGATGTACTTGTACAAAGTATAAGGGGCTCCGCTCATTCCGGTGCAGCCCCTTGTGCAAGGCTTGCCACACGGCGCACATGCTCGGTGTTTTGCGCCACTCCGGTCCTTGAATCGCCCGCTATCGAGCGCGCCGCCGTTTTCTGCTCCATATCTCGGCCCCGGCGCCCAACCCCAAGCCCCCAACTTCTCTCGTCCGACTCAGACCACCCTTTTTTGCAGGCGCCTGCTCGTACGACTGCGGCGGCAATCATGGGGCCACCCAGTCCGCTCGAACCCTTTCCTCCGGCGGTCGCGTCGGGGGGGGCGTCATCCAACATGGAGCTGGACACGTTTCCCGCGATCGCCATCGACAACGACAATTGCAACGACGACGGCGACGGCGACGGCGACGGCGACGACAACGACAACGACGCCCAGGCGGCCGACCGCCTACGCACAGGCGAGAGCACCCGGGCGCCGACGCCGACAGTCGCGCAGGAGCGCCGCGAGCGCGCCGAGTCGGCGGCGCTGACGAGGGCCGGCTCCTCGGCAGCCGCGTCCTCGGAGAGCCTGCCGCGGCGGCTGTCCAAGAGCTTCAAGGAGTCGGAGCTGCCGCGGGGCTTTCTGTCGGCGACAGCCGACATGTCGTCGTCTGTGGTGGCGGCGGCGCGGCCGCGGTCGGGCACGACGCGCTCGTCGCGCCGCTCGTCGACGGTCAGCAACGCCGCCCTCGAGGACCGCAGCCGCCTGCAGGCG